>CM054058.1:550797078-551305797 GCA_028641055.1 Alopecurus myosuroides
TTTATCTTCCTTCATAGGCCATGCTTTATTTCTATCCCAGGATGGTCTCACTACGCCCATCTTATGCAGGTATTCTCTTCCCATCTTAAACCAATTTTCTTATGTAATTTTCTATATTAGATGCACCGTCTCATTTCAGTATGTATCTGTATGTTTAATATAGTTAATATTTCCCTCAAGTGTTTGATTCATAGTGATTTATTTTCTGGCCGTAGATTGATCCACTTGGTTCATCAATCATTACTTAGCCAGATCGGATCTGGTGTATTATCTGAGGTCAGACTTGGTTTTGGAGGAAGTCGATTGATCTACATAGTTGGCAATTATCTTTCTCCCTATCTGGGTAAGTCACGTTGGCCTTGTATAACCTTTTGTTGTTCATTTCATTATCTGCCCATTGTAGTTCTCTGTAATTTCAAATACCGAGAGGATTGCATTTCACCCACTATGTTGTCGTACTTTAGTAAATCCATTTTAACTGCTTACAAAAATAAGTTGCACCTAAGGGCTTACATATATGGAATAAAAGGGAACCAAAAAGCATTATATCAACCTGGTAGCATTTTATTTCATTTAGAAGCAATACTTAATTCTGACACACTGAAAGATTGCACCTTTTTAATTCAAACAGTTGATATGTCAATACTTTACAAATAAACCACCATGATAAACGACTCCGATATACAGCATTGCGGTCACATAGACATCATTCTTCTTTCATGCTTATTATATATTCCGAGCTGATTTAAATCTTCAAATAAAAAACAATAATGTTGGGTCCAGAAGCACTTAAATATATGTATAAAAGTAGAGCCGCAAAGAAAACACGGAAGAACGCACATGTCTCATCTCTCCAACACATCTCTATAGACAATGTTCTTGGTGCTTTCCCCGGATTTATCAACATCCTTGTTAGGCTTGGCCAAAATCCGCGTGGTCTGCCTCGAGACACCCCTTGACAATGCAACATATAGTTGGCCATGCGAGAACACTGGCTCTCAAACTATAAATCATACATATCCAAACTATAAGTGAAATATTATGTACCTTCAAAATTTGATTCTGTATCAATGGGCTCATATATTCCGTACACATTGTCTGGTTTGTCTTTCCCCTACAGAATATGTAGAAGATTAAAATTTAAAGATCTCAAAGTGTGGTAAATCTATTATGATGTAGTGAAAATGACATATTATATAAAAAAAGCCATGTAAATTGTGTTAGAACACATGAGTAAATACCAATTTTTATGTTCGCGTGTGCTTGTCCTTCTTGTTCATGCTGCATTCGGTCTTGGTCATCATGCATAAATTTGTTTGTTGGAGTAACATTAGTTTGACGTTGTGTACCATGATGCACTTCTTGATGGGTAGGAGGTGTAAGGCTGTGAGGTGTAACACTTGTTATATTCACCACCATTTGCTCCTCTTGGGTGTCATTCATAACTATGTCTGTCATAGCAACACCACTTAGCCTTGCTTTGTTGTATTCACGCATCTTCTTCTTCAGAGCATCAATTTGGTCAGGCGTCATTGAAGAGTATCGTATCCTATCACGTTGCCTTTTAAATTGAGCGGATTTTATACTGTCTTGCACATCAAGTACCACACAACCTGTTGATGGTTCGGATGACAACCAGTTAAGCAAACCGAATAGTAAAAATGAATGTAATCCCATTGATATAATAGAAATCAGTAGGCATGTATACATGGAGTGCGAATGTGGTAGAGATGACAAACATGTTTTCGCAAATCTTGCAGCCACAGTATCCCAATACAATCTTACCTTGTTGATCGCTTGATGGTGCAGGAGCAGTAAGATTATGAGTTGTTACTCGCTGGTATGAGTTGATCAACGGGCTTGACGCTTCATGATTAGCCACATTTGGACCGAGAGAGCAACTTTCTTTTGTTGGCGGGATAGTCGCAGCTTCTCCAGGTATGCTGCTTTCTTCTCATCAGAAGGCTGGCGTACCATCCTTGACCTCTCTTTCCTTTACCATTTTGTGGCAACGGCTCATCAATTGTAACTGAATTTTTTGTGTTGATATGTTTGTTCCTTTTGGCTATCATTTTAACTTCAAAACTGATAACTGCAGTGTTGTTTATATAAGCATACAAATTGTAAGAATTACAAACCGAAAGCTGGTTATGATTCAGAGGTACGAGCATATAAGAAACTAAAGGAGCCTTGTTGTAGCACTTCACAGCCAAAGCTTATCCACTGAAACTATCAAATCGCTGATCCTCTGATGTTATAAAACCCACACAACCAAAGAGGGGTATGACTATTCAAACTCACCTAAGATTTTTGCCAATTGCAGTATTTTGTATATTACAGTTTTTTTTGTTTGAGTGGAATAATGAATTTTCTTTGAGGAAGCTAAAAAAAATCATTTGATCCATGGTGGCGATTGCTAGAATGTACGCTAGAAAAGTCTACGCGAGCTCGCAGATGGGTGAAGCGTGTGTCAGCGGGCGGGCGTGGCTGAGTTAATTTTCTGTTTTCTATGTTCTTTGCTTTACGTGGATTTGTGTGGGCTTGTTAATGATGATGCTTGTCAGGTAAAAACATGAATTTTGAAGAATACCTTATTGCTCTACCTTTGGTGGAGTATGGTCCGATGGAGTTGCAAAGATTTCGGCTGACCGGCGAGATAGAGTTGAAGCAATGTCAGTGACGGGCGGAACGGCAGGCTGATCGGCGACCGACGAGATGGAGTTCAAGCAATATCAGCGACGGGCGGAAACGGCGGGCTGATCGGCGACCGGCGAGATGGAGTTCAAGCAATGTCAGCGACGGGCTGAATGGCAGGCTGATCGGCGAGATGGTGAGAGAGAGTTGAGGCAATGTGGGCGCACGGATTGGGCTTCAATGTTACAAGCCTTTTGTACATAGCTTTGCCTTCCTGCACTTGGAAAGGAAAGGACGCGTCCTGTATCCGACCATGGACTTACGTGAGCTGATCGGGGTTGGTGTTAAATTTCTTTTCCATACCATAGAATTTCCATGCCGGGCAGCACATGGATAGGACGCGTCCTGTATTCGACCATGGACTTACGTGAACTGATCGGAGTTGGTGTTAAATTTCTTTTCCATACCATAGAATTTCCATGGCGGGCAGCACATGGACTTGCGTAGGCGTGTTGAGTTGATGGTGTCAGGCACATATACGGGTAGTGTTGAGCTGATCGGATTTGGTTGCCAGCACGTATACATGTTAAAACAAAACGTTTTTTGTACTCAACATTGGGAGAATCCGGACCATTGATTTGAGGCTATTGAACGCGTGTGATTTAATGTATCCCGACATGTTTGCTCTTTTATAAGTAGTTTTAGATGCCACTCATGCATATGCATGTTAGCAGTGCGTCCATAATTAAGGAGCTTGCCCATCCTCATGGATGCATGTTAGCGTCCATAATTTAATGGACACAAAGCCCACGCTCGCTCATCTGATCGATTTAAAGGAGCTTGAGCTAAGACTTGAAACACATCTCCTTGCATATCCTTAGCGCCAAGGGCAATGGCGCCCGACTGCATCACCACTAGCACTGTGTGCTTTCTCCTCCTCGTGGCCACCACCTTCTTCCTCCTGGCCCGCCGTAAGCTCGTGGGGCATGGCGGAGGCACCCGTCGCGGCCTGTCCATCCAAGTGACAGACCGTGCGGCAGCGCACCACGCCCTAGTAGAGCACAGCGCCGCCTTCCTCAACCGCCCCGTCGGCGCTACTCCTAGCAGCATTCTCACGGGCGACCGCCACTACAACATCATCTCGGCCCCATACGGTTCGTACTGGCGCACCGTCCGCCGCAACTTAACCGCCGGCGTCCTCCACCCCTCCAGCCTCGACCTACTCGCCGACACCCGTGCCCGCGTGCTCGCTCGCCTGCTGGGTGACCTCCGGTCCGGCGCCCCGGCGGCCGAGACCCTGTATTTTGCCGTCTACTCTCTCCTCGCTGAGATGTGCTTCGGCGAGGACATCGTGTCGGAGCTAGGGAAGACGCGCCTCGGTGCCATGCAAAAGCTACAGCGCGACATGCTCTTGGCGTTGCCTTCTTTTCGGGTTTTGGTCAGGTACCCCAGGATGGGCAAGCTCCTCTACCCTTCACGGTGGCGTCAGCTTCTGGCACTCCGGCACCAGCAAGACGAATCGTTCCTGCCGCTCGTTGCCGAGGTGAAGAAGAGGAGTAACCGCAAGGGGGGCCCTGCAGGCTTCATGACTTATGTGGACTCTCTCCTGGACCTACAAATCCCTACGGAAGACGGTGGTAGTAGGGCCCTCACCGATGGCGAGCTCGTCAGCCTCATCTCGGAGTTCCTTGGAGCCGGCACAGAGACCACGGCTAGTACTCTGCAATGGACTATGGCCAACCTCATCAAGCACCCTGACCTGCAGCACAAGCTCCACGTAGAGATCGAGGCAGTTGCATACAACCAGCGCGTCATTGAGGAGCCCGAGCTATCTCACATGCCCTACCTCAAGGCCATCGTGCTCGAGAGCCTGCGCCGCCACCCACCGCTTCCGTTCGTGATGCGCCATATGAGGCGCGATGTGGCCGCCAAGGTGCTCGGCTTGACCAGCGTGCCAGACCGTGGCGCCACGGTGAATTTCCTGGTGGGAAAGATTGGCCGCGACCCGGAGGCATGGTCAGATCCAATAGAGTTCAAGCCGGAGAGGTTCATGGACGGCAAGAATGCCGACCTGACATGCACGAGGGAGCTCACAATGATCCCATTCGGAGCCGGGAGGCGCGCGTGCCCAGCCATCGCCCCGGCAATGCTGCACCTCATGTACTTCGTGGCAAATCTAGTCAAGGAGTTTGAGTGGTGGGTAGCCGACGGCGATGACAATGCGGTTGACCTCACCGAGTTCCATGGCTACTTCATTACCATCATGAACTGCCCGCTCCGCGCGCGTTTGGTGCCTCGCAAAACGGAATGACATGAAATGGCTAACGTGGATGCTCTCATATATGGAGACCACCGTGGATGCCTACAAAATAATTGCACTTGCTAATCTTAAAATGCTCCACGGCTACCATCGATCAGTACGTGCGACCTACACGGCTGCACGAATTGGCCAAGTACTACTTCATGATTTTGATCCAAAGTGCTACACGCATGGCTCCAAGTGCTACACTTCATGATTTTGACCCAAATTGGTATGCACGATCGATGGATCGACCATGCATGACAATTGACAAGGATGATGCCATCGATTTGATCTCTAGTATCAATGTGATCCATCACCGTAACTAAGAAAACCCAGGGAAATTTAAGAGAGAGAAACAAAAATGGATTTTATGTGCTAGGCTACACTATACCACATACCACATTTGGTGGCATTTTGGTAGAGGCATTTTTCCAATATGCCTCAATTGCACATAATAGAAGGCATTATTAATAGAATGCCTCAAAAGAGAAACGATAAGAAGGCATTTTTACTGGCATGCCTCAAAACGTATAACCATTAGAGGCAATTTGGAAATAATGCCTTAAAAACATTTTGCATCCAAGGCATTCTAAAAAAAAATGCCTCAGAATATGTAAACATCAAAGGCATTTTCTAGAAAAGCCACATATTCAGAATTGTTTGGGGCAATTTGTCAATATGCCAATGAGTATATACGGAGGCAGTTTTGAGAAAAATGGCTCTAAAAGTCCGTCAATTATGCAGAAAATCCCTCATTGCAGAAATTTCGCAAAAACGAATCCTTCCACCTGATTGAAACGAGCATTTTGATCTGGTACGGGAGCCTCCACTCTGCCTCGAGACCAAGTGCGGCACGGGAGCCTTCCACTCCCGTCGCGACGCCAAGCCGCCGTCCCCGCTGCTCATCCCCGTCGCGACGCCGAGCCCCGCCGTCCCCGCTGCCGATCCCCGTCGCGACGCCGAGCCCCTCCGTCCCCGCTGCCGATCCTCGTCGCGACGCCGAGCCCCGCTGCCCAACCCCGCTGAGGCCCGGGACGCCGATCCCCGCCGAGGCCCGCCGCCTAGCGCTGCTGTTGATCCCCGCAGAGGCCCGCCAATCGCCGTCGAGCCCCACCGCCGAGCCTAGCGGAGCCCCGCCGCCGATAGCTTCAGCCGGATGTGACGTTCCTCGTCGATTGTTCATCACCAACCATCCAACCAGTGTTCGTTGCCAACCAGTCTGGGCCAGGGCCGGACCTGAGATTTTGGGGGCCCAGGGCGAAACTAAAATTTGGGGCCCCTTAGTATAGTGTAGGTTAGCGAAATAGATAGAAAAAAAATGAGATGAATTTTTACGTGGAAAACCCTTACAGGAAAAACCACGGAGGCATAATGTCACTATGATATATGAGCTTTACGATTCGAACACACCCTAAAATTTCCTTCTTGCATTCATTCATGCATAATCTATTCAAAAATAAAAAAGGAATCACTAAAAGTAATTAATCGACGTACCAGTATGGCGGCGTGCCCGGCGGATCTCGGTCTTAAACGAATGTAAAGATGTGAATCGCGAATCAGGAGAGGGGACCAGCGGCGGACGGCGGTGTGCGCAACAGGCGGGGCGCGTGCAGCGACACGAGATAGTCAGAGAGGAATAGATGAATCGTGTTCGTGTCGTTAGCGATCACGGCGACTGGCGTGCGTGTGGCGAGGGCGAGACTAGCGAAAACATCTTGAAAGCTAGCCTAGGATCGATCGATCCGTGTCGTGATGAGAGTTTTGGTCCATTTGTCGGTTAGCCCATGCAGTAACCTGACACTGAACAGTCGAATAGGACCTGGTTTTCATTTATTTGCTTTAAATCTATATACAATGCTTAGTGTACATTACGTATATATGCAGGGGCCCCCAAAAAATTTGGGCCCCGTGCGGCCGCCCCCGTCGACCACCCCCAGGGCCGGCCCTGGTCTGGGCCTTCAGTGCAACGGTGAGACACCTACTCCTGACATCCTCCATCATTGCAGTATGATTTACTTGTGCGCTGCTTGTGATACCCAAGTTGTTTGCCATATTGTTGCAATTGATTTGTGTACAATATTGACGTGAGATAGCTTGCACACTATACCTGGCCATGGGCAGCCCGGCCCGGACGGCCCGACCCGACCCGGCCCGAAAATCCCGGGCCGGGCTGAGCCCGACAGCACCATCGGGCCGGGCTCAGGCCTGGGAAACTAAGCCCGGTGGTCGGGCCGGGCCGGGCTCGGGCTCGGTAAAATCGTGTTTTTAGGCGCAGTCGGGCCGGGCTGGTCGGGCCTGGGCGGGCTATTTCTGCAGCCCGACAGTCGGGCCGGGCTCGGGCCTGAGTTTTGCCCGGCAATTTTTTTAGGCCCGGCCCGGCCCAGATTTTGGCCAGGTATATTGCACAGAGACTGTTTGTAACATTGTTTGCAAGAATTATTTAGTCCATTTGGTTTTCTGTCATCACTAATATAGAAATACTAGAATATACCCCGCGCGTTGCTGCGGGGATCGCTTTAGAAACTACATTTGGTACATTATATTTTTTAAGTGCACATCCAAATTTCAGTTGATCAATGTATATATATATTTTAAATTGTTAATATGAATAATTGGATGGTTTAAAGAAGGATGATGTGCTAGCTTGCATGTAGTTATTAATAAATATTGGTGTACATGACATGGACAATTGATTGGTTAGGAGGATAGATGATGTGGATAGCTTGCATGTTGAGATAGAAAAATCATTAATGCATGTTAGTGGGGTTTTGCTTTATAAGAAGTATAGATGTGCTTGATTCCTGAACCAAATTGGTTGTGCTTGATTCTTGCAGTACTTGCCTTCTATGGATGTGCTTCCTTGATGTCCTGTCATTTTTTTCATCTGCTTGCTTGTAAATTTTGGAATGCTGTTAAGTAGGGTGAGGCCACATAGTACTACTGCATGTTCAGTGTCCCATGTAGTTTCTGCATAGGAAACTTGTTCACATAGGTAGTGTTGCCCTATTTTAGATGTATTTCTACAATCCTTGTGTGCCAATACATATATATGACCATGAGAAACCAAATCCTGGGAGCTAAAATTGAAGTGCTTATTTAGTGAAGATCACCTATGCACTTTCCAATCATTTTCAGTTTTTTGGACACCAAGTTAGTACTGATCATTAGCTAGTTTCATCCTCCAGGTGCTGAAACGGAAGCACATAGGACATGTACCTACCGTCTCTTTATTGATGCTTTCATGATTGCACAAAAATTGCTATACACAAAGCTATACAGAGAATGGCCATTTAGTTAGCTGAGTGATGCGGAACATTAGAAGATCAAGAATTTTGCAAGACGAGTACATAGTAATAGCATAGAACAAATGGTACTGTTAACCTCGGCAACAACCAGTAGTACCACATTCATCATTGATTATTAAGATGCAATTGTCTTTGTCGATCAGGGACACTAGATTGTCGATCAGGGACACTAGATTGGCGTCCATAATTTTGTAAGCGGGAAGTCGGGTTGTTGCAAAGCCCACCTCAAGTGCGCCAGCTCTTAATAGACGGCCGCTACACTGTCCCAAAATAAACAAGTGCATGGAGCCGAATATAGATAGTTTTGCACGTACGTCTACTGTCACTAGTGGAAACAGGGGCTTTAGTCCCGGTTCGTAGGGCCCCATTTGTCCCGGTTGTGCAACCGGGACGGGGCATCCGGGACAAATACCCCTCCCCATTGGTCCCGGTTGTGGCAGGACCCGGGACAAATGGGGCTGACCACGTGGCCCGAGCGCTGGAACCTGGCCAGGGCTATTAGTCCCGGTTCTGAATACGACCCGGGATGCATGCCCCTTCTGCCGCGGCAGGGCTTTTGCCCTTTTCTCTGCCGCGGCAGAAATTTACAATTTCCGTTTTTTGGTCCCCGAGACCTCCTGGCGGCCCCTCCCCGGACCTCGAGAAGAGAGGAGCCTCGGTGGACCCTCCACCGAGCCCCCGGATCGCACGAGTGAATAAGTATATAAAGCAGAATAAGAAACACTTATATTACAGAAGCAAAGTATATCGAGCATATTACATGACCGATGGAGTGTATTACAAAATCAAACTTAGTTCCAACCGGAGGCATGGTACTCTCCATCTACGTTTATGACCTCTGCATCTAAGAAGCCCGCAATTTCCTCCTGAATTGCTCGTATGCGGTCCCTAGGTAGAAGACCGTCCCGAAGCCGTTCGATCTAATATAAAGAAGAGTGGTCACTAAAATATATGAAGCTAAGTAACTAAAAATAGATAGTAATAAGAAGAATTGACGACTAACGTACATGAAGTTGCTTTAAATTTCTGCCCTTGGGAGATGTGGTCTGACGAATGAACTCGCAAACGTAGTATCCACACAAGTTATTCCCGTCTCCTTGTTGCAAGCACTATACGAGAAGATTGTTTCAATCAAAATAATAATCAACCAGGCATGATAATGGTATCGACACTAGAATCAAGGAGATGGGCACGGATCTAGATAATACTTACTTGCACAACATCAAATGTAAGTTGTTTTTCCCATTCACCGGGAGACTTCTTTATGAACCTCTTCCAAACCCTACCCGAGAAAGAAAAAGAATAAAAAGAGTTAGTAATTACTTGATATCCGAAAATGAAACAAAGTAGTCGATATATTGCAATATATAAATACTGAAATTAATAAAGATTGAAATTACCGCTGGATCATTTCCTGCATGTCAGCCCACGTTGAGAGGGGTTTACGTTTTGAGTCCATTACAATTACTTTTCCTTTGTCAATTTGGAAGATTAGCAGAATATAGTGGAAGTTGCGCACGCAGAACTCATCAATTATACAATGAACATCGAGTAAGGAAAACAGAATGTTTACAACAGAGTAACACACTGACTTGAAGTTGTAAGGAAATATTATTTCCCGTCGGTGTTGGTTAAATATTATTGCCCTCAGAATATTATTTTCTGTATCCTTGGGAGATTGCCGAAGAGTCTTTTCAAAAATAATATTTGGATCAATGAACCCAATATCATAGATTCCACCTCTTTTGCATTCGAGAATCTTCATTCTGCAATTATAATATATGAGTGTACTATATATATATATGAATATGCAATTGAATGATGTGAGCTAGAGAAATAAGTGCTTACGGACAATAGGCACTAAGGATAGATTTGTCAAGGGCCTGCTGCTAGTATAACTGAAACAATTCCTCAAATTGAATCATAACATATCCATTTCCAGTTCCATAGTGCTCGTCCTTAACGTTGAGACATAGCCAGTCCTCAGATTCATCAGCGGCTTGCATATACCAACTATGCACTCTTCGCATTTTCGTTGGTAGATCCTTTAACTCCTCGGGTTTGACAAGAGGCTTCCCGTACTCGTATTTGTACGCACATTCAGTTGCGGGGAAGTAGTTCACTGTTTGCATATACTCAGCAATGGACAAACCCGCATCAGCTGCCTTGTCTGCGTACAGTGTTATAAACTCCGGATCAATATCCTCATCAGCAATATAGTGCTCGCCCCACCTGGGTATTGGAAATCACTTTGAGCGGGGACGTGGATTGTTTTTTCTGCTCTCCGAGTTGAGCAACTGATTTCCCCTTTTTCCCGCTTGCGCTACTACTCTTCGTTGACCGCACCATTTCCTGGTGTGACTTCAGAATAGAGCGGTCATAGTCAGATGACAGACTCGGCTCGGGTTGATGAAGAGTCTTCACCATTTTCCAAGCTCGTTCTATCTCTTCTTCGGTCTTAGGGAAATCTGGCTTTTGCTTCTCCTTCCGCTTTGATTTCCACGCATCGTATTCGTCCTTTGCGATTTTCTGGGTTTCCTCGGGAGTATAGTCGTAAGGTAACTTGGGTACCTCTTTTGGTACCTTCGGGAGGGGTGACCATTGACGTTTCGGTGATTTTTTACGTTTCGGCAGAAACCTAGTGGGCGGAGAGGGCTGACGCGGCGGCGTAGGCGACCGCGCTGGAGACGTGCACGGCGTAGGCGACCGCGCCGGAGACGGCATTCGTTGCGAAGACGACCGCGCTGGAGACCTTTGCGCTGGAGAAAGGCGAGGATTCGATGGCTTTGTCGTCTGATTTGTGAGCACAATGCATTCCTTTAGCCATAGAACGGTCAAGTTCTTGGCTTCTCCGAGTTCAGTCAACTCTTCGTCTTCACCTTCAGGAAAATCAAGCTTTACCCGCTCGAATCCGTTGACAACTTCATCGACCCCAACAACAGCGTAGCCCCGTGGAACCGGAAGACTATGGTGAGTTGGTTCGTTGCCAATTGGTAAGGCATAGCCGGCCGCCGCCTTGATGGTTATATTGACGACCTTCACGTGGAGCTCACAGGATGTCATTTCCGTGATCTCATCCACCAGGTGAATCATCGGCGGTGCATCATCACCCGGTAGCTGCGTGGACGCAACGCTGCTTTTGCGATGAGAATGTGCGGCGTCGGGAGCCTCGACTTCAACTTCTACCATGTGTACTGTTGCGCCGGTAGACACTATCTGCTGGCTAAGTGTGTTAATTTGGTCCTGCTGCTTCTTTGCTACATCCTGTGTCAGCTTTACCATTTCTTCAAGCTGACGCCTCCAGTTTGCCTGATTCTCTGCTTCAGCTGCCTCCTTGTCCTTCTTACGTTGACGGCTTCTATCTGGGTATAACTTTTTGGTGGAGTCGAACGCAACACTCCACGGAGGAGTGCCTTTTGTGCCTCGTGTACGCCCTCCGTGTTCCTTATTCCCTAGGGCGTGTGAGCTCGTCGTTCTCTCTATCTGGCACGAACTTCCCATCTTTAACGTCCTTTATTGCGTCTCTCAGCTTCTCTATGGGTAGAGGACGACTCTTTTTATGCCTTAGGTTATATATTGCTTTTCCTTCGGCGTCCAACCTGCCCCCATGCCCGTAGAACCATGACCTTGTCCGCTCGACCCACAAGAACGGCTCGGGAGTGATCCCCTGCTGAATCAGGTTGTTCTCCCATGTCTCCCACTTGGGACTAGAACCCTTGTAGCCACCTTGCCCCATAACATGGTGATATACCTTTTTGGCGGCGTTTTTCTCATTTCTTTTCGTCCTTTCCAGTTCATTCTCTGCCAGCTTGTACTTCACGAAGTCTGCCCATACGGGTTTTATTTTCTCATACCCTTGAGTGAAATCAGGAGTCTTGTTCTTCTTAACATAATCAAGTTTCAATCTTTTCTTCCAGTTTTTTAATTGCTCGGCCATCTTTTTCAGGGTCCACGCTTTGACCTTTTCCCGTATCTCATGTTTCATTTTAGTAACATCGGCCTCAGTCACATCCGCTTCATTCTCGTCCACCTCCGGCACGGGTAAGTTGAAATTAGCCAAAATCTTTGAGAAAAGATGATCTTTGGCTATTTTGCCGACATATGAAATTCCTTGTTTCCGCGGATCTTTTGGCTCATTCCACTCATTAACAGTGATCGGGATGTGATCTCTAACTAGCACTCCGCATTGCTTCACAAATTTTTGGGCAACATCAGAGGGAAGCTCGGGTGCGCCGTCTGCTGTGATCGTGTCGATCCTGTATCTTTCTGTATCTTTCAACTTCTTTGTTGCGCCTCGTTTAGTCTTTTTTCCGGTTGATATATTTGAACCGGATGGCTAAAAATATAAAGACTGTTAATACATGTATATAGACAACGGATGCTTCATTAATTAACATATATATATATATGCACCTCGGAGCCGGTGTTTGTAATTTGTATGGTTCCACCGGAGCCGTCGGCTGCTCCCATATCGGAGCCGTCGGCTTCTCCCTCATCGGAGTCGTCTCCCTGGGTGAGCACCGGATCTCCCTCACCGGAGTCGTTCATCCACTGGCTCACATCGGGCTCTACGTCGGGCCCGCGGATTAAACCCTCGATCATATTTTCGGCATCTTCGTCTCTTGACTCCATACTATACAAAAAGAGTAAGTATATATTTCAGATCCAATTCATTAAAATTGCTTATACATAATAATATTTAAACATACGATAACATTTCTAGCATTCTTAAATTTATAACACTATCTTAATTAGATTTTCTAACATTCATAATTAATAATTCTAACATTCTTCAATTTCCTATATCAATTCTAAACGTACGAATCTAAAAATTGCTAAGTCTAATAACTAATAATTCTAACATTCTTAAATTTCCTATATCAATTCTAAACGTACAAATCTAAAATTGCTAAGTCTAATCTAAAATTTCTAACATTCTTAAATTTTCTATATCAATTCTAAACAAATTTAAAGTTAATAAGTCTAATCTAAAATTTCTAACATTCATAAACTAATAATTCTAACATTTGTAACACTAATAAAAAACAGTAATTAAGTAAAAAAAGGGAAAAAACAAAAAAGGCCCCGGGTTAGGGCGAGATGGAGGCAGGCCTTACCTCCTCTTGGGACAGCGGCGGGCCGGCGGCGCGGGGCGGTGGAGGCCGGCGCGGGGCAGCGGGCGGGCCGGCGGCGCGTGGGGCGAGGGGCGGCGCCGCAGAGGAGGACGCCGACGGGGGCGAGACGGGATCGAGGGGCAGCGCGTGGGGCGAGGGGCGGCACCACAGAGGAGGACGACGACGGGGCGAGGGGCGGCGCGTGGGGGCGAGGGGTGGCGGCGCAGAGGAGGGCGCCGACGGGGCAATGAGCGGCGCCGCAGAGGAGAACGCCGACGGGCGAGGGGCGGCGCCGGGTGCGACGGGACGTAGGGACGGCGCCGCAGAAGCGAGGACGCCGACGGGGCGAGGGGCGGCGCGGGGGAACGGAAAAAATGGGCAGCCTGGCGGCGTCACTTTCGTCCCTGCGCGCGGTCTGGAGCTGAGGGGGGCGGTGACGTGTATATATCCTATCACCCTTTCGTCCCGGTCGGTGGCAACAACCGGGACGAAAGCCCCTTCCGTCCCGGTTGTTGCCACCAACCGGGACGGAAGGGGCTTTCGTCCCGGTTATTGCCACCGACCGGGCCGGAAGGGCCGACTGGTCGCGCACCGGGGCCAGAAGTACTTTTGGCCAATTGTTTTAGCGCCAAAATTTGAATATATTAAATATGCACGTGAATAACTTTTATATAGTTTCAAATTAGAAAAAAATTACAACATTAAAATTGTTTGAATTTGCATAACTAATTCAAATCCGTTTTCTGTTTAACTAAATAATTATTCTAACTATTCAAACTATTAACTATTTCACTATTTGCACTTAATTTAAATATAAATACCTTATATTGTTTTAAAATTAGTAATAATTAGTTTAAACAAAAAACAGACGCGCTAGCGCGTCGCAGTGTCGCTGAAATACAAATTTCTTTTCTACCGTGCTCGGACGCCGCAGATGATGTTCCCGTGCACATTACTACCCGAGCGCCAAGTCAACAATGACCCAAGCATGCATGGATGAATGTGTTAAACACTGATCCGGATGTTTTGTATTTGGGAGATGAACTGGCCGGTGTATGAAGCTGGGCTATATATATAGGGTCCTCTGGCTCACAAAGTGTTGAGCTAGGGTTTTGATCCAACGGTTAAGAAACACCTCATCCAACGGCTCACAGCAGCTCGAAAGAAACACACCGTAGCCCTGATCGGACGGCTCACAACAGCTCGAAAAAAACACACCCGGATCCAACGACTCAAGAGCGCTTGAAAGAAACACACGATCCGTGTGATTCTATCTGATTGGTCCAAACGAAACCCTAATTCCCATTAAGTCCCGGTTGGTGTCCCCAACCGGGACTAAAGGGATGATCCGTTTCCCAATGAAACCATAACCCATTTAGTCCCGGTTGGTGTCCCCAACCGGGACTAAAGGGATGTTTTCTTCTCGCTATATATATGTATACATTGCCACTCCATTGCCATAAACACATACAAACTCACCACTCTCTCATGGCTTCTACCGTACCCACTCTAACATTCATCCAGGCGGAGGCACTTTCCGCCTCGAACTACCCCTGCCCGTGCGGCTACAACGTTCCCGCCGGTTGGATGCTGAGCGCCGGAGGAGTGCCGGTCCCTCCTCTTCCTCAAGGTGTGGCGCGTCGGACGGCCATCACGAACCACTACTACCACGAGCTCACGCCGGAGCAGCGGAGGAATCCCAGTTGGCATCCCGATAACCAGCATACTTGGGATGCCTTCTTCATCAATCGGCGTGAGAGGGCGCTCGCCAGGTATGAGGACGACGGTCTGCCTCCTGGGAACTATCACGAGGCCGGTCGTCGGCTATGGTGGTCCGGCCGGACTCTAGAGCGTCATGGACAACATCAGGGCCGGCGATATCCCTCGCCTGCGCTACCCTCAGGCCCAGCCCTGGAGTCGTGATCCTCCGAGGGAGTGCAGAGCACCGTCAGACGATAGTGACGACGACGGCGGCGGCGACTACGACGACTACGAGTACATGTACTATAGGCCTAGGCAGGAGTATGACTAGTAGATCGATGCACTTTTGCCATTATGTACTGCCTTGTTTATTTAGATCTATGCTCTCCGTTTAGATTTAGATCCAATCTTGCCATTATGTGTACCGTGCCTTGTTTATCTATCGAAATGCATGTCCCCCTCTTTTTAACGTCTATCGAAATGCCATTAGATCTGAATCCAACAAATCAGGAAAAATCACACGGATAACAGAAAACAGACGAGCTAGAGGCCCACTGTTTGCCGGAATACAACAAATTATTTTATTAAACAGCCAACAGAAAACAGACGCGCTAGCGCGCTACTCTTCGTCCTCGTCGTCGTCGGTGACCTCCTTGTCGTCGGAGGAGGTGCATGATGGTATTTCCGAGATAGGCCCCCACCTCGGATCGTCGGAGGCCCAGACTTCGCCGGCGTGGTCGGCCCGACTGAGCGCTTGCAGCGCCTTCGTCCTTGCCTCCCGAGCGGCATCTAACTCGAGGTGGCGTTCGAGGCGCCGCTCCGCCCGCTCAGCCGCGCGGGTCTGCCATAGCTCCTCGTCGGCGCTCTCCTCACCCGGATTGTTCCGGTAATACTCGCGGACCACGCGGTCGTCCCTGGCGTCGACTAGGCCCTGAAACGCGCGGTGCCTGAGGTGGCGGTGGTCGGCGGCAGTGACGATCTGCGGCGTCGGCGCCCTGGCCTCCGCTTCCCACAGGGTGTGGCAGTCGCTAAAATTCATCAACGACCGCGGGCGGCTGAGGCGCCAGGCCGCCGCGTCCCAAGCGCGGGCGGCCTCCGAGGCCGTCGCAAAGGAGCCGAGGGGATCGGTCGTCCCCGAAGCGGATAGTCGCGGTGAACATTCCGTTCTGCCGCGATCGGACTCCGCGGAGACCGGTAGTGTTGTTCCTCCTCGGAGGCATGGTGGTGGCACGACGGTGCGTGGAGTGGAGGTGCGGCAGTTTATAACGCGCATTCATGGCCACGCGCCACAACTCCCGCGCCACGCGGCAGGAGTCCCGCGCCACGCGGCAGGACTCCCGTGCCACGAGGTACAATACACACTACCACCCACACCTCTCTCTCACTCCCCCAAGCTTAAAAAAAAAAGGGACGGGGGCTGTGGCCGCATTTGTAGGGGAAGGGACATTGGTCCCGGTTAGGGGGATGATCCGGGACCAATGCCCATGCGCGCGCCACGTGGCCTGTGGCTAGGGATTCGTCCCGGGTCGTGCCACGAACCGGGACCATTGGCTCCCCACGAACCGGGACAGATGCCCCCAGGTGGTTTCTGCTGTCTCGGGCACACGAACCGGGACCAATGCATGGCACTTGTCCCGGTTTTTGGTGCAACCGGGACAGATGCCCCCTGCCCCCTGGACGAAAGGGGTTGTTTCCACTAGTGTGTAGAAAAGAAATACAGGAAATGGCTTGCACGTAACCTCGACTGCTTAGTTTAATCAGCCGTACGTGCAAACGCTTACTTTTCTGTATCATCGTTTCATGATTATGGTTAAAGATAATGTGCGCGACAGTGCACTCTTGACTGCCTGCTTTGTCTGTTTCCTTCTTTCCTTCCCTCCAAAGATGATTTTTTCTTTTATTTGTGCATACAAGTCTAGCCTATATATATGAATGTACATCTGCGTACGTGTAACAAAAGATGCAATTGTCTTTGTCGATCAGGGACATTAATTCTAAGAAATTTTCTATCTGAAATTTATATGTCTTTGTCGATGCTTTCATGATTGCAGGGGTTGTTTCCTATATCCTTTTTGAGTCTTGCTTGATAGTTATTGTTAGCGGTCATGGAAAAAGGGTGGATGCAAGCTCCTAGGTCTTCCACCCAGTATGCCGAAGGTGTTCTCAAGTTCCTAGAATTTGCCTTTACCAATTCTGCAAAACAGAATAAAATCATGTGTCCTTGCAAGAAATGTAGCAACACATATTGGTTGGGCCTGGTAGAAGTTCACGAGCACTTGATCTGCGATGGTTTCATGGCTGGATACATGACATGGAGTCAACATGGGGAGCAGAGATTGCAGCCCACCAAACCGGTTGCTGAGTCAAATGCACATATTCAAGACCTTGCTGATAGCGATGATATTGAGCAAATGTTGATGGAGGGTTTCGGGATGTATAACACTGCAAGTTTAGGTGCAGAGGAAGACCTGGAAGATGACTTTGTCTATGATGATGAAGAATACCGTAAGCTAGTGGCTAATGGAGGCCAAGATCTCTACCCAGGCTGCAAGACATACTCAAAGCTACAGTTCATAGTCCGCCTTCTTAACATCAAGAATCTGTCCGCAGTTAGTGATGATTCCTTTGAACTTATCTTGTGGTTGTTTAAGGATGTTCTACCAGAAGGCCAGTCATTGCCAAAGAATTTACACGATGCCAAAATTTGAATGTACATGCATGTGTAAATGATTGCATTCTCTATAGGAAAGAAAACTCCAATAAAGAATCATGTCCAGTATGTGATGCAAGCAGATGGAAGACCGTTAAAACCGGAGTTGATGGAAGGCGTGTCCATAAGGTGCCTCAAAAGGTGGCTCGACATTTCCCACTCAAAAAGAGAATTAATCGGATGTTCTTATGTTCAAAGACATCTGAGCATATGAGGTGGCATAGTGAAGGACGCACAAAAGATGGTTTCATGCGTCATCCGGCAGACTCACCCGCATGGAAGCATTTTGATGCCACCCACGAGTGGTTCAGTAAAGAAGCCCGTAATGTTAGGTTTGGATTGGCAACGGATGGATTCAATCCATTTAGGAATATGAATATCTCATACAACATTTGGCCTATTATGTTGATCCCATACAATCTGCCTCCTTGGATTTGCATGACGCAAAGTAACTTTATCCTCTCAGTGCTTGTCCCGGGTAAAAAGTCACCCGGTAAAGATATGGATGTGTACATGCAACTGACTATTGATGATCTTCAAGAGTGTTGGAAACCAGGTTTCATGACTTATGATTCATCTTGTTCCCGGAAGTTCCGTGTACATGCTGCACTTTTATGGACCATAAGTGATTGGCTTGGAAGAGGTTTATTACCTGGGGAGAGTATAGCGGTTTGCTCTCATTGCCTCACCGACACATGTTCACGTCGGTTAAAACATGGACACAAGACATGCTATATGGGACACCGAAGATTCTTGTATCCTGACCATGAGTTCAGACTTGAAGATGAAACTTTTGAAAAAACTCAAGAATTTCGTGAGGCTCCTGTTCAACTTTCTGGCCAAGATATTTACAATTTGACAAAACACATAAAGAACACCTACGGGAAATTGCAGAAGGACACTAATAATAATAAGAAGAAGCGGCGTCTTGGGCTTGAGGAGGATGAGGAGGAGGATGTTGAGAGTATCATCTCACATACATTCAAGAAAAGAAGCTGCTTCTTTCAGTTGCCGTACTGGAAGACACATCTAGTGCGTCATAATCTTGATGCTATGCATGTCGAGAAAAATGTATTTGACAACATAGTCAATACACTGCTTGATATGGACAAGAGGTCAAAGGATAACTTGAATGCTCGCCGTGACCTTCAAGAGATGGGAATACGACCTGAACTCCATCCTGGTGGAACTGTTGCTAAACCTGAACTGCCCCATGCAATATACTACATGAATCCACAACAGAAGACGATGTTTTGTCAAGTACTGAAAGATGCAAGGTTTCCTTATGGACATGCTTCTAGTTTGCACGACAAGGTCAATGTAGAAGGGAGAAAATTGGTTGGTCTCAAGACCCACGATTGCCACATTATTATGCATGAGTTGCTGCCCTTAGCCATAAAGCACACATTACCGGGAATAGTTAGTGTGCCGCTAATTCGACTAAGTAACTACTTCAAACAAGTGTACTCCAAGGTTGTGGATGTCCGAGAAATGGAAAGGTTAGAGGCTGAGATTCCTGAAATCTTGTGTCTTTTAGAAAAAATCTTTCCTTCGGCCTTCTTCGACATCATGGTCCACTTGACTGTACATCTAGCAACAGAAGTAAGGCTCGCCGGACCAGTTCATTATCGGTCCATGTGGTAAACTGAAAGGTGCATGGGCAACTTCAAGAATATGGTTCATACCCGAAGCCACCCAGAGGGATCGATACCAGAAGGGTATATATTTGTTGAAACTCTGACATTCTGTTCTCGATATTTGCAAGGTTGCAAGACTAAGTTGAATCGAAGAGGTCGTAATAACAAAGACATTGCTCCTATAACCTCACCTAACCAGCAGTCGTACTTTAGCACAATATGTCGCCCTTTATCTAGATTTTCTGTTAGAGAATTAGATCACACATCCTGGATTCAAGCTCAAAGATATGTGTTAGTCAACTATCCCCACATTACAAGCTATGTTCTGTAAGTTCAGAACTTATTCTCATACACCATATGTTTAAAACCTTATATT
The DNA here is from genome assembly GCA_028641055.1 of Alopecurus myosuroides. Classification (NCBI taxonomy): domain Eukaryota; kingdom Viridiplantae; phylum Streptophyta; class Magnoliopsida; order Poales; family Poaceae; genus Alopecurus; species Alopecurus myosuroides. The sequence goes on from CM054058.1 coordinate 550,816,858, forward strand.
CTCTACCCTATGTTTCCCTTAACACTACCCGTTATGTTTATGTAGAAAGCATAAAAATATCATCTCCGCGGATAAGCGAAAAAGTAAACGTGAAGTTGCGCGTGCCCACCATCTTACTTTTCACACATGGTTTCCCAAACATGTAAGTCCATGAAATTGTGCACGGGGTATTGATTTGTGGTGTTGTGTTATTAATTGGCGATGTCTGCATTTAGGTGCAATCCTTGATCGATGCCGGTGTTGAGGTCCATGAGGAAGTGAAGCTACTAGCATATCTTCCATATAGGATGGTGAGGAAGTACCACAACTACTATGTGAATGGGTGCACTTTCCACACAAGGAACTATGGAGAAGATAAAATCACACAATGCTATGGAGTATCTATTGTTGCGAGGACATCAAGCTTTTCTAGTGCAAAAGACAAGAATCCATCTTCAGGAGATGTCAATTATTATGGCCGCATCACAGAAATAATTGAGCTGAATTATTCAAACATGGAACATGTGGTGGTTTTTAGGTGTGACTGGGTTGATAGTGCTCACTATGGTCATGGGGTTCGAAAGGATGACTTTGGAATATTAGAAGTTAACTTCCACCATTCGTTAAAAAGTGGTAGCCAAATATTCGATGAACCATTCATACTTGCAACTCAAGCTACCCAAGTATATTATGTACAAAACCCTGTTGAGAAGGATTGGTATGCGGTTGTTTTTCCTCCAACAAGGGACTTGTTTGATATGGAGTCTAGGATCGATAGGGACAACGATAGTTAGGGTATGATATGTTTTTTAATTGTTAGTTTCATTATTTCCAATTGTTTGGTTTCTAACTAATGTTTGTCTAAAGGAGGAATGAAGCGGTCAAGGGCAATTGAAAGGGGAGGTGAATATTATTGTGAAAGTCATGAAGATCGACTAAATGAATTGAAGTATAGAATGATGAAGTTGAATAACGTGGAACCAGGACATGTACAAAATCTTCTCATTGACACTATCATCTTTTTCCTGAGAAATATCTTTCATTTGGTAGTGATATTTTCCATGTTGGTAGATACAACTTGGACTTCCTTATGATGAGTCCGCAAGCTCTGAAAATGATGAACACCAAGATCATGGAAGTGATGCTGGCACTGATTCGATGAGTTATGAAGAAAGTGATGAGGAAATTGATGCGCCACAAGAAGAAGGATGAGACCAGGATGATGAAGAGGATGAGGATGAGGAAGAGGAGAACATGTTAACAATCAGTTCGAGAGAAACGAAAATGGAGTACATGGCATCGAAGTTCATGGTAAGATGATAATATGATATGGAAACTTGCAATATTAATTCATGCTAACATTTTGTATGCTAACCTGCTCTTTTTAATGCACGTGCTAGAAGCAAAAAAGAAAGGAGGTAGAGGTCCAAGTCAATTGACAAGATTCTGGAAAGAACATGATGTCAACAACAAAGTTAACCTGAAATTCAATCGATTTAGTCAGCCTTGTGGTTTCAAAACATGCAAGTTGACAAATGTTATTGGATACTTTGTCAAAGGAAAAACAATTTCATTGGGTTATCCAAATTGGAGCAAGGTCCCGAAAGCTAGCAAAGAGAGGTTATGGGCATCTGTTAAGGTATAATATTCTACTTGACCTTAAATGAGTGTGCCTTTCCTAAGATAGTTGCCCTCTTTATCATATTAAAATCCATTTGCATTGTGTACTAGTAATTCTTCAATATTGATGAACCTTACAAGCCGTGGCTGCTAAAATCAGCAAGTAAAAAGTGGAAAGACTTTAAAGTTGTTCTAAAGAAAAAATTCTTCAAGTCAAATTTTTCAACAAGGCGCAACATTGCCAATGGTTGTGGAGATAGAATCCCCATTGAACAATGGGAGTGGTTGGTGAAGTATTGGAAAACAGATAGAGCTAAGGTAACTACTTGATTCATACCAACATAAATGTGAATACACAATATTTATTTCTCATAGAAAATCTGCATGTACTATGTAGGCTAAATCAGAAAAACTGAAAGAAAATAGAGACAGACAGAAAAATGGGAAGCACACTGCTGGTTCACGAAGTTTTGCCTATGTACTTGATCAGAAGGTATTAGTTGAATGATGTATCTCTATTCTTGTTCTTGGGGCAATGTTAAATTATATAGTTAACATCAATTCTTATTATTCCAGGAGTTGGAAGAGGGTAGACAGGTTGGTCGTGCTGAACTGTATAGGATCACATACAAAAAAGGATGGAACTCCAGTTGATACATATTGTGGTGATAAATTGTATGTATTTATGTTTCTCCGACTAAGTGTGTTTCAGTAATTGCTGTCACTTGATAATGTAGATTAATCGTTGTATTCTCTTACTGTTTGTTCTCTCTTTGTAGGTTGAGATTGATAATGCACTTGATGCAGATCCATCTCTTATTGGAGAGGAAGCACGTGATGGTGATCTATACTCTACTGTGTTCCCAGAAGCTAAAAAGGGAAGGTTTGGTCTAGGACTATTGGCAGGTGGAGCAACTTCACAAAAATTGGCTGAAGGTTTAGCTCATATTGAAGAAGTAACAAAAGAGAATAAGGAGCTTCGGGTTGTGGTTGACAAGTTAGTGCAATCTCAAACATCAATGGTGGCCCAAAATGATCGAATGGAACAACAGTACAATGAACTCAAAACAATGTTCTTGTCATACATGGGGAGCTCATCGGTGGAAAAAATTCCATAAAAGGATCCGGCAGTTGAAGAGAACTCAAATGTACTTTCTCGTTAGCTTCTTATACTGGTACTATGGGTACGAAATAATTATGGTATATTACTATATAGGACTTGGGAGGTAGAAATGACCGAGAGAATGCATCTTCACTATCGTCTATGAATAAGAGAAAAGAAAATGTTTCCCAGGTATAACACAGAACAAAATGCCGAGAGTAAAACAATTTCTTATTTTTTGACTTGTTGATCTACTATTGTAAGGTGGCGCTCGAATCGGTAAAGAAAGTGCAGAATGTCAATGCATATATTGAGAAAATGAAGAATGCAAATAAAATAAATGCAGAACAGGAAAGTGATGTGCGGAAACCGATGAAGGCAGTTGAGCATGACAAAACTAGAAAGTTCCAAAGTCTTGATAAGGTATGTTAGATCTTCCATACCTTTTATCTCATCTTTTGAACCGGCTAGCAAAGTATATGAAAGACTATTAACTGCCAGAAACATTTATAGGATGGATTTGAGGGAATAATGAAGCGTGGGATGGAAGTTGGCCTTACATCACCAAATAGTGCAAAGATTGTGGCACTAGGGACCATCCAAGGAACTGACCCGAATACTAAAGCTATGGATGGCCATCCTCTAGCAGATTCAGTTGAAGTGGTTGTTGACTACGTTTTCAATCAAAAAACCGTTCTGCCTCGTGCACATGGGAAGTTGAAAATGCTTGGACATGCTCAAGCTCGTTGTATTCCTTGGCCACGACTAAATGTAAGGAACTTCTACATTCCTTAAGCTAGTTTGTCTAAATGATGTCACTCTTATAATTTTTTTTATAACTTCAATTGCAGGTTGTAAGAAAAGATGGGACACCTCTACACTCCAAGGTCATCTTAAATACAAATGGTACTTCGATGCAGTCCAAGGTACACATACCATGTCATGACTCATGAGAATGGAACAAGAAACACTTGTGTAGACAATAAGAATCTGCATTTTTTTTCCTTGTTGTAGATGCTATTAGGCAACAGAGGCAAATTCAACAATAAAGAGAATGTGGATCCGAAAAGCACATCACAAGCAACATCGGCGAATTCAACAATAAAGAAGCTACAAAATAGTTCTAGTGCAAAGGCTACTGGAACCAGTGGGCACCCACTGTCACAAACAGAAATACCTCATCCTGGAAAAGATAGGCCTCCTCGAAAACTTGGACCTGGATGCTCTGAGTCACCATATGCGAATGTGTATGACAACAATGTGTACATGACAACGTCACGACTACAGCAAACAAGTAAGTAACTTCTTTTTGTCTTAATGTTCTCTAACCCTTGTTTGCTCATCACTTTCTTGTCTTGAACCTGGAGCCCTAGTTCTTTATCTTTCATTTTTTTACACGCATAGGATGTCTTTATGTAGAATGACTGTTGTGAACTGTACCTTAGTTGCCTCTGGTACTTATTAGTTGCGGAGAACCAGGACTAGGACTAGGAAAGATTTTAAATATAAGGGCTTTACCTTGGAGGCTAGGATCTGCCAAAGATTGGAGGCACCCCAATAAAAGTAATCCAAGCTAGTAGCTTCATGCTTCTGAAACTATTTTCAGTTTGTTTTAATTTTTGGGAACAAAAACACTGCTCAATTTAATCTGAATCTGTGTTTGATGGAACATAGAAGCATCCGATTTGACCTCAATCAGTGCCAGGTAGCTAATTTACTGAAAAGCAAAATGAAGTATGTTCAGAGAGAAGTCTGACAAGAACCTACAAATGAAACTTGCTGCATTTTTTATTTTATCCGCAAATTACACCTCTAATATTTTACTGCATATTTAGTTCTCCCTCACTAGAACACTCTGCAAGGATTGATTACTAATTAATTTACTGAAATGGGACTCTTGCAGAAGCAAAAAGAAGTCTTGGCTCTCAAGTTAATCAAGAATCACAGAGCAAGGTCACATAACAAACGCGTGTAAGAACTGAAGATGCGGCCATTGAATGAAACATGAAGAATTTCTTATTTCCATGCCTGAATGATTGATCTGTATGGTTGTATGTTACAATGAATGCGGGGTTGGCTGTCACATGTAAAATGTTTTCTTTGTGCTGTCTACATAGTAATACAAAGTGGATTATATAAACTGTGCACCTGTTTGTAAACTCTTATAATGAATTACATATTGCCATCCAGTGTACTTACGAATATGCCAAGAAAGGGCTTTTGAGGAATTATGGTAAAATGCCAAAGAATATATAAGCTGTCATTGTAAGAAATGCCTCGAATTGTCATTTGTGGCATTTCTAAAAATTCCACAAATAATAATTAATGGAATTTGTAAGAATGCCTCCGTTGGCACTTGGAGGCATTTTTTTTCAAATGCCTCAAATGACATTCCTCTTCCCCAACTTCCTTAGCATTTTTCAAAAAGCCTCTATATATCTTTTAAGGCATTTTCCCTACTTTTTGAGGCATTTCTAAATGCCTCCTAACTTGAGACGTGCTGTCGTGCTAGGGGCATCGTCGCCATGCGTCCAAAGTCTTATGTCGCGAAAAACCACCGGAGCAGAGGTGCAATCTATTTGTACCTCAGGTTGTTTTGCTATCTAGTACTCCCTCCGTTTCTAAATATAAGATGTTGTAGCTATTACTCATGTTGTCTAGATACATATTAATATGAGTGAGCATATACACTAAAGGTTGTCTAGATACATGTAGACATGTGGGAATATGGAAAAAGGCTAAACATCTTATATTTAAGAACGGAGGGAGTAGAAGACAGTATAGAACAATGTCAGGCCCGGCCGGATCTAGAGTTATACATGTGATATGCCCACTTAGACATGGTATCAAAGTGATACTCAATCCAACGTCATTCGGCGCAACACTCTCAAAATATAATATGCTAAGCATAACGAAGAATCCATAACTAACAATCCATAAATCTTGTTAACCCGGTCAAATCGAGATCAAGGTTATACAGAAATGTCGGTCCCCGGATTTGGAGTTATACATAGGTGTTATGAGCTCTTAGACATGCTATCAAAGAGATATTGGGCTACCAATCCCAGACAATTCGGCGCAACACCCTCAAAAGATACCATGCTAAGCATAAACAAGGATGCATATCAAAGAATCCATAAATCTTGTTAAACTGTTGGATCGAGATCAAGGTTATACATAAATATTGTGTGTATTAGCTCATGGTTCAGACGAGCGCTACTAGATTACCAGAGGCAAGACAAACATCGGTAGGTGGGCTGGAATTCAGGGGTCCCTTTCAAATCTCAGCTCTCTGATTGTTATGAATCTCCAATATAATGTTGATACTCTTGCTGGTCCTTTTCCACAGTTCTTAATGGGTCTTGTCAATCGAATCACATAGTGCGCATTATCCAACCTCCAGTACAATGTTGAAACCGAATCGCACGGTGCGTTAGATCCAATCGGCTACAACGACGAGCGCTATAGGCGTCAGACGGAGATAATTCCCGGCGTCGTTTTCACCATCGCATCATCCGCCCCTTGGCAACTTTTCCGTTCGTTATGCCCGCTTCCCAGTGGAGTCAAGATATTCCTTAAAGTCGCCACTTGTTTAGTCGGACGCTAATGAATATATTTTTCCACGCATGAATTTAGGAGGAGTCCTGGCACAATGTATCTACGCTAGTTCCCAACCGACAATCACAGGGGAGCGAATCCAATCAACTGAAATAAGAGCCCACACTAGTAGAAAACAGGGCATTGAGCCAAGCACAATGGAACCGGATGTGATACAAACCGGTTCTAACGGGTCTGTCCCCTGGGCCCCCTTCATGCAGCAAATGGCCGCAAGGCCATTAGGACCGGTTTGTGTACAAACCGGTCCTAATGGCCTTGCGGCCATTTTCTGCATGAAGGGGGCCCAGGGGACAGACCCGTTAGAACCGGTTTGTATCACCAACCGGTTCTAAAGGTTTTCTCATTTTTTGCAGCAACTGCCGGTCCCGCTGTCAGAACCTTTAGAACCGGTTTGTAACACAAACCGGTCCTAAAGCCCTCCTCTAAACCCTACATACCACCCCGAGCTCAGCTCCATTTTTTTCCAGCTCGAGCTCAACTCCATTTTTGCTCTCCTTCGTCTTGTGAGGTCTAATCCATCCCCATTTTTCTCCACCATTTGTCAAGATTGTTGGTACCCATCGGTTCTACGGTTAGCATCAACATTCCCTCTTCCGGTATTGCAAGTTTTGCTCGTTTTCTTGCTCATTTCATTTTTGTTGTGCTAGCTAGGTGTTTGATGAAATGCCTAAGCTAGAATTTGTTATTCATTTTGTTATGTATACAAATTGATGCAATTTGAGCTCAAAATTAATTATGATTTGTGGTTTTTTTAGTGTCGCGCGCCTTGTCCCCTTCCTCACTGCCGTCGATCGCCCCACACCGACACAAGATTGGTGAGCCTATTGTTTTTATTTACCAAAACAAATTTTGATTTGTATGATTTACGTATTTACTTGTATATAATTTTCTTATTGTGTAAGATTTTTTTTTTATATACATAGCGCCATGGTTGATATCCGTCCCCGTTGGCCCTCGTCCAGTCTATGATTCGGATCTGGTATATTATCTTTTTTCACTACATATTTTCATTTCCTGATTATACGACAATTACTTACGCCGACGAACTTGACATAGATATTTTTATCTAGGAGGTAGTGGAACCGGAAATGCCAATCGACCCTATTGTTGAGAAGTTATACTTAGTTGAACAAGAAAATGTTGGATTGAAAGAAAGATTGAAAAAAACTGAAGAAATGTTGGAAAAAACTGAAAGAGAGAAGATGACCTTGGAAAAGGTTCTTGCCGGTGTCGTCGATGGTCACAAGAGCGAGATGGACGCAATGCGCCTGAAGATTAGAAAGATTAGGAAATATGCACTTAGTAAAGAGGCTTGGTATCATTATGCCGTCGGGTCAATTGTTACCTTTGTTGCGATTTTGATCGCATTTGTTTTTGTTTTTAAATGCATTAATTAGAGAGAGTTTTTATGGATGGTTTCAGTGTGTATTTTTATGAGAACTATATATGTATGGTCACTATACGCTAGTTTGATATTAACGTGTGATGAACTTTTTGTATTAATTAATTAATTTAGTCATGATGATTTAGCATAATGGTTGTTGATAAATTTATATAATGCAGATGAACCGGCAATGGATGTACAGTGATCGACGTCATCCCGAATTCCTTAATGGCATGCATAGTTTTTTCAATGTGGCTGAGAAAAACAGGCAGCATGGATTTATTTTTTGTCCATGCAAAAAATGCCAGAATAAGAGGAATTTCCCTAGCTCAAGAAGCATACACACCCACCTGTTGCAAGAAGGCTTCATGCCCAGTTATTTTTGTTGGACCAAGCATGGAGAAAGAGGGGTTGTAATGGAAGACAATGAAGAAGAAGAGGATAATGATAATTATCCTATGTTCGGTGAACACGGTAATACTGAAATGGGGGAAGACGAGCCTGAACTTGAGGACATTGTTGATGAGTCTGATGATGATCTTCGTCAGGTCATTCGTGAAGAACAGATAAACTGCGCAAGTGAAAACGAGAGGTTGAAGTTGGAGCGCATGTTAGACCACAAAAAATTGTTGTACCCAAATTGCGAAGATGGCCAGAAAAAACTGGGCACCACCCTGGAATTGCTGCAATGGAAGGCAGAGAATGGATTATCTGACAAGGGATTTGAAAAGCTGCTGAAAAAATGAAGAAGAGCTTCCAAGAGATAACGTGCTGCCCTGCAGTACATACGAAGCAAAGAAGGTTGTCTGCCCTCTAGGATTGGAAGTGCATAAGATACATGCATGCATCAATGACTGCATCCTCTACCGCGGCCAGCACAAGAATTTAAATGCCTGCCCGGTATGCGGTGCATTTCGGTAAGATCAGGCGAGATGACCCTGGTGATGTTGAGGGCGACGATCGCCCCAGGAAGAGGGTTCCTGCCAAGGTGATGTGGCATGCTCCTATAATACCACGGTTGAAACGTTTGTTCCGAAACAAAGAGCATGCCAAGTTGCTGCGATGGCACAAAGAAGACCGTAAAGGAAGACGATATGCTGAGACACCCCGCTGATGGGTCGCAGTGGAGAAACATCGACGATAAGTACGAGGACTTTGCACGTGACGCAAGAAACTTAAGGTTTGGTCTGAGTACAGATGGCCTGAATCCGTTTGGGGAGCAGAGTAGCAGTCATAGCACCTGTCCCGTGACTCTATGTATCTATAACCTTCCTCCTTGGTTATGCATGAAGCGTAAGTTCATTATGATGCCAGTGCTTATCCCATGCCCGTCGCAACCCGGCAACAACATTGATGTGTACATGAGGCCACTGATTGATGAACTTTTAGAGTTGTGGGCTGACGAAGGTGTACGTGTGTGGGACGAGTACAAACAAGAGGAATTTGACCTACGAGGGTTGCTGTTTGTAACCATCAATGATTGGCCCGCTCTTAGAAACATCTCAGGACAGTCAAACAAGGGATACAGCGCATGCACACACTGTTTAGGCGATACTGAAAGTATACATATAGGCAAGAATGTGTACCCGGGGCATCGTCGATTTCTTCCAGACAGGCATCCCGTAAGAAAGAAAGGAAAGCATTTCAAAGGCGAGGCAGATACACGGAGGAAGCCAACCCTCCCTAAAGGTACTGATATATATGACATGGTCAAAGATATAAAAGTAATCTTTGGTAAGGGTCCTGGCGCACAATCTATTCCAAATGACGCCGACAACCACGTAGCCATGTGGAAGAAGAAATCTATATTCTGGGAACTACCCTATTGGAAATTCCTAGAGGTTCGCTCTGCGATCGACGTGATGCACGTGACGAAAAATATTTGCGTGAACCTGCTAAACTTATTGGGCATGCATGGGAATAAGTCGAGAGATACACCGAAAGCACGGCTGCACCACCAACGTATGCACGAACGAGACGACCTGATGAATCCAGAGAATTTCAAAGGTCCTGCCAGCTACGCTCTTACCAAGGAAGAGAAGGAGATCTTTTTCCAAGTCCTGAGTAGTATCAAGGTCCCGTATGGCTACTCGTCGAACATAAAAGTAATACTAAACCTGGAAGAGAAAAAGTTCCAAAACCTTAAGTCTCATGACTGCCACGTGATCATGACCCAATTACTTCCGATTGCATTGAGGGGGCTTCTGCCAGAAAACGTGCGAGTACCCATTGTGAAGCTATGTGCATTCCTCAACGCAATTTCTCAGAAGGCAATCGATCCAGCAACTCTAACAAGTTTACAGAAGGGCGTGGTCCAATGTCTTGTCAGCTTCGAGTTGGTGTTCCCACCAACCTTCTTCAATATTATGACGCACCTCATAGTTCACCTAGTCCAAGAGATTTCCGTTCTCGGTCCTGTATTCTTACACAATATGTTCCCTTTGAGAGGTTCATGGGAGTCTTGAAGAATTATGTTAAAAACCGTGCTAGGCCGGAAGGAAGCATGGTCAAGGGCTATGGAACAGAGGAGGTCATTGAGTTTTGTGTGACTTTATTCCTGACCTGAACCCGATCGGTTCCTCAGTCGCGCCATGAGGGGAGACTGCGTGGAAAAGGCACGCTAGGAAAGAAATCAACAACATGTATGGACGAGCAATCTTTCACTCAAGCACACTACACAGTTCTAGTTGATTCCAGCTTGGCGGCTCCATATATCCAGGAACACACGGATATTTTACGCTCGGAATACCCGGAGCAACCTGAAGATTTCATTGCAAAAGAACACGCGAAGACTTTCGGCGGTTGGTTGCAAAGACGTCTCATTAATGACAACATTGTTGAAGATGAGCTATACTTGTTGGCCAAGCAACCATCTTCGACTGTATTGACCTTTAAAGGGTACGAGATAAATGGTAACATATTTTACACGGCAGACCAAGATAAAAAGAGCACCAACCAAAACAGTGGCGTCCGGTTTGATGCAAAAGACGACAACAGGCAAAGGGTCACATACTATGGTTACATAGAGTAGATATGGGAACTTGACTACGGACCTTCCTTTAAGGTCCCTTTGTTCTGGTGCAGATGGTTCAACCTGTCAGGCGTGAAGGTAGACCCGAAGTACGGAATGACAACAGTGGATCAGAAGAATCTTGGGTACGGCAATGATCAATTCGTCCTAGCCAATGATGTGGCTCAGGTTTTCTATGTGAAGGACATGTCTAGCAGACCGAGAAAAACAAAAGATAAGGAAACGAATACATCGGACGATGAGCCAAGGTGCCACATAGTTCCTTCAGGGAAAAGAAACATCATGGGAGTCGAGGACAAGACAGACATGTCAGAAGATTACAATAAATTTGATGAAATTCCTCCCTTCAAAGTCAAAGATGATCCAAGCATTCAGTTAAATGATGAAGATGTTCCATGGTTACGGCGCAATCAGAAGAAAGGCAAGAGGAAAAATAAAAACGGATCGTCCCTTTAGTACCGGTTGGGGACACCAACCGGGACTAAATGGGTTAGGGTTTTGTTTGGACCAATCAGATAGAATCACACGGATCGTGTGTTTCTTTCAACCGCTTGTGAGTCGTTGGATCCGGGGTGTGTTTCTTTCCAGCTGTTGTGAGCCGTTCGATCAGGGCTACGGTCACTGGTAGAAAAAAGGCCTTCCATACGCCCCCATCAGTCCCCAAACGTTGCGCACCGTGACTAATGAGTCTTTAGTCCTGGGTCGGGAGGAGACCCGCGACAGAAGGTCATACGTCGCGGGTTGGGAAGCGCGTTGAGGCGCGTGGAGGGCATTAATTCCGGTTGACCTGGCCGCCCGGGACTATTGGTCCTTTAGTCCCGGTTGGCGTGGCCAACCGGGACGAAAGATCAAACTGCTCGCCTCCCGCGCGGCGGTTTTTATTTCGCGAGCGAGGCAGAAGGGCGCCATTCCACAGTGCGCGTCGGAGTCTCTCTGTTTCTTCCTCCTCTCTTCTCTGTGTCTTCCATCTCTTCGATCTTCTCCAAGCACACCACCATGGCTGAAGTTTGGGAGACATACAGTGGTCTGACACCATGCGGCAAGCTTCTGAGCGTGTGCTACACCAACAGTTGCGATCGGCTGGCCGGTGCTCTTGGTTATTTGACCAATCTCTACTCCTCGTCTCCCGATGAACACCGGTTCTTCGGGCTTGATCTGGAATATACGGCGGATCAACGGGATCTTGCCGTCATCCAGATTGCGTACAAGGAGTCGGTTTTGATCTTCCAATGGTCAAGGTAACGCACTACACGTCCAATCTTGCATGCATCTTCGATTTGTTTGTTGCATGTGAAGAATACATGTGTTGCAACATATCTAACACATTGATATTTTGTTGTTGCAGTAGTTTCGAAGCATTCTCCGGCCCTTGTTGATTTTCTTGTCAACAAGGGATATGACTTTTGCAGCGTTGACATTACGCAAGACCGTCCAAAGTTGAGGCGCTTGGGTATTGTGATACCTGAAGATCACTACATTGATCTTCAGGATCTTATCCAATTGAACGGGCCAAAGACCGGCATGGCTCGCATGGCAACTGCCCTCATCCACGAGGGCTACGAATCCATGAAGTCTGGTTTCCCCCGAAGCAATCACTTCTATTGGGAGAAGACCCCACTGGACATGACGAACGTCAAGTATGCAGCCATTGATGCATATGTCTCCTACGAGTTGTTCCGCATCTACTCGACGGAGCCATAGATGTAGGCGTTCGATATATGCATGTAATGGGTATCTTAGTATATATATGTAATGGATATCTTATTAGTATTGACTTATGTTTGTGTGTTATGTGTGATCGTAAGACTATGTTATGAATGTGTGATTGTGTTGTATTCTATATTAATTCCTAGCAAAAACACATCAAGAAAACAAACAAAAACACATCAAGAAAACAAACAAGCAAAAACAAAACACATCAAGAAAACAAACAAAAACACATCAAGAAAACAAAACAGAAAAACTACAGTTTATATATATCGTTCATCCAGTATTAAAATGAATTAGTTTTATTTTTCTTAATTTTTTGATATATTATTTGTATTTATAAGATTTTAAAATGAATTAGTATTATTGTTCTTAATTTTTTGATATATTATTTGTATTTTTAAGATTTTAAAATGAATTAGTATTAGTTTTCTTAATTTTTTGATATATTATTTGTATTTTTTAAGATTTAAAAATGAATTAGTTTTATTTTCTTAATTTTTTGATATATTATTTGTATTTTTAAGATTTTAAAATGAATTAGTATTATTGTTCTTAATTTTTTGATATATTTGTATTTTTAAGATTTTAAAATGAATTATATTATTGTTCTTAATTTTTTGATATATTATTTGTATTTTTAAGATTTTAAAATGAATTAGTATTATTTTTCTTAATTTTTTCATATATTATTTGTATTTTTAAGATTTTAAAATGAATTAGTATTATTGTTCTTAATTTTTGATATATTATTTGTATTTTTAAGATTTAAAAATGAATTAGTTTTATTTTCTGAATATTTTGATATATTATTTGTATTTTTTAAGATTTAAAAATGAATTAGTTTTATTTTCTGAATATTTTGATATATTAATAGTATTTTTAGAAATAATACAAATTAAAAAGTTAATGTTTATTTATTTATTCAAAATTATTAATTACATCATTACTTTTGTTTATTAAAAGATTTATTTGAAATTCAAACAATAAAGAAATATGGCATCGACCAACATGTTAATAAGATTGATATGATACTACTATCACATATATTCGTGCAAACCACTTGGATGCGGGACGGTATGGAACTCGGAAGATAAGCGTGCTAGTGCTAGAGCAGTGGGAGGATGGGTGACCGAGCGGGAAGTTTGACCATGAGTAAATAATTCGACTAGAGATAATTGTAGTTAGACGGTAAGCAAATAATACAAATTCTGAAAAAAAAAAAGGAGTGAAAAAAGGGAGTGAAAAAAAAGGAGAGAAAAATTGGTGTGAAAAATAATTAGAAACCCAAATGAATTATGGAAATAACGAAATAAAGTTTAGTCCCGGTTCAGGTGGCCAACCGGGACTAAAGGTCCTCCGCCCCCCGGCTCCGCCACCCGCCCACGTGGCCGGGCCTTTAGTCCCGGTTCGTAAGCGACGCGACTATAGGGGGGGGGTCTTTAGTCGCGCATAGCTAGTCCCGGTTGCTCGGTCGGGACTTTTGGCCCTGGCGAACCGGGACTATATGCCTATTTTCTACCAGTGGGTGTGTTTCTTTCGAGCTGTTGTGAGCCGTTGGATGAGGTGTTTCTTAACCGTTGGATCAAAACCCTAGCTCAACACTTTGTGAGCCAGAGGACCCTATATATAGCCCAGCTTCATACACAGGTTAGTTCATCTCCCAAATACAAAACATCCGGATTCGCCAGCATACGTCCTGCCGTGCATTTGGTATGCATATATGCACTCAGTAGCCACGGAAGGGTTGTATACTGGCGATACCGATTGTTTTGTTCTACACCTCCTTTAAGGTTTGATACTGCATATATTCAGTTCATCGAGCAAATACAAAACATCCGGATTCGCCATCATACGTCCAGCCGTGCATTTGGTATGCATATATGCCCCCAGTAGCTAGCCACGGTTGGGCTGTATGACGGCGATACCGTCTGTTTTGTTCTACACCCCCCTTTAAGGTTTGATACATCATATATTCAGTTCATCGAGCAAATACAAAACATCCGGATTCGCCGTCATACGTCCGGCCGTGCATTTGGTATGCATATATGCACCCAGTAGCTAGCCACGGTTGGGATGTATGACGGCGATACCGTCTGTTTTGTTCTACACCCCCCTTTAAGGTTTTTGATATATCATATATTCAGTTCATCGAGCAAATACAAATCATCCGGATTCGCCATCATACGTCCAGCCGTGCATTTGGTATGCATATTGCACCCAGTAGCCACGGGTGGGCTGTTTGATGGCGATACCGATTGTTGTGTTAGGGTGGAGCGTGGCGCGGGAGTTGATGCGTGGCGCGGGAGTTGACGTGTGGCGCGGGAGTTCACGCGTGGCGCGGGAGTTGTGACGCGTGGCCAGGAGGGCGCGGTATAAACTGTCGTGCCTCGAGCGCGTCTTCTCCTCTCCACGCGCCCACTCCTCTCCACGCACCGTCGCGCTTCAACCATGCCTCCGAGGAGAAACAACACCACCGGCTTCCGCGGCGTCCGAGCACGGCAGAACGGAATGTTCAGCGCAGATATCCGCTGGGGGGACGACCGCATCCCCCTCGGCTCCTTTGCGATGGCGGCGGAGGCCGCCCGCGCCTGGGACGCGGCGGCCTGGCGCCTCAACCGCCCGCGGTCGCTGATGAAATTCAACGACTGCCACACCGTCTGGGAAGCGGAGGCCAGGACGCCAAAGCCGCAGATCGAAATGGATGAGGTCCTGAAGATCAATGTAGTGATCTTCAGGTATCACAATACCCAAGCGCATCAACTTCTGACGGTCTTGAGTGATGTCAACGCTGCAGAAGTCATACCCCATGTTGACAAAAAAATCAACAAGTGCCGGAGAATGCTTTGAACTACTGCAACAACAAAAATTTGATACATGTTAGATATGTTGCAACACATTTATTCTTCAGATGCAACAAACAAATCGAAAATGCAAGGTTGTACGTGTGCGTTACCTTGACCATTGGAAGACCAGAACGGCCTGTTTGAACGCAATCTGGATGACGGCAACATCCTATTGATCCGCCGTATACTCTAGATCAAGCCCGAAGAACCGGTGTTCATCGGGAGAGGAGAAATAGAGATCGGTCAAACGCCCAAGAGCACCGGGGAGCCTCTCGCAATTGTTGGTGTAGCACACATCGAGACTCTTGCCGCATGGTGTGGCCACATCATATCTCTTCCAAACTTCAGCCATGGTGCTTGGTGGAGGAAGATCAAGAGAGGAAGAAGAGAAGACAGAGGAAGAAGAGAATACAGAGAAGAAACAGAGAGACTCGCGATCGGGCCGGTGCGAACTGTAGCAATAAAACCGCCGCGCGCGGGAGGCGAGCAGTTTGTACAGAGACCCTTTAGCACCGGTTGTTAACACAAACCGGTGCTAAAGGTCTGTACAGGGCGCGCAGTCTGAATGTGGCCCCAAGTACAGACCTTTAGCACCGGTTTGCGTTAACAACCGGTGCTAAAGACCCTTTCGCACCGGTTGTTAACACAAACCGGTGCTAAAGGTCTGTAGTGGGGCGATATCTCCAGGACTTGTGAAATTTTTTCGCTCATTCTTCTTTCGCGCGTCTTCTCTCCTTCGCACGTACGGCGAAGCCCTGCTCCGGCCGCGCCTCCGTCCGCCTCGCCTCCGTCCGCCTCGTCGTCGTCCGTCCCGACGTTGCGCGCTGCCCTCTGCCTCCGTCGCCGTCGCCGCCGCTGCCCTCTGCCTCCGTCGCCGTCGATCCCCCGCGGCCCCGCCTCCGTCGCGCCGTCGCCGTCCGCCTCCGTCGCCCCGCCTCCGCCTCCGCCGCCCCGCCTCCGTCCCGCCTTCGCCTCCGCCGTCCCGCCTCCGCCCCGTCGATCGCCTCTCGCCCCTCGCCGTCGCCCCGTCGCCCTCTGTACGCGTAGGTAAGATTTATTTTTGTTTTTAAAATTTTGTTTAGTGTTAGAATTTTTAGAGTTAGTGCTAGAATTTTTAGTGTTAGTGTTAGATATTTTTAGAGTTAGTGTTAATTTTTTTTAGAGTTAGTGTTAGTGTTAGAATTTAGTGTTAGAAATTTTTAGAGTTAGTGTTAGATTTTTTTAGAGTTAGTGTTAGTGTTAGAAATTTTTAGAGTTAGTGTTAGATTTTTTTTTAGTGCTTTAATTTGTTTTTACAATTTTGTTTAGTGTTAGAAGTTTTGTGTTCGAATTTTGTGTTAGAAGTTAGTGTGTTAGAAAATTTCACTAAGTTAGTGTTAGAAAATTTCAGAAAGTTAGAATAATTTCACTAAGTTAAGAAATTTCACTAAGTTACTATTTTATTCCTGTTTAACTTTCATCTTATTTCTGTCATATTTCTCAATTTACTATTTTTTACTAAGTTAGAAACACTAAGGTATTTTACTTAATTATAGAATATTTACTTAGTCCGGGCATGTTTTTAGTTCATGTCTATGTTGGACCCGCCGGGCGATGTCCAGGACTGGGCCCCGCCAGGCTGGCACTGGGAGCTCCTTAGTACCGGGGCACGCGGCTTGGTGAGAAATCCGGGACGGGTCGACCCGGATATTCTTTGGTGGCCATCGCGTGGGCCACGCTCGGTGCAGAGAGAGCCGGCCCCTGAGGAGGTGGTACAACAACGTATCAGGGAGGAGGACGAGCACGTCCGTCGCTACATGTACTTGCTCGATAGGCAGTATAGCAGCAGTTGGCCGATTATTCGGAGGGTTCCTTACCACGTGAGCTATGACCCTATGAGGGTTCCTTATCTATGGATGCGTAGCACCCGTGACTCAGCACCCCGCGGCTTAGGACCCGGTCAGAGTTAATTATTTTGAGAGATGTCACGAGACTATGTATAAGTGATATTATTCGATCGTGATGTATTAGGGTTAAAAAAAATTAACCCGAGCTATGTAACTCTTGGTGTGTCCAGAACTATTATTTCATTAATATGTCCAGAACTATTATTTTATTACTGTCCGATGAAATAATTTCACCAAGTGCCCGATGAAAATTTCGCTAAGTGTTCTTCATTTTATAGATTTTACTAGCAGGTGTTGAGCTATGGATCCCCAAGAACCTGCACATGATCCGCACGCCGATAAGCTCGCGGGAATGGGTGAGGCGGAGAAGGAAAGATACATGTGCGAGATGATTTTTAATAATGCAACGGCCATATATCATGATGACGACGGTGGACAGGCGTTTAGCAATCAATTTTTGAACGACTCCGGTGACGGAGCTCAGAATATAGAAGATGTAGTAGATGATGACGACGACAACGTCGAGGATGAAGAAGTGCCCTCCAGAACAAACTCTGCCAATGTATATCTCAAGTCACTGTTCACGCAACAATTAATTTGTATTGCACTTACTAACGAATCATTATTTTCCCGTTTAGGCGCCCTCCGGAATAGCTAGTACTGAGACAAAGTCGAAACGAGGCCCGGCCGCAAGGTTGAAAGATACCGCAAGGTTCCCGATCGATACAGTTGCTGCTGATGGCAAACCACTGCAGTCCCCAGAAACTTATCGCAAATTCGTAAATCAGTGCGGAGTCGTTGTAAGAGACCTGGTCCCGATCAACTTAATAGAATGGAATAAGCCGAAGACCGGGGCCAACGTTGGAGCTAGTTATGTCGATGAAAGATTGAAAGAAATTCTTTGCGAAACGCTATGGCTAAATTTCAGCGTAGCGAGCGATAAGAAGAAGAAAGTCGAGCAGTGGGCTGTGAAGAAGATGGCCACACAATTCCAGAGGTGGAAGAAAGAACTGTGGAAGAAATATAAGGACGAAGATCCAGTTTTCACTGGGAACCTAGTGAAGATAAGAGACGCTTGGGATGATTTTAAGGCGTACAAGAAATCGGGTGTCTTTGCATCTCGATCGGCCACAAATTCGGAGAATGCAAAGAAGAAGAAATATCACCATATTTTGGGGTCAGGTGGCTACATGACTGCCCTGCCTAGGTGGCGAAGCTATGAAGCTGCGCTTGTGAAAAGAGGTATCATTCCACAGACACATGACTGGCCCGATAGGTCCAAGTTCTGATTGTTCGTGCACGGGGCAACGTTGGACGCTGAGACTGGGATGATTGTTGCGGAGGGACCATGGTCGGAAAAAATAACAAAGGTCGTAGCAGAACTAGAGAAGGCAATAGAAGCTGTTCGAAAAGGAACTTTTGTTCCCGATAGAGAGAACGACGAGCTGACGAGGGCACTCGGGAACCCCGAAAAGTGGGGACGAACACGAGGCTTTGGAGCCAGTACCCCGTGGAGCCAAGGGTTTGCAGCGGACATTGGCACTTACAGAAGCCGTGATAGAAGCAAGAAAAGGGCGATGGAACGGATATCAACATTAGAAGAAAAGGTGGATTTTCTCTTGAAGAAAGGGGGACACCCTATACCTGACACTGAAGAGGAGGTAGAACATCGTCCTGCACCTGATCAGCTGCAAATAGAAGACGATCATGTAGCAGATGTCGTCCCATCTCAGCATAGAAGCAGCGTGGGTTCCACGCACCTGCAGCTAGAAGACGGTCGTGCAGTCGAACCGTCGGCGCCTCACTACCCGTGGATGATATCACGGAGAAGACAAACTGTGAGATACATATGCCAATGGGGAACATATCCTTCAGGGTGGCGTCAGGCTATGCTTTACCGAATCAACCTGGAGCAACCTACCATGGTGGTCAGATTCCAGCATCCCATGCTCGTGTCGGGTTGTCAACAATTACGCCGGGATGCCATTCAATTGAGCTCCATATTCCTGGAGGTGAAGGCGAGAAGACACTGGGAGAAATGGAGCTTGGTATCATCTTGTGGAATAAGAAACACATCGTGTTTCCTAACTCGGCGCCAAGGCCACCGACTCCTCTAGGTACAAATGCACCATACCTCCATCAATTACTGAATGTTGCACCACATGTAAGCTTATTTTTAATAGTTTTTTCACTTTCGTACAGAGAATGGACGACCTCCAAGTCCACCCCCCAACGAACCTCCAAGTCCACCCCACAACGAAGATTGGGAGCCCGAGGCCGAGGGTCCATCGCCCGTGCACTCCCGTGAGCCGACGGATGCGCCCACTACGGGTACGGCAAAGCGGAAGCTACAGTTCAGAAGAAACGGGACTCCTCCCAAGAAGAGACCAAGGAAATCGAAGAAAGTCGAGACTCCCCCGCAGTTACCAGGCCTGATGACTCAGGAGGAACTAACCAATGCCGTGAAAGCCAAAACCAGCGCATGGTTCGCACGGTTTCCCCTGAAGGCCCCTCCAGACGTCTGGAAGGAAACTCTGAAGGACATCCCAAAGTGGAAAATTGAGCGCACCATCGACAACTTATATTATCCTGCACCGCCGCCACCGCCGCCCCTTTCAGACTTTGAACGGTACATTGAAAAGAAGCACACCGCACAGATGAAGCAGGCGGAGGAGATGAAGCAGGCGGAGCAGACGAAATGCGGGAAACAAGTTCCCCAGCTCGGTCAACAAGAAGCACGGTCAATTGCCCCGCTCAAGGTGTTATCTGACCAGGCTTCAGTGTCCGGTCCATGCATGGGCGACGTGGGTTACCCTATTGCTTATGTGGTATATACATACAAGCCCGGGCACCCTCTGGTCGAAAATTCTACTGCTCTAACAACCCAACTACGGAGTTTACATGATTGGTACTTGGAGGCCGCAAGGCAGAAGAGAGACTGTATCATGGCTCAAGTTCAGGATCAACACTACTTCGGAGATTACGGTGTCGAGCTTGGGTTCGATGATTTCTTCCAGATGTACAATCAACGTGCCCTCGACAAGTCTATCCTCAGCTGCTACTGTTTGTAAGTGATTTATTTGTGTAATTTAATTATTTAGTTAAGCTCGCGTTCATTGCCCGTATAATTATCACTCACGACATTCTTTTTGTACACTACTATGCAGAATGAAGATTCGTGAATGCAGGCTGGCAGGAATCTGGGACTTTGGGTTCATTGACCCGTATTCGTATCATCAAAACACAATAGAAAGGTTTAACAAGGATACACCGGATGATTTGCTAAGGTTTTTGAAGCGACAAAGTACCAAAAAAGAAATACTTTGGCCCTACGGATTCAAGTGAGTGTTACTGTCTTGTAGACATTCCATTTTGCTTACCTGATGTTAAGTGTAATTGATGAGTATGCATGACTGCGTGTGTACACTTGCGCAGTTCCCACTTCATATTGTTCATCATTAGAATCGATAAAGGACAAGTTGAAGTCTGGGACTCGTTAACCTGGGGCGCTGACACATGGAAGAGCGTGCGTCAGATGCTTCAAAAGTATATATATATCGGCCTCTTTTTCGTTCATTTCCTGATATCAAGTAAGTAATAATTAACTCTTCTATTCATTTTTCTTTTGTCGCCCAGGGTTTGGCAAATGTTCATCAAAGAAGAACCCGGTACATGGGCAGACAAGCTCCACTTTCAGATTAACAAAGTAAGTAGTACTACGTACCCTGATTTCAATACCATTACCATTCTTTTGATTATTATTAATTTGACTGAATTATGTTTCTCGTATATAGAAAGTCCCGCAACAACCACATGGGACTGATTATTGTGGATACTACGTTCGCGAGTTCATTCACAGGACGATCAATGAGAAATCCCGTACTTCCAGAAATCTAGAGGTACGTAACCGGTTCTTCACAACTTTATTTATGTTGCCATTAATTATGTTTAGTTTTGTTCATAACTTAATTGTTTTCATCTACTTCTTTTAAAGATGGCACGAAAGCGGGCGCAGCTCAAACCAATCGACCGTTGCAAGGCTATTGTAGAGGAATTGGAAGGATTTCTTCTCACGCAAGTCATAGCAGAAGATGGAGAATTTTTAAATCCTATGAACCAATAGCCAGCTCCCTTCTCTATGCAAGTATACAACTATTGAAAACGAACTTCAGATTATGTAATTCTCGGTCGATTACTTCGTGTTACATGTATATATATATGTACTTTTATTTGGTGCATCAACATTTAACCGCAAACACGGAATCGGAAACACTTAACCACAAACACGGAATTGGTGTTTCCGGATACGTATTTCCGATTACGTGTTTTCCGATTCCGTGTTCGTAAAAATCGAAACAGGGACACACGGAAACGGAAAGACTAAACGGAAACACGTAAACGGAAACCCTAAAAATACGGAACACGCCCTAAACCCTAAACCCTAAATACGGAATCGGAAACCCTGAAAAGAAAAGGAAAAAAAAGAGAAAAAAAAGCTTTAGAACCGGTTGGTGTTACCAACCGGTTCTAAAGGTCCTCTGCCTGCGCGCGCTCTTCGGCGCCCACGTGGAGGCCTTTAGAACCGGTTGGTGACAGACCGGTTCTAAAGGGTGGGGCCTTTAGTCCCGGATACGTAGCACCGGATTTGTATCCGAGTCCAAAGACCCTTACAAACCGGTGCTACTGCCCTGTTCTCCACCAGTGCCAGTGTTGTGAGATCCAATGCTCGCCTAATAATAACGGTTTATGAAAATTAGTTGCCTGCACTTAAGCGCCTATCTAAGCTCCTTGCACTATACATGTCCCGAATATGTTCTTGACAAGATCAAAATCAAGGAGCTAATACCTACTGTATTAGACATGCCATGAGAAAATGTGATCTTTTTTTTTTTGCCGTTAACCAGCAGGAGTTCTGCTTTATGCATTATAGGGGAAAAAGAACAGACAGAGTACACACTACGATGTACAAATCGGATCATCATCCGTCTCAGTACGGCGAAAATGTGATCTGTCAATCGACTAACACGTCATTTTTTTCATTTCCAATAACAATTGAATACTTCACAACGTACATGATTCTCAAAAGTAGAACAAAATAAATTTACAGTGGGTGCATTACAAGATACACATGAAAAAAAAAACTCTGGGTAACGAAAATCGATGCCCCGGATGGGGATTTGTTGAAAAAAAAAACACTATACATGTGAGAGCGAGGTTCTCGGTAATCCCTCTTCACGTGCAGATCTACCTCGTACACGCTGGACAATGGCGTCGGGTTCGCCACGTACTGTACAATACAGTACCCTTGCGCCATCCTGAACTTGCCGGTACCGCCCACAATGGCACGCTCAAATGGGCGCTCAAAGCTCACGATGGTGCCCACCATAAACAACATGCTCCCGTTGTACTTTCCAGACGTGAAGACGAAGCTGATAACCGATGTCAGGCCTGGCGGGGTAACGAGCCCGGCGTAAGCACCGACGCCCTGAAACCGCCCCACCAGCGAGGAGTTCGTCGGGTCCGGGCCGTCGCGCAGCTCGTTGTCGAGCAGGTCGACCATCCCGAACGTTGTGTCGCCGCCCTACCGGGATGGCGCCGCCACGAACGCGGTGCCGTTTGGGCCCGCGATCTCCTGCATGTACATGTGGATGTGCGTGAGCTTGCGGCCGTGGGGGTGCCCCATGCCCCACGCTGTCGAGCTGCTGGCAGCCAGCAGGAGGACAAGGGAAAAGAGCAACGCCGAGGAGGAAGCCATTGCGAAAGGTGTTGCAGAGGCTCGTAGCTGCGTGGATTTCGGTGATGCAATGGATGGAGCTAGCTGATGGATTGAACTTGCTCTATCTTCATCTTATATATAGAATTCGGATCAGTTAACCTCCATACATACATACATTGTTAATCTATATATATACCTACTAATAAAGGGAGTAAGGTTTCTTCCTTCAAATTTTGGTACGTTTTTCGTCCGTCGCATTTTGTCCATCGCTACTTGCCTCGTCCGTCGGTAATTATGTTTCCGTACGTGCCTGCTGCTTTTACATGGTCGCTTGGTCCGATTCCTAATAGGCTATTGCTACTTGGGCTTGGCCCGTATCCCAGCTGCAAGCCTCGGCCCAATAAGAGCAGCACTATGGGTTACCATCAACGATAGTTCCTATCGAAGGTTTTGCGTTGCTATTGTTAGCCGCGTGTGTCCGTATAGGACAGGATCAGAGTCCTTTACGTGTAGGCTTCCTTACAAGTTACAAGGTTGCACTTTAGCTTTTCCTATGGGCGTGATATGGAAAATACTACGTTGAATCGCGTGTTATGACCTATCTCTCACCCCTGGCTCCATATAAGTACATGTGACATCCTGGAAGCAGACGAGATCAAGGAGCAGATCGACCACAAGAAAAACGAGATCAAACAGGACGCTTCCGATGTTGGCGCAGCATCACCCCACCTTGCCTCACCCTTGCTGCAGTAGCGCCTACGGTCCACCTGTTGCCGCGCCCGCGTGCATCGGCAGCAGCAGCTCTACGATGGCGTCTCCTAAATCCATCCAATCCACAATTAACGTGTTTACATCCGAATGGTACAGCGCCACGGCAACTACCACGTTCATGATTGAACATGAGCGTGCAGGTTAGATCTTTTGTTCCATCCATATATTCATGTCTCCCCATTCTTTTATTTTTGACACACTCGCGTTGTGGAGTGGCGGCGGGAGCAAAGGTTTCGGAGGTCTCCGTAGCTGTCATGATGCTGATGCGAACGTAACGGGGGGAGGGGGGCGCTCGCCCGTCTAGGCGTGTTCCTCCGCTTCGGCGCACCGCCATGACAACCCCCTGCCTTTCCATAGGCTGCGAGGCTAGCGATGCACCAAAGTTAAAATTTGCCGAGTCTCTTTAGTTAATCTGCACCCGAGCCGGTCGCTGGCTACCCGCTAAGTTATCCTGAGTTTTGCTCTGGCCTCAATCGTCCAGCAATGTCACGTACTCAGTCACCTTATATTGTAAGACTCGTGTTATGGAGATGCTCTGGAATTAATAAAAACAACAGGCGTGTGTCGGTGGAGCTGAACCCTTTTTACATGCACGTGTGCAAATAGTACTTGCGGAATCAATTGGATCGACTAGGCTAGCTTGGCAATACGTGCATCGGACTTAAATCATTATATGTATGGTGAATAATCTAATCAATTTCGATGACATATTCTACTGTAGGAAACTCTCATGCAGACAATCAAGTTGGAACGCAATCTCCAATCATGGATGTCAAGGAGCAAAGAAGGAAAAAAGATAGAGACCGGTATGCATAGATAACCTATGAAAAGAAACAAGAAAAATTGAAAAAAACGTCGTGAAGCCTATCAACACAACTCGCAAAAAAAATACACACAAGGGAGAAAGAAATATGGAAATTTCGAGCCAGAACAAAAGACAAAAAGTACGCACAAGAAAGGCAGAAATATGCAAATATGCAGCCCGAACCAACGAAAGATAGAATAGAGAAAATTATGGCTACTCGTGAATTCAGACACAACACGCCATGCAAAGAATCAATTGCGATGCTGACCCTTCATATATCGCAACCGAAGAAGAAGAAGAAGAAGAAGAAGAAGAAGAAGAAGAAGAAGAAGAAGCATATCAAGAGGAGAAGAAGTTAGTACATCTACTTTTAGTATACAAAATGTTGTATATATGTATCAACATATTTTTACCCGTCGAGCCAATTTTTCTATAGTGTTAACTTGATATTCATCGGGGTAGAAAATAAAATTACTCTACATGGTCTTTTGGGAAATTTTTGAGTCGTGTCTACGTTTTTTTGTTTGTAGTTGATTTTTTCGCTCCCGTTGTAACGCACGGGCATTGTTTGCTAGTTACTACTTAATTGCGGTATAATTAAGTACAGGCAGCGCAAGCTTGCATGCGTATCTGATTTTGATCCCGTTGAATATGAGTAGCTAATGCCGGCCACGTCCTACAAGACCAAGATTTAAGTGACACATACAGGCCTACACGTAGCAAGACGGAGAGAGATACTATATTCGTATAAGGACACAAGGTCTGACCTATATTTGCAAATTAATTACAGGTGACGCGCGGGCTACTTGCCGTTCTCTGTCCCTGCCTGGTGGGTCCCCTGGCTATAGGCGTGGCGTACCACGTCGTTGTCGATCGTGGCCGTCTCCGTCTCTCTGTGTGGTGGTTTTTCGCCGGAGCATTGGGTCCTCGGTTGCTGCTGCCACTGAGCGCTGCGTCGTCGGCGGCGCGGACGTTTCTTCACCCTCTGGGGGCAGAGGAAAATAAGTTGAGCAGGCATATGAAGGACACTGGCCTTCACCCCT
This sequence comes from Alopecurus myosuroides, assembly GCA_028641055.1. Lineage (NCBI taxonomy): Eukaryota > Viridiplantae > Streptophyta > Magnoliopsida > Poales > Poaceae > Alopecurus > Alopecurus myosuroides. The sequence goes on from CM054058.1 coordinate 550,842,366, forward strand.
GGCGACCCTAGTACGGTCGCCGTCCGTGTCGCTTCTGCTGCCCGCCCCAACAACTGCGCATGTCGCCTCAGCTGCTGCTTCAACCCTGCTCTGCTTCGCCGCCCACAGGTACCGTTCAACCTGCCTGCTCCTTCCTTCATTGTTTTTCAATCCCATTTTCGGTCAAGGATGCGGCGGAAATTTGTTCAACTCCATCTTCGCTCGAAAAATTGCTTGTTTGCTTGGTGCACAGCTGGATGGTAGAAAAATTTAAGGATAACTCGAAATTTCACAAATTTGATGCTATCTGAATGTCTCTACACGACGTCTGGCTAGCTGACGAAAAGTCCATTTGGATAGAGTACTGTACGTGATATATGCCAGGTCTTGCTTGCTGCCTGCATGATGAATTAACGACATTTTTAGTTTTCAGCAACATTAGAATAGACGATGTTTGCTTCTCTGGTTGCTACTACTTGCTCTACCTTGACGGCATGCACTGGTAGAAAATAGGTGTATAGTCCCGGTTCGCCAGGTCCAGTAGTCCCGGCCGCACAACCGGGACTAACTCGGCGCGACTAAAGACCCCCCTATAGTCGCGCCGCTTACGAACCGCGGCTAAAGGCCCGGCCACGTGGGCGGGTGGCGGAGCCGGGGGTCGAAGGACCTTTAGTCCCGGTTGGCCACATGAACCGGGACTAAACTTTATTTCGTTTATTTCCTTAATTCATTTGGGTTTCTAATTATTTTTCACATCAATTTTTCTCTCCCTTTTTTTCACTTTTTTTTTTCAGAATTTGTATTATTTGCTTAGTGTCTAACTACAATTATCTCTAGTCAAATTACTTACTCGTGGTCAAACTTCCCGCTCGGTCACCCATCCTCCCACTACTCTAGCATTAGCACGCTTAACTTCCGAGTTCCATCCCGTCCCGCATCCAAGTGTTTCGCACGAATGTATGTGATAGTAGTATCATATCAATCTTATTAACATGTTGGTCGATGCCACATTTCTTTATTGTTTAAATTTTAAATAAATTTTTTAATAAACAAAAGTAATGATGTAATTAATAATTTTGAATAAAATAAATAAACATTAACTTTTTAATTTGTATTATTTCTAAAAATACTATTAATATATCAAAATATTCAGAAAATAAAACTAATTCATTTTTAAATCTTAAAAAATACATATAATATATCTAAAAATTAAGAAAAATAATACTAGTTCATTTTAAAATCTTAAAAATACAAATAATATCAAAAAATTAAGAAATAATACTAATTCATTTTAAAATCTTAAAATACAAATAATATATCAAAAAATTAAGAAAAATAATACTAATTCATTTTAAAATCTTAAAAATACAAAAAATATATCAAAAATTCAGAAAATAAAACTAATTAATTACTTTATGTCTTAATCAATCTTGTGCAGTCATTTACTTGACTATACCTATTCATGGCTTCTTCCTAGAAGAAACAACTAAGACTAAAACATGTGCTTCACTAATTGTGACAACCACACGAATTCACTTTGATGATACTTTGATGATATTATGAATGTTTAACTTCCACTATCACTCATGAGGATTTTACTGTAGAATCTATTCATGATGCTACTGTAGATTTTCATTTTTAGATCATGGGTCTTAGTTCTAGTATTGACTAGATATATGTTTTCCTGGCTTGGATTAATTTTTGGTGAACAGATATATAGAAACTGTAGTTTTTATGTTTTGTTTTTCATGTGTTTTTGTTTGTTTTGAAATGTGTGTTTGACATAATATAGAAAATAGTATAGCTAGGAATTAATATAGAAATAATATCCATTACACTTTGCAACACTTTCCAAATTTTTCCAAATCATTTAACTTTGCAAAAATAGTTTTTTGAACAACAAAAGACAAGTGAATAGAACACAATCATATCACACATAACATAGAGTCTTTACGATCACACATAACACAAACAAAGTCTCACAATACAAGCTATGCTTCAAGAGCTACATACTAATTAAGATATCCATTACATACTAAGATATCCATTACATGCATATATCGAACGCATACATCTATAGCTCCGTCGAGTAGATGCGGAACAACTCGTACGAAACGTATGCATCTATGGCTGCATACTTGACGTTGGTCCAGTCCAGTGGGGTCTTCCTCCAATACCTATGATTCCTCGAGGGGAAACGAGACTTCATGGTATCGTAGCCCTCGTGGATGAAGGCAGTTGCCATGGGAGCCATCCCGGTCTTGGGCCCGTTCAAATCATCAAAATGGATAAGGTCCTGAAGATCAATGTAGTGATCTTCAGGTATCACAATACCCAAGCGCATCAACTTCTGACGGTCTTGCGTGATGTCAACGCTGCAGAAGTCATACCCCTTATTGACAAGAAAATCAACAAGTGCCGGAGAATTCTTTGAACTACTGCAACAACAAAAATTTGATACGTGTTAGATATGTTGCAACACATGTATTCTTCAGATGCAACAAACAAATCGAAGATGCAAGATTGTACGTGTGCGTTACCTTGACCATTGGAAGACCAATACGGCCTCCTTGAACGCAATCTGGATGACGGTACCATCCCGTTGATCCGCCGTATACTCGAGATCAAGCCCGAAGAACCGGTGTTCATCGGGAGAGGAGAAATAGAGTTCGGTCAAATGCGCAAGACAACCGGGGAGCCTCTCGCAATTGTTGGCGTAGCACACGTCCAGACTTCTGCCGCATGGTGTGGGCACTTCATATCTATTCCAAACTTCAGCCATGGTGCTTGGTGGAGGAAGATCGAAGAGAGGGAAGAGAAGAGAAGAGAGAAGAAAAAACAGAGACTCGGGTGCGCACTGTAGCAATGACGCCCTTCTGCCTCTCGCTCGCGAAATAAACCGCTGCGCGGGAGGCGAGCAGTTTGTATCTTTAGTCCCGGGTGGCCAGGACAACCGGGACTAAAGGCAGGGAGGCCAGCGGCCGGGAACCATTAGTCGCGGGTGGCGACGCCAACCGGAATTAAAACCCTCCACGCGTTTCCCAACCCACGAGGCATGACCCTCGGTCGCGGGTCTCCTCGCTACCCGGGACTAAAACCCTTTTAGTCACGGGGCGCGAAGTTTGGGGACTAATGGGGGCGTATGGAAGGCCTTTTTTCTACCAGTGGTGGACTGTCTAGAAGCGCAGATGATTGGTGCAATGCTCTGATCAGGGCCGGCTCTATATTTTACGGGGCCCTAGGGCAAAGCTAAAAAATTGGCCCTTATGGATAATATATATATGTACGCATATCTTGATATATAGGGGGGAAATATTAAAACTTTGCATCCTACCACACATTCTTAATCTGGGACGTCTACAAATAATTGACTAACACTTAAACTATGTCATATTACGACAAAGAAAAACTAAAAGAGTAGCCAAATATAACAAATAATATTCCCTACTAGTTTGGTTACCTCAAGTAAGAACCAAATTTTAATTAGTTCATAGACAACAATGCTTGAATGATACACAAAGAAAGGTTATTCGGGCATTTCTGGATGCAAAATCTAAGGACAATATCAAGAGCTAGAATTATATACAACAATTTCTAGTTAGCTGGTTACTTACTTCTATGAAATTAGTTACTGACCGTCATCCAAGAACCATTCGTTGACTTCACGATCGTGATTTTAATTATGATCGTCATCTTTTCCGGGCTCAGATTGTTTCTTTTAAGAGCGTTTTTACTGTGGTTGGCAAGTACTTCCCAGTACTTCCGAGTACTACCGCTGGGAATTGTTTCAGCCATTGATCTCACACAATTAGTTGTCAGTTGTTAATTTACGCAAAAGCTATTATCACCACGCGCCGGTCCCTCCGATCCTCTCGCGTTGGGCTGTGCCGCAAAAGCGACCAGAGCAGCATCCTCCGGCGGTAGCGGCAGTCTTTTCACCAGCAGCATCCACGCGCAGATCATGTGTCGTTCAAGCTCTCCTAAAGGCAGACGTGAGGGCCATGCTGCCATGGTCTGCGGGCGGGTGAGGTTGACGGAGGCGGACCGTGGAGCGTGCGAGCTCGGCCCTCGGCGGCGGGTGACGTATTGAGGTCTTCGTCCGCATTGCCGCGCCGGCGCGGGCGCCGCTGCGCGCAGAAAGGGCTGGTGAACGCGATCCATCCAGCACGCTACACTGGACGAGCTCCATGGGCTTGGCGAACTCCCGTGGCTAGTGAGCCTGCTGTGTGACGCCGGTCCGCACGCTCGCACTGGAGCTCACCCTCTCCGCCCCGCACGCTCGCACTGGAGCTCACCCTCTCCGTCTATTAACCCCGGTGATCTAAAGAAAATCCTCGCTCAGCCATGGAGCTGCAGCCGCCACCCGAGCATCTGTTCCCGCTGGAGAAGGGTGAGCGCAGGAGCAAATTGGCGAACGGCTAGCACGTCGAGGTGCTTGCTTCTCTCCGCCACAGCCGCCCGAGCCACCGCTCCAGCCGGAGAACAGAGCCCCAGATCCGTTCCTGCTCTTGGCTACGAGGTCGCCCGCATACGGTCTTGGCTCGGAGGCCCCGGCCGGCCTATAGATTGCAGAGGCCGAAAGGCGAGCTTGCCGCCGGGCCGAAGAGGATGTGCGGCGTGCAGGTACGGGACGCCCACAGCTGTGCGAGCCGCGCACGCCGCAGAAGCGTGACCCGGCAATCGCCGCCATGGTGGAGGTTGTGGGCGAGTGTGGCGCCGTTGGGAACAAGCTCGCCGGCGCGTCGCCGTCTACCGGAAAAATGGATTTTTTCTAGGAGAGATCGGGCCTCTTGTCTATCTGAGAGAGATAAGGAGAGATGACATGCGGGGCCATCTAATTCGAATTTACTTTCCTACCCTTTTGGTAAATGAAATAAATCAATATTCTTAGTACTATCCAGTACTTTCCAGTACTTTTTCTTAGTACTACCCAGTACTTTTTTTAATTCCACCCTTAGATTGAATTGATTCAATGGCTGGTAAAACCCCCAACCATGATAAAAGTTGTATTCTTTTAATAATCAAAACTACTTACCATCAGAAAAAAAAATATTTAAAGCATCTTTTGGTAATTCAATGAATTGATTATCTCGTTTTATTTGTTTCATTTTCTCAGCACTGTATTTATATTTCAGCATCATAACACCTAATATTGCAAATAATCATCAGCTCAGATCAAGAGGACTAGGGTTGCAATACGCACAAAGCAGAGAGATTATCAATTGCGGTATTGCACATACCGGGAGTAGTGGCGAGCCTTAAGCTTGGGAGCCAGTTGCCTGGGCGATCTCCACTCTAGGAAACTGGGCGGACGAGGCGTTGACCGAACAGGTCAATCGTCGATGGTGACACACGCCTGGCCCGGCGTGCAGGGTGCATTTTCCTCTCCCTCCCGTTGGGCCTTACATCTAATGTTTTTTCAGCCCAAATAGTAGCAGCAGGTCTATATTGACATATGCGGTGATGGGCCCTCTCCAACCGTGGGCCCTTAGGCGACGACCAAGGTCGCCTAGGGTCAAAGCCGGCCCTGGCTCGGGTTCCCCTATGTAGTGCTTATAGCACTACGTATTAGGGATCACCCATGTCCTACATATTATGGGCCGGCCCATTTACCTTTTTTTTCCTTTTTCTTGAAAATTGTTCAAATACGAAATTTGTTCAAATTCAAAAAATGTTCAAATTCGAAAATTGTTCAAATTCGAAGTTTGTTCAAATTCGAAATTTGTTCAAATTCGAAATTTGTTCAAATTTAATTTTTTGTTTGAACATATTTCAATACGAATATTTTCGAAAAGAAAAGGAAAAGAAAAAACAGAAAAGAAATAAATAAAACGGAAATAAGAAAAGAAAAATGGTAAAAAGAAAATGGAAAAAAAGAAACTATAAAAAGCCAAAGAAGCACACTATGCCCAAGGCGTGGGCATAGCGCAGTGGCTTCGTCCGCCCCGCGCGCGGAAATGTGCTGTATTAGGTAGTGCTATAGGCACTATATAGTGTTTCCGCCTGGCTCTGATCATTGCACCAATCATCTGCGCTCCTTTTTTTAGCTTGAGTTATTGCACTCTCGTGAGTCCTATTTGTCCAGCCCTCTGAAACCTACGCTCCCTAACTGTGATCAACCCCAGAGCTTTCCACTTGCGTTGAGAAATCTCCAGCGATGGTTCCCTACTTAGAATCTTTCGACCGAAAACTCCAGGGGAACCTTGCTTTATCCGGGGCATGATCTCTCACGTGACGTAGGATTGATTCTTGAGCTCGATTGTACAAGGAAAATGCGCATGATCAAGGGAAGCGGTGAACAGCTAGTCCAACCCATAACCAAAGCATTTAATTGGATATTCTCACTAATGGAAACAAGGTCTTTAGTCTCGGGTGGTGAGACCCTCTAGTCCCGGCCAAGCACTCGGGACTACTGAATCGGTATTAGAGGCCCCACTCTATTTTTGCCTGGCTTACCACCCAAGAAAAAATGGATGCCCAGGCTCAGCCTATGGTCGAGGAGGTTTAGTCCCGGTTCGTAGGAGGACCCGGAACAAAATTGTCCCCACGTGGCTGCCTCTTACTCTGGCTTTTTTATTTCAAAAATTAGGATCAATAATGCAAAAATATGTGGTTAATTAATTACATATCGAAAAAAAAACATATAGCATATCGAAATGTTCATAAAATAAATATCTAGCTAATACAATATACTTTATTCTTTATGATAATTCAAGAGGGACTAGAACCCGTCTATTCGTTTACATGGAAATCTAACCGGGACTAGACCCCGTCTATTTACATGGAGATCTAACCAGGACTAGAGCCCGTCTATTCGATCACATAGAGATCATAACCGGGACTAGGGCCCGTTTAGGTGTCATTGTATTTGCCTGAGCTGTTTACGACATGTTCCATCAAACATCCCGCAATTTCCTCTTGAATTGCTACAAAACGCTCAAAAAATCCGAGTTGAGCCACCAACCGGGACTAAAGCGGGCCGCGCCAGACGAATGGTTGCCGCCACCCCTCTAGACCCGGTCCATATTATGAGCCGGGACTAGAGGCCCCGTTCGACCGGGACTAGTCCGGTATGGCCTCGTAACCGTTGAAATGGGACTAGTCCCCTCTCTAGTCCCGGTCCATAAGCCATGTGGGACTAGAGCCAAATGTGGCTCTAGAACAAATGTATGTTTTCTACTAGTGTCTTTGGATGGGTGCTAGGCTGCTAGCAGTGAGGGTAGTTGTCATTGTTCAGAGCTGCTGTGTGTTTCTGTGTCTGCTAGTGTTTTTTTTTTTTTTGCTTTATCAGGTAAATTTGATCTTAGAGCCTCCCATACCATGCTGTTAGTTTTGGAAAAGTAACGTGGTTGGGTAAGTCTACGGTGTATTTCTTAATGCAATATGAGCGAAATTGATTTCTGGTAAAAAAGAAGGCACGATGTGTGGTATAGAATTTTGTCGTGCTGAACTTTATTCATAGCTAGCCACAAAAGCAGAAAAATGTTGCGCTTAACTTATAACTTGCGTCTATGTGGACGGCTGCTGTCCAACCCCGGCGTTTCACCTGCTCCTGCAAGTCTAGTGCTTGCGGAATTTTCGTCTCATTTTGACCTTCTCTTGTTTGTCTTTGGCGGGCTCGGCTTCGGTGTCGGATTTGCAGCGGCCATTCTGCTGAGATTTTGTCCGATCGGCTAATGGTTTGTTAAATCTGCGATAGCTCTGAGGACGTGATTTAGAACTGGAAGTTGCTTCCAGGTAATTTACGTCGTGTGCAGCCGATTGTTTGGATGTATTGTGTGTATGGCCCTCCATTTAGTGTGTGAGCAGTGTTATCATGATGGGAGTGCCTAACTAACAGCTAACTGTTTTTATTTGGGAAACAGACAGTTTTTTATCCAGTTAAAAGTAGCCACGTGTACTAGATTTGGGAGATGCGTCGCGGGCGGACATGGGTGACACCGAGTTTTCCGGATCGCGCAATTCAAATTTTAAGGCTGAATCATCGGGAGGCCATGCGGGCCGTCAATCTCGTTTGGATTCGGGCCTATACCGCACTCTGTATCGGAAAAAAACTTTAGGGCAAGCGGGCCGACGGCATCGTATTTTCCTACCCTATCAACCGAGAGCGACTCGGCTAGGGTATCGTTCGTGGAGTGCGGCGCCGATCGTTCCGTCGATGGCAAATCAGGGTGGCGGTCGTGGGCCGCCGGGCGATGGTCGGGGTGCTGCGCGAGGCCAGGGCGGACTTCCGAACCGGGGCGGCGCTCCGGAGAGGGGAGGGTACGTGAACTATAACTACGGGGGTCCTGGCGGTGCGGCCGGCCAAGGGTTCTACCAGAATCAGCGACAAGGAGATTTTGGGAACCAGTACGGCGGCGGATTCGGAAACTTCAACGTTGGAGCAGGCTATGGTGGCCGAGGTCCGAACGGCGGTGATCGCTTTCGGCGGCCCTTTCAATGAAACAACTATGGAGGGAGGGGTTTCAATGGCGGACGGTTCAACCGTGGACGCGGTCGCGCCATTGAACCGGTTGTGCAGAGAACGGAGCCGGTAACCGGAGGTCTGCAAGAAGATGCGGTTGTTGCCGTGGTGCGCCAGGTCACGGCAGCTCTGCGTGCGCAAGGTGTGCCCGCTGCGGCGGAGGGCATGGTGGCGCCTACTGTTGCCGCGGTGCCGCAGGCTGCTGCGACTTTGCCCGGCAGCGTCTCCGGGCAGAATGGTGCTGTCGCGGGGCCAGTTTCGGGGAGTTCGCTGCCGTCGATGCCTCCCTTGGTTCCGCTTCCTGTAACCGGGGCTTCCTTCGCTGATGTTGCTGCGAGAAAGCAGCAGGTTGGAGCCTCATCTTCGCAGGTGCAGCAAAAAGAGAAAGGGGCCGTTGAGGACCCGGTTCGAGGGGATTTTGGTGATGATGGGATCTCAAAAAAGGCTAAGAAATCTGACAAAGCAAAGTGTTATTAGTGCGGTGTCCAAGGACACATGAGTGTGGATTGTCCGGAGGAAGTCTGTGAGTATTGCGAACTTAGAGGTCATTTACCCGATGATTGTCCAGTTCTCTCCGCAGAGAAGCATCAGGTGGTTAGACACGGGTTCCTTGATGAACGTCTGATGTTCTACGAGGCGGTACCAACGGGTACCTATAGGCCGAAAATCGATTCGGCTAGACTGGGCAAGCTCACCGTATCGGGGGGTTGTCTTTACGTGGAGGAGGTTATCGCACAGTTGCAGCGGTTGGTGCCCATGGAACAATTCAAATGGGAGGTGTTTCAGGTAGCTGATAATATATTCAAAGTTTCGTTTCCTTCAAAAATTGAACTAGAGCGTATGAGGGTTTTTGGGGCTTGCCATTTGCCTGACAGTCCGTGCGTGATGACTGTTGATCTTTGGGCGACTGAAATGAAACCGTTGTGGTTGCTTCCTGAAATTTGGATACGAGTCGCTGATATTCCTCCAGTGCATAGGGGGGATTTTCTGTTATTATGGAGTCTTGGTTCATTATTTGGCAAAACGATCAAGGTGGATATGAAATTCACGAGGAAGAATGGTGTTTTGCGAATTTTGGTAGGTTGTATGGATTATACTCTCATCCCGGATAAGTGGGCAATTTTCATGAAGGATGACTTCTATGATTTATTATTCACGGTGGAAAATCCCAATTCAGATGAGGAGGATGCTATGGCGGTGGATACTCACCTTGATGATAATGATGGGAGAGATGATGATTATGATGATTCCAACCACAACCCGAATACCCAGAGTTCGAGTGATGTTAACACTAGTGCGAGCTTGGTTTCCGATAAACAACAATCTAATGGGGCTGATCTTCCTGGTACGTCCAGTGCGGCTAATGATGTGGGAGTGCAGAAATCTTTTGCACCGGGTGTGGTGCTTTCACCATGAGTGGCAAAATCTGTTATGGAGGCCAAGTTGCATCTGTTGGATTTGAGCCAAGGGGCGGTTGCTGCATCTACGCTGCCCGAGTCCTCTACGGTGTTGGCAAGGCCGGGGGCTGATATGGTGAGGACGGCGTGTGCCTCTCCGGTTGCCCCGGCATCGCCAAGGAGGCGCGACGAGGAGGTGATCCAGGTGGCTGCTTCTCTCGGGGCTGAGGGGGTGCGGGAGGTTGTCTCGCCACTACGGGCGTCGCACCTCGTACCTGCCTCGGCTTGTTCGCCCACCAGTGTCCGCACGGACGGGAGATATGAGGGACCAGGCGGGTCCCTAGCTCTTTCGCCCTCCATGGCGATTTCTGGGCCGGGTGCTGGTGCGTGCACAGACGTGGGGCATGAGGGACCAGGCGGGTCCCTTGCTCTCTCGCCTTCGGTGACGCGACCTGGGTCGGGCGGTCGTGATACCGCGGCACCTAGGAAGCTCGACGAGGATTTCATTGGAGTCGGTGATTGCAGCTCCACGCCAGCGAGGATTGGAGGTGTTGGGTCGCTTGTCGCGACGCCCCGGCGTTCGTACCTCTCACCTCAACCAGGCGGGTTGGGGTTGAGGGGGGTACCTGCAGCGTCAACTTGTCCTTCCGAGGCGGAGGTCTTGGCGTATGGCGGTATTGGTGCGGGGGAGATGGAGGTGCGCTCCAGTGCTCGTCTTCGCGCCAAACCGGATGCAGACCTTCCTCAGCTGGAGCGTGCGACGGCTTTAGCTGAACGGAGGGAGCTCGCGTTCTTAGCAGGTACGAGTCCTCATTCCAAGTTGTCCCTTTTATCATTTTCTCATGCTGATATTAAATCTAGAGCGTATAGGCTAGGGATTTCTTTAGGGAAAACGAGGGAGCAAACAACTTCTTTGATTTCGGGGTTGTTGCAACAGGACCATGATAGGCGTTTAATTTTTCTTAATCATAATTTGGCATCGGATAGTCTGGAGTCTACGTAGAGTCTAGTTTTAACACAGGCAACTAATTTATCGGTAGATTTAAATGATACCGATTATGACACTTTAGACGATCATGCGGATCTTTTAAAATGTTCTAAAACGGTTAACCGTAACCGTAAGAAGAACGTTGTGTGTCTTTCTAAACCAAGAAGGAGTTCTAGATTAAAAAAGTTTAAAACGTAAGATGAGAGGGATGATATGGAACAGTAATGGTTTCGGGGATACGGCTAAACACTGGACAGTGAGTGAATTTGTTAAGGAGCATGATCTGGACTTTGTGGCATTGTTAGAGACGGGTAGGGCCTCGTTTGCTGCTCACTTTCTACGTTTTCTAGCAGGAGGTAGGGATTTTACGTGGTATTGCTTACCTCCTCTAGGGCGGTCTGGGGGAATGTTAGTCGGTTTTAATAACGCTTCTCTCTCTGCGCAAAGCGTTGTGTCAAGGGAGTTTTCCGCTAAATTTCATGTCAAGACTAAGGATGTTGGTTTTCTTTGGGCCCTAATTGTAGTTTACGGTGCTGCACATGATGCAAAAAACCTGCTTTTTTAGCGGAGATGGTTCGGATTTGCGAAAACGAATCACTTCCTTTGTTAATTGGAGGGGACTTTAATATTATTAGACGAAAAGAGGAGAAGAATAATGATAAGTTCAATGCTCGTTGGTCGTTTATTTTTAATGCTATCATTGAAAGTTTTAATTTGAAAGAACTAAGACTTTCGGGGCGCCAATATACTTGGGTCAGCTGGCAGGATACTCCAACATGCGAAAAGTTGGATCGTTTCCTTGCTAGTGTTGAGTGGGAGCAGAAATACCCTTTAGTAACGGTTCATGCGTTGACCAGATCTGGTTCTGATCATACGCCGTTAATCTTGGATTCGGGAGTTCAAGCTCATGTCGGGAATAAGAGCTATTTTTCCTTTGAGTTATCATGGATGCGCCATGAGGATTTCGAGGAAATTGTGAGAAGGGAGTGGACGTCGATTCGTTCGGGGTCTTCTCCAATAGATACTTGGCAAAAAAAAATTAGGCATTTGCGGCAATTCCTACGTGGATGGGCCAAGAACATTAGTGGTGAATATAAGAAGTTAAAGGAAAAATTAATTTTGTTAATTGATCATCTTGATATCAAAGCTGAGACTGGTCCTCTGAGTGAGGTAGAACGGGTGGCTAAGAGGGAGGCTGAAGTTGGCCTGATGAAACTTAAGAGAGATGAGGAATCCAAGTGGGCTCAGCGAGCAAAGGTCCGACATATTCAAGAAGGGGGGAGTAATACGAAATACTTCCACCTGATTGCTAATTGTAAACATAGAAAGAAAAAAATATTTCAATTAGAACAAGATGAGGGAATCATAGTAGACGATGAGAAACTGCGAGTTTCTATCTCTGAATAATATAAGAAATTATTTGGAGCTCCTTCTCCTAGCTTTTTCGAGTTGGAGGAGGGATATACAGACGATATGCCGCAGGTTTCTGCCCCTTTTTCGGAGAAGGAGGTAAGGGATGCCATTTTGCAAATGAAACAAAATAAAGCTCCAGGACCTGACGGGTTTCCTGCGGAGTTTTATCAAAAAATTTGGGAGTTGATTAAGATTGACTTGATGAGTATGTTTGCTCAGTTACATAGTGGGGAGTTTCCGTTGTTTAAGATCAACTTTGGGAACATTACGTTGCTCCCTAAAAAAGAAGATGCCAGTAGGATTGAACAGTATAGACCGATTTGTTTACTGAATGTTAGTTTCAAGATTTTTACAAAGGTGGGTACTAACAGAATAACATCTATTGCGAGTAGAGTTATTCGCCCGACTTAGTCGGCATTCCTACCGGGTAGAAATATTCTTGAGGGGGTTGTGGTCTTGCATGAAACCGTTCATTAACTCCACCGGAAACGTATGGATGGGGTGCTTTTTAAAATCGATTTTGAGAAGGCGTATGATAGGGTCAATTGGTCTTTTCTTCAACAAGTTTTGAGAATGAAAGGATTTTCACCTTTATGGTGCAAATGGATTGCTACCTTTGTTCAGGGGGGTAGTGTTGGGATTAAGGTGAATGACGATATTGGGCATTATTTCCAAACACTTAAAGGTTTAAGGCAAGGGGATCCGTTATCTCCTATCCTTTTTAACCTTGTGGTGGATATGTTGGCTATCTTGATTGAGCGTGCTAAACAAGATGGCCAAGTAGGAGGACTGGTACCACATCTTGTCGAAGGTGGGGTGTCGATTCTTCAATATGCCGATGACACTATTTTGTTCCTTGAACATGACCTTGATAAGGCTATTAATATGAAGCTCATTCTTGCGATGTTTGAGCAGCTCTCGGGGTTAAAAATAAAATTTAATAAGAGTGAAATCTATTGCTTTGGTAAAGCTGCCCAGGCCCAAGATGATTACCGTCTCATCTTTGGCTGCGAGGTGGGGCAGATGCCATTTAAGTACTTGGGTATCCCTATCCATTTTAGAAGATTGTTAAATAAAGAATGGAAGCCAGTTGAAGATAGATTTGAAAAGAAATTAAGTTCGTGGGCTGGTAAGTTACTTTCGTATGGGGATCGTCTCATACTAATTAACTCGGTGCTCACAAGTTTACCTATGTTTCTCTTATCCTTCTTCGAAATTCCGGCGGGAGTTAGGAAAAGGTTGGATTTCTATCGGTCTAGGTTTTTCTGGCAGAGTGATGTGAGGAAGAGAAAGTTTCGACTGTCCAAGTGGAATATAGTGTGTCGTCCCAAGGATCAAGGGGGCCTGGGTATTGAGGTCTTACAAATTAAGAATTTATGTTTGTTAAGCAAATGGTTGTTCAAGTTGTTGAATGGCGAAGGGGTGTGGCATGAATTGTTATATAACAAATATCTAGGAGATAAAACGTTATCTCAAGTTCAGGCTAAACCATCGGACTCTCCTTTCTGGAAAGGAATTATGAGGGTCAAGCATGGGTTCTTTTCTCGTGGTGGGTTTGTTTTGGGCAACGGACACAATGTTCGGTTTTGGGAGGATACTTGGTTAGGTGATAAACCGTTATCACAACAATATCCCGGCCTTTATAATATTGTCACCTATAAAAATGTGTTGGTAGCAAACGTGCTATCTCAGATTCCTCTTAATATTGGGTTTCGGAGACCCATTGTAGGGGCTCGGAGAGACTTATGGCTGCATTTGGTTGAGAGAGTAATGAGCGTATCTCTAACGAATGAGAATGATTCTTTCGTCTGGCGGCTGACGTTAGATGGTAGATTTTCAGTTAAGTCTTATTATGCGGATTTACTTCATGGGTCTACGGTGTTTTTACGAAAATACTTGTGGAAACTTAAGATACCACTAAAGATTAAGATATTTTTATGGTTTCTTAACAGAAAGGTGATTTTAACCAAAGATAATTTGCTTAAAAGAAGATGGATTGGATCTAAATCCTGTGTTTTATGTAATAATGATGAGACAGTTGAGCATCTCTTCATATCATGTCCTTTCGCTCGTGATATTTGGCAGCTTCTTCACTTCACGTTTAGCATTTATCCACCTACTAGCATTACAAACATGTTTGGTAGCTGGCTTAATAGTATTGATAGGAGAACGAAGGCACGAATTCGAATTGGTGTCGCCACTTTCCTTTGGAGTATTTGGAATTGTCGAAATAATGTGGTGTTTAACAAACAGAACAATATTCACTTTTTGCAGGTTGTAAACAAGGCGGTCTATTTTATTCAGATGTGGTCGTTTCTTCTCCCTGTCGATCAGCGAGGACTTATGGATTCAGGGTGTGCCCGACTGATGGCGGTCGTTCGGGCTATCTACAGCCAGGCTGGGTGGCTTCATGCTAGACGACTCGATGCATGAACTAGTTATCTTTGATTGGCTCATTTTTGTAGCTACTTTATGTGACCCGTGATTTGTAATAACGGATACCTGGAATGCTTTCTTATTTGTTTTAATAAAAGTCTGGCTGTGTGCATCGTCCTGATGCAGAGGCTGGGGCAAGGCTCCCAATTCTAAAAAAAATCCGCTCGTTGTATTCCAGACCAGACCTTGGCGCTAGCAGCAGCCTGTGCATCAGCCTAACGGATGGGAAAAAAACTAGACCCGCTATGACTATGAGGCTTCAGACACAGCCTTGCACATTGTGCATTTCATACACTTGGCACACTAGTAAAAGTGCACATGTCACACACGTGTAATATTAGAAGATATTTTTATGTGAATTTAATTTTTGAATAAAATGACAATAACAAGAAAAATTAATCAAAATGACAGAAAAACCATCAAAATGACACAAATTTCGTATATATTAATTATAATAAAATGACAACCATATAAAATGCCAACAAGCAAAAAAAATTGGAAACAACTAGAGATCACAGATTTATCAAGAGGTGAATCGACCAGGCAGGTTCACATGCTTATTAGTAGCTTAATCTCAATAACAAGACCTGCAGCCATATGTAGCGTACATATCCCAATATACTTTACAAATTATATATTCCTATCACAAAAGAGCACGCAGATTCTTGGGCCTGTATCATCTAAATCGGAAACCAAGCTCAATATGAATGTAATGATGGAGGTGGACATGAGCATCGACATGACGACAATTGTGGGCGTTGCATGAGACCCATAGTGCGGCCAGGACCTGCAATATGCCGACAGTGAACACGATTACAGGATGACAGTTGTGGGCGTTGCATGAGTCTCATGGTGCGGCCAACACGTGCAATATGCTGACAGTGAACACGATTACTTCAACCATGAGGAACACATGCTCACTGCTACTTGGGGGCACTACTAGGGATAAGGTCATGCGTGACGTCGCACCGATTTTCTTATC
The DNA here is from genome assembly GCA_028641055.1 of Alopecurus myosuroides. Lineage (NCBI taxonomy): Eukaryota > Viridiplantae > Streptophyta > Magnoliopsida > Poales > Poaceae > Alopecurus > Alopecurus myosuroides. The sequence continues at coordinate 550,858,025 of CM054058.1, forward strand.
CGTGATGCACCACGGCGCGTCACGGCTATCACGCCGCGCCTATTGGGATAGCCGTGACGCACCTCATCGGTGCGCCGCGCCTATTAATACCCGTGACGCACGCGCACGATGCGCCGCGGCTAGTTCGCGGTGCGTCACGCCTAACTTCAGAGGTGCGCCACGCCTAACATTTTAGGTGCGTCACGGCTATATAATGCCTCCACGGCTAAGTTTCCTGGTGCGCCACGGCTATCCTTTTAGGTGCGTCACGGCTATCCTTTTAGGTGCATCACGGGTATCCTTTTAGGTGCGTCACGGCTATACTATGCTGTATTTTTCTAAAATACACCGTACCGTATTTATACAGGTATGTACAACTCAAATACAGAAGAATATCAGTAGACAAAATGTATCAAAATAGTTCTGTGACAAACAAATAATATATCATAGTTGATCATACTGCTTAGAATTCCGAATAGCTACATCAAACAGTTGATTATCAATAAAAAGTGTTTATCAGAGTCAAATAGATACATCAGACAGTTAATCATCGGGACCGATTACATCGATCGATGCTTCATCATCGTTACAAGTGACCTATCTAGTCGCCGATAACCTAATCATCTAGCTAGGAACCATAGCATGACGAGCGAGGCGACGGCGACAAGAGCGGCGGCGAGGGTCTTCATCCACTTGTTGTTCTTCTTCTTCTTCTGTTCCTCGAGATGGATGAACCACCTAGCTTCCGCCGCCACTCTTGTGTTGTAGGATTTGTAGGCATTCCCTCTGAACTTGTTCACCTGCTCGAAGCAGTCTTCTGAGTGATCGTAGACTCCTGGAACCCTGCCTCTAAACACCACGTACCACCTCGGCATCTGTAATGACAAGAAAGAAAACCAAAAATAATAGTTTTAAACATGTCTGTAATAAATAGTAAATGGAGATATCTTACATAAATAAGATGAAAGTTAAACACAAAGGATCAAATTGGCCATTCATATATTGTGCTTGTTACGAGGTAGTACACGTGATGGCAATCCGGAGAAGGATAAAGACAAGGGTTTCTAAACTTCGTTGAAACTAAACAAAATCACATACGTAAGTGTTTGTGAGATCCGAACAAAGTTGGACCATTTCGTGCACATGCATAATGGGGACATTCTCCATAGCCCCGTCCGGGGCTATGAAAAATATCCCCATTACGTATATGTACCAAACGGTGAAAGTCAGTTCTGATCTCACTAACAATAATATTACATATGCGACGTTCCTTAGTTCCAACCGAAACCCTCATCTTCATCATTTTCCCGGATCACCACCGCCTGTAGTACCTCTTAACAGGAACATGATGGTCATCGGGCATTGATGTGAAGTTGGACCTTCACATTTTGTGCCTGTTACGAGGTAAGTACACGTGATGGCGATGCGGGGAAGGAAGGGTTTCTGAAAATCTTTGAAACTAAACAAAATCATATATGTAATATAGTGAGATCCGGAAAAAATTGGATCCTTTTGTGCACATCCATAACGGCGACATTGTTCATAACCCCAGACGGGATTTCTGAGGAATGTCACCATTACGAATGTGCACCAAAGGGTTCAATTTCTTTCGAATCTCACAAACCATATTACATATGTGACATTATTTAGTTCGAAAGAAATACAGAAACCCTCGCATTCGTTCCTTTCCCCGGATCACCACCTCCTGTAGTACCTCTTAACAGGAACAAGATGGTCATCGGTCTGTGTGCCTCATATTTAGGGTGGACACATACAAGAGGCCTAGGTGGTGCCGCTGCGCCAAGTGGGATGCACAAGATTCTAACTTTGTGAAAATCACAAGGCGCACTGGACCACCTAGGCCATCTGAATGTGAACCAACTCTTTTAATCATCGGCATTTATACAAAAGATCGAACGAACATCACAAGTAGGACCGGAATAATAAAAAGCAAGATAATCAAGCATTGACATAATTGAGCATCAGTTACAGAATGGACAATTCATAACCGTAACGATGTGTGCCTCATATTTAGGGTGGACACATACAGGCAGCCTTGGTGGACCTGGAGCGCCAAGTGGGATGCACAAGATCAAAATTTTGTGAAAATCACAAGGCGCACCAGACCACCAAGGCCATCTTAGTGTGAACCAACTCTTTTAATCATCGGCATTTATTGAAGAGATCGAACGAACATCACAAGTAGGACCGCAATAATAAAAAGCAAGATAATCAAGCATTGACATAATTTAGCATCGGTTACACGATGGACGATTCATAACCCTAACGGTTGAGTTCAACTAATTTCGGAAAATGTAGCAAGCCTTACAATAGTTCTCACTCCTTCTGACTCATCCGCCCAAGGATTACGACGGGACAGCCCTTCGGAGTGATGAAGGGCCTGTCGTCACATGCAGTTGCTAGGTAGGTATCTATGTCGTGGTTCGGCATGGCGAACCGGCAGTGGAATGTCCCGCTCTTGTTCACCACGTCATGTTCGTGGCAAAGCACTTCTGGATATCATATGTCTCTTCTCTAACCTTGTCATCGCCAACCATCGACAAGCGCGAGGCCCATTCTTGGACTTGACTAGGCAGGGTAAGGTACTGTTGATCCCGTACGTACGCCCGCATATGATGGAGGACATAGTAGGTGTCTCTGTTACTGCCTGCCGGCTGCTTGACGCACGCGAAAGTCGTTGTGTGGGTGAACACCCGAGCGCCCTGAACGACCTTCTCCCTAGCGATTCTGCCCCCCTTTGCGTGGTAGCCGGTGAGAGCGTTATTCAAAACTTTCTTCACGTTGGAGTAGTCTTTCTTCACCGCACTCCCTGAGTCGAGATACGTGGCATGCGAATGACTGATACAAATGCAGATGAGTGTGCATTGTGTATATCTGCGCGGAACAATCCAAACAAAGTGTTGGAAAGGAGCGATGAAAATCTAAAGAAAATCACTTTCATTTCGGCTAAGAATATTGACTTACCCGGCAAAGTAAGGCACGAGGATGTAATCCTTGGTCTGGTTCGCCAGCATGAAGTCCCGGAGATATGTCGACGCGACTACCTGGTTCCCAACGGAGCACAATACGTCGTGGCGCATGTAGAAGGTGTCCGCTATCGCGATGCCCGGTGTATTATCCCTGCTGACTTGCACCGCCAGACCGAGCGAGTATAGGCGGACCATGGAGTAGTGCAGCGGATTGCTATGGAACATATCGAAGATGTCCGAAAACCGCAGTACTATCCTATCCGCGCCGGTTGATTCGACGAAGCCCAAGTCCTTTGGCACCATGGCAATGAAAACCGGGTATGATGGATCCTTGGATTCAATAAGGCGCGATTCAAGATAAAGAATGTTGTCATGCAAACTCCGCATATCCCCACTTGCGACCTTGAGCTTGCTCTGGTCAAGCATAGGCTAACCCATCACATGCACCTTCGGCGTATGCTTAGATGTAGGTGGGCCGTCCTAAACACAGAGCGGCATCTTAGCAGGCTGGCTCGCGGACTTTGCGCCCTTGGATCTAGGTCCTTTTTTCCGCGGCTTCGGTGCTTTCGCAATTCACTCCTTCTCAATCTCCTCATTAGCCGCCTTACGGATTGTGCCAGGGCTGAAAATAACTCCTCCCTTCGCAATTTTCTGAGTCTCGGTGCAGGGGGCGACATCTGGAGGCGTGTCTTCCTGAGAACCGAATAGACGCTTGCAATTGGATTTATCCGCGGGAGGAGCCTCACCACGAGCCTCCGTGCTATGGTAGGGTTCTTCTGGGGGAGGAGCAATGTAATCTCCGCCATCAAAGTCATCAGCGATGAAATCCATGGCATCAAGATCGTCATCCGTCGTGTGTTGTACCATCTCCATGTCAGGGGTAGGCGACGGCGCTACGACTGTCTTGCCATGGCTCCGCTCCGGCGCTTCTAGAGGGGTTGTTTTTGAGGTGGTGCCTCGCGCCGGTAGTTCTAGAGGAGATGTCTGCGGGGTGGCGCCCCTCTTCCGCAGGCGAATCTGGCTCTTCGGCCATTCCATGTTCCAAGGTAGGCACTGGAGCAGCGTCAGTGTATCGGGGTCATCTTCTTCCTGGTAGGGTTGAATGGGAGGCAACAAGTCGTCGTAGCCCGCCAGCACCCGAAGAAATCGAACTCTATATACGTCTTCGCGCATCGGCCTGTTGTGGAACCTGCGGGTTGCCGGTGTTGCCGGTTGAACGATCATACCCACAACAACATCCTTCAACACGCCATTCACTGTGTGTAGAAGAGTGCATGGAACGTCGGCGTTCTGCGGAAAACATGCAGGGCATCAGAGATGCCAGTCTAAGGCAAAGGAAGATCGACGCTCCAACGCTTAACTATTTACCTGGATGGCGATGTCGTCGAGCTCCTCTAGTGGCGAGGGGCCAACAACGGCGGGCGTGCTAGTGATGACTTGCGAGGGACCGTCGGCGGCGGGCGTGCAACTGATTACCATTCGGTCGTTCGTTGGTGCACGCTCTTCATTCGGCGGAGGACCGCCCACTGTGGGCGCGCAACGGATGGTCAGGCGGCTAGAGGCGGGCGGAGTCACCATCGGCGCCGTGTTGTAGGCAGGCGGAGTCACCAGTGGGTCCGCCACCGTGGCGTTGGCCGGCGAGACTCTGGACAAGTCTCTTGAGTTGCTGCCCTGCACGCTAGGCACCGGGCACGGCCCCACTCGACCCCCTTCATTCCATCGAGTAACCACATCGTAGATGGCAGGCAAAACGCTGCCCATTTGTTCTGCCAAAGCATCTTTGACAATATTCGGAATATCGGCAACTTTGGCCTTGAGGTCTGCGATCTCACGATCGCGGGCTTCGTCACGTTGGATATCTTCGACGGTCTTCCTTCTATTCCTTCTCGCCTCCTTGGGCTCCTTGTAGTACTCTCTGAGCTTCGTCGTCGTGCCCAGGCCACAAACTCGGCCACCTGACGGCCTTTTGTGCTTATCCTTCCCCTGCGTCACGTTCACCGCCCTGTTGAAATGGTCGTCCCACGGGCCGTGCAGCCTCGGCATGGATACCGAGGTTCCACCACTTTCGATTTCTGTGTTCTGCACAATTAGCGTGAACCGTTTAGAATTCCACCAGTACACTATGATGCAATCTACTTGATCGTCGAGAGCAAACTAATTAGGGTGGTGTATTTACTTACCAAGTTTGTATACAACTCCTTCACCTTCTCATCATCGGTAGTATACTCATTAGCTACCGGGTCATGTTTAAACCGGGCCCTGATGAAGTTTTTTGTCCGCGGCGAGTACCTTGCGAGGGGGTCAGGGATGCCCTCTGTTGCACGTTTGGCGTCCTCCTTCTCCCAATTGGGAATCGCCGCTCTGTAATCGCCGCATCCCAGTTTGTGGGAACCTATGTTCAACCGCCGCATCTTCTGCCCCCAATCACTATTAGCCTTGGCGACTTCGCTCTCGCAAAGTAGCTTGAAGTCCCGGAGTTCAGCTTCGGTGATGTTCGGCTCACTCGCTAAAACCTCCCCCAAGCTTTTTTTGGGGTTCAAGACCGCAACCTTCACCCGGTGTTTCCAGTTGGACAAGGCGGTGTTCATCTTACCAATGGCGGCATTGTTGACCGGATTCCCCTCCAGATTGTCGTTATTGTACTTAAACGGCTCTTCTGGCGGATGCGGGTACAAGTATCGTTCGTGCAACTTTCTAAAGAGAACAACCCGATAATGGGTATTCTCTTTTTTCCTTAGATCGTCGGTGGTGATCCTGACAGTGTCCCGGACCATGCAACCGATTTGGTTTCCGAATCCTTTGACCACCCGCTCAGGCGCGATAGGATACCCATTGCTATCAATTTCCGTGATCTCTTCACGGTTGGTGCGGAGACTGTTCCTTTTCCGTTTTCTCGTTGCCGTCTTCTTCTTGGCTTGGCTACCACCATCTGTCTGACCGCCGGCATCAGTGGTGTCATTTCCGCCGGCGGCGCCACTGGTGGTATCACCGGCGCCACTAGTCGTGGCGTCATCCTCCTCGCCACCGCTAGTGGCCGCGTCAGCCCCGGCATCCGCCGTCGGGTCGTATTGCTCATCTTCTTCGTCGGATATTTGCCAGAACGGCTTAGAACCGCCGACCTCGTCGTTGTGTGCCATGTTCTGAAGGGGGAAATTATTGGTTAATCTAAAGGCAACAAAAAATCGACATACTACTCGATCACGGGAAAACGGCTAAGTCCTAAATTCACCTAAAAATCCGGCATGACGTTTGATAATTTTCTAACACTAGATTGCCCGATTCTCGACGAAACGGAAATTAATCAACATTTCGGCGAAAATGGGCAACTCATTTGAATTCCCTGCAAAATTTTAAACGGCTCGATGGCCGGAAAGATTTCCAAAAGTGGTACCAACACCAAAAGTGGTACCAGAAGCAAATTGCACATTTTGACAAGTACCAATAGCAACATCAAAATCTATTCCCTGCAAATTTTGACAAGTCCAGCACCAAAATATTGCTTTGACAAGTACCAGCACCAAAAACTGAACATGTAAGGTTCATCCATTTTCTATAAAACTTGTATGCAAAATTAACATCAATAGCAGCAGCATCCTAACAGCAATAGCATCCTAGCAGCATCCTAACACTCAACCTTTAATTCTAGCAGCATCCTAACAGCATGGGTTATCATCTACTACTACTAGCACTAGCAGCAATGCCGGTTTTCATGATGGTATCTGGCTGCTGCCACTCCCAAATCAGCATCTGCATGCTTGCATGTAGTACTGACTACAGAGTGCTCCCAAATAGTAAACCTGTTGAAAGCTGAAAGCTGAAAGCTGATTTTCTGCTAAATAGTAAAACTGTTGAAAAAAGAACAAGTTAAATTTTTTTAACTCCCAAACAAGTTAATTTGATTGCTCCTCTGACCAGAACACTGGACAAGTTAATCTGAAAATTGTTGATCTTTGCGAGAACTGGACAGAAACAAATTGGTTGAAGCATGGAATGAGGAACTTATGTTATGCGTGCGTGATTCATAGGTTGAGATGGTCTTAGAATTTCAAAAGCTTAGGAAAGACCCTCTATCTTCTGCCATTGAGTCAAGGTGTGCACACTCTGAGTATTATTTTACATGCTTATGGTGATAGAGTATATTCTTTTTGGCCAAGATCGAGACAACCTACGGCTGCACTCACTGGACAATCATATGCTTGAGCAAGATCAGACTAGTTAGCAGTGTTTCATCAAAAATAGAAAGCTAGATGCGGCATATACCACTACTGGCCGGTACAAGGACAAGGAGTCATCGCCGACGGTGGGAGGGGGAGAAAGGCAGGGGTAGCATCTGCTCACGCAAGTGCCCATGGGGCTTTGCTGATGATGTCTCTCAGTTGATCTCAAGGCTCAGGCCAGTCAGGGCATATATGTATGTGCAGCTAGGAGCAAATATATGTGCAATTAAGTGCAACGTGCCGACCAATTATCGAGTATAACGGATACAAGGACAAATAAGATTTATATAAGCAAATAAAGGGACAAAGCAAATGCAAAACGACATAGCGGCTGCAGATCTTGTAGCGGTAGACTTTTTGCACCAAAAAACACTAAAGCTGGCATGGCCATTTGGTCAGAGAGAACTAGCACGCGAGCGCAAAGGGTTTGAATTTGCAACGGCAGGGACCAACACAGAGAGACAGCGATGATGATGAAACTCCAGCCGGCTGCATCAATCAGTTCAGTTCCAGCTTCATGGAGCTCATGAAGACGGCCATGCTCAAGCACGAAGAGACCCAAAAGGCAAATTAACTATCAACTAGTTTAAACGGGTGATGGGTTGAGGAGAGAGGTACTCATTTTGACTTCGCCTTTGTCAGGTATGTGTGTCTTTGTGCTGCCGCGCATTTTTCTTTTCAAAGATGTGCAGTGTCATGGCGTGTGCGTGTATGCCGAGGTGACACCAAAACCGCAGGGAATTCATAGGGATCATGAGTGTAAAGTATCTAGTAGCAACACAACTACCTCATCGCATGTGCTGTAGGTAACAAAAAAGATGGACATGTGAGGACTCCCAGTTTTCTTAATTACAAAACAGAGGTTGTAATACTCTTATAAGATGTTATACTTATATTTACTTAGTACCACTACTGAAGGATTAATGAAGCATTAGGTGTTTCAGTAGAGAAAAAACTCCTCTTTGTCAGAAAACCAACGCACCAAACACCTCATGATTTTTCACATTTTCTGAACATATATGTGCAGTGGGTGTTTGGTTCTCGTTGTCTACTAATGTATTCTTCAACAATCATGGTGAATATGACAAGGAAAACAAACATGTGTAAGCAAATTCAGAGAGCATTCTTCAACAGAAATGCAGAGAGATTTTAGAGTTTCAGAATAAAAACAGTGTGGGAGGGGAGGAGGAGGGGGCTTACCTGGGGCACGGTGTAGTTGTTCACGCAGGGGCCTTGGTCCTAGATGGTGTCGAGGAAGACGACGCGGGCGATAGTCCTAGACGGTGCGACGGCCTCTGTCCTCCTATCTCACTGCAACGGCGCGGGCGATGGTCCCTCCTCCTCTCTCACTGCAACGGCGCGGGCGATGGTGTCGAGGAAAACGGCGCGGGTGGCTCCCCCTCCTCCTGTACTCCTCCCCCTCGGGCAGATGTGAGGGGCGGTGGGTGACTAGGGCTAGGGCACTGGGCGGCGGTGGCTAGGGCAGCTGAGGCGTGCGTGCAGTGGCCAACAAGGAGGGGACGGTGGCGGCGATGCGGGCAGCGGCTCGAGGCTAGAACAGGGGGCGACGCGATTAGATCTTGTGGTGGCCAACAAGGACGGGACGGTGGCGGCGATGCGGGCAGCGGTGGCTAGGGCGTGCGGGCAGCGGTGCTAGATGGGAGGGGACGGTGGCGGCAATCGCAGAGATTGAAGAAAGGGGATCGCGATGGAGAGAAAGGGAAGAAGAAGGAACGGCCGGGCGCCCTAGCTCGATCTATATCAGCTATACCCGTGACGCACCGCGGCTAGGTGCGCCGCGGATTAGATAGCCGTGACGCACGACCGAAAGGTGCGCCGCGCATTATATAGCCGCGACGGACCTCACTGACGTGCGCCACGTATTACTAAACTGTGGCGCACAACGGGATACACACCTCCATGATACGAGCTGGATGATATCATCCCCGACATGGACAAGGAGATGCACCATAATGTCGAAGAATGTGGGCGGGAAGTATATCTCAAGCTCGCATAGTATCACCACGATCTCTTCCTGTAGCCTTGGGAGTTGCTTCACGCCAATCGACTTTTGAGAGATGACGTCGAAAAAGTTGCAGAGTCCAAACAGTGTTTCGTGGACGTGCTCGTCCATTATCCCTCGAATTCCAACTGGAAGTATCTGCGTCATCATCACGTGACAGTCGTGAGACTTCATCCCGCTGAACTTCTGCTTTGGTACGTCTAGGTATCTGCTTATCTTCCCCGCATAACCGTAAGGAAATTTGACTCCAAGGAGGCACTTGAAGAATTGGTCGATCTCCTTCTCGCTTAGCGTGAAGCACGAAGGGGGACCGTAATATTCCGTCTTCTTGGCCTTTTTTCCCTTGCGGCGACCTTCCGTCCCATCTAACACATCATCATCATCATCATCGTCAGCATCATCCGGTTTTCCTCCGTGGAGCTCGCCCCTGATATTCAAAAATCTCAAGTCGTTCCTTGCTTTCGGCCCATCTTTGGTCCTCTCCGGCATGTTGAGCAGGGTGCCAAGCAGACTCTCGCACACGTTTTTCGTGATATGCATGAGGTCAAGGCAGTAAGGTGTGCGGAGAATCTTCCAGTACCTAACGCCCCAGAGAACGGACCTTGTTTTCCATACACCCTCCAACGGCGCCGACGCCTTTCGCTTCTTTCCCGGCGCAGGGCACTATTTCCAGTTCTTCAACAGCTCGTTGATTTCCTCGCCGCTCCTTTGACGTCGGGCTCTTCGCATCTCAACTTCATTGTTGAACAGATCTTTGCGTTTTCTCCACGGGTCATCCTTGCGAAGCCACCTTCGATGCCCCAAGAACACGGTTTTCGAAGACCCGGCGTTTCTCTCTAGCTGGAGATACGTAGAGTCATCCATGCACCTAACGCATGCACAGAATCCGTGCGTCACCTGCCCGGCGACATATCCGTAACCGAGGTAGTCATGCACCGTCGTGATGAGCGCGACTCTCATTGGGAAAAACGTTTCTCCATAGGCGTCCCACGTATTGGCTGGCTCGTCCCACAACGTGGCTAGCTCGTCTTCCAACAACTGGACATACAGATTGATGTCGTTACCTGGTTGTTTAGGCCCTTGAATAAGCATACTCATCTGTATGTACTTACTCTTCAAGCACAACCAGGGGGTAGGTTGTATATACATACAAACACAGGCCAGGTGCTATGGGTGCTGCTCTGGTTGCCAAAAGGATTTAATCCATCCGTACTCATGCACAACCTGATGTTCCTTGGATCGTCCCCGAATTCGGGGTATTCGATGTCTAGCGCCTTCCACTGGCTAGCATCTGAGGGGTGTGTCAGCATCGTGTCATCCTTCTTCGGATCAATTCCATCATCCTCTTCTGGCTTCTTCCTTTCCGCGTGCCATCGCATGAGCTTCGCCTGTGTGGGGTCTGCGAAATACCGCTGCAGACGGGAAGTTATCGGAAAGTACCACACCACTTTTCGAGGAGAGGCCTTCTTCCCTGGCTTGTATCGAGTTGCGTCGCACACCGGGCATATGGTTCTCCGCGTCCTCGCCCCGATAGATGCAGTCATTAATGCAAGCATGGTATTTCACGTGAGGTAAATCCAGAGGGCACACGACTTTCTTGGCCTCCTCGATGCTCGTTGGACACTTGTTCCCCGTGGGAAGACGGCCGTGCCAGAATGCCATGTTCTCATCGTAGCTCGCATCAGTCCATCGGTGTTTTGTCTTCATCTTGAGGGTCCTTAACGTTACGTTCAGACGGGTATCCTCGCTCACGCATCCTTCATACAATGGAGTAACCGCGTCTATCTCGAGTTGCGACAGCTTCGATTTCTCTCTAGCAGCAGCTCTGGTGTTGCTAGTCTCCTTGAGAAGCAGAGCTTGAACATGAGGGTCCCGCACCCAGTCCGACGGCGATGTCCCGACATATTCATCATGATGTCCTTCGTCTTGATTATGATCATGTCCGACATCTTCATCATGATGTCCTTCGTCTTGATTATGATCATGTCCTTCATCTTGATCATCATGTCCTTCATCATGTCCGGGAGACTCTTCATCTTCATCACTTGTCAGGTAAAGAGTGTAGCCATCCATGAAACCACGACGGATAAGGTGCGACTCCAAGTCACCAAAATCGTATCTGATCAAGTGTTGCAGTTTGCATCTTCGACAAGGACATCTTATCTCCGTCATGTTATTTCGAAATATTTCGGCCGTCGCATGTTTCATAAATCTAGCCACGGTGCCTGTGCTTATATGCATGGTTGCCTGCATAGTAAAAAAAGATCAAAGGACAAATTAATTAGAATCAAATTACGTAATATATGGATGATGCATGCATGGTCGTCGACGGAAAAATTCGGCATGACCTATGCTAAAAATAGGACATTCTCGGAGTGCGTGGTCGCCGAAATGGAAATGAATCAACATTTTGGCAACACATGACAACTCATTTTTAAGACATCCACAACTTTCATCAAAAATACGCAACACAATTTCGCATATGTATATATGCAACCATATGAATCTTTTGTGACGACGCACTGGCCGATACTGAGCGAGATCTATGAGAGAGCGAGATCAAGACACACACATATACATACAACACATATACATATCCCTCCAACAACTCACCAACTATAGATCTTGCCGACTCGACACCGAGAGAGTGTTTATGTGGCTATAGGGAGTGAAAAAGATGGAAGAGAAAGTGGTAAAGTGAGATGGGGGTGGAGAGGAGTGTTTACTAGACTCCTCTCACACATATATATATATATATATATATATATATATATATATATATATAATATATATATCAAATAAAATAGGTTAAATAAATTTAAATGGTGGAAAAATGGGGGAAATGAGGTGGTGAGGAGGTGAGGGGCGACCAGATCTAAAATGGGGTGGAGATGTGGGGGATGGGAGGTGGGAGGTGGTCGCAACCACTTAAATTGCTCCTAGGTATACCCGTGACGCACCGTGCCGTTGGTGCGTCACGGCTATGTGGGATAGGCGTGGCGCACGGGACCGTGGTGCGTCACGGCTATGGTTGCTATACGTGGAACACGTAGCCGTGACGCACCGCGGTCCCGTGCGCCGCGCCTATCTCACATAGCCGTGACGCACCAGCGTCACGGTGCGTCACGGGTATACCTAGGAGGATCTCCACCCCGGTTCCACACGTAGGCGCGACGCGCCGTCTGTTTGGTGCGCCGCGGGTAAGGCGGTAGGCGCGACGCACCTTTGCGTAGTGCGCCACGGCTATTAGGCGTGACGCGCCGAAATGCAGGTGCGTCACGGGTATGATCACTCCTATAGCTGTTTTCCTAGTAGTGGGGTTTTGTTGGGCAGAGCTATGAAGGTTGTGGCGATCAGCAAGGCCAAACAAAGCTGCGTGCTTCCAGTTGCCTTCCTTGTTGCGATCATGTACAGATACATAGGAATGAAACAGCAATGTAAAAACAAAGAATCCTCAGTGATTATGGCATGGGCCTTAAAAACAAAGTGATTAGCAAAAATATGATACTGGGAAATTTCAAAGATAAAGGACCCGAAGAAGAACTGGCAACACGAATGTGAACCATATGATCAACAGATTAATACTTAATAGAAGTAGTGGATAAATTTGAAAATAGACCTCACCTGTCAACCACGAGAAGATAAGCATTTTAACAGAGACCTCACATGTCCACCATGAGAAGATCAGCATTCTTACAGAGCACTGTTCTGCCCATAAGCATCTGCAATAAGATTACAAACAAAATAAATGAATCATTGCCATTCAACTTCATATATGTAGCAGATGTATGGAGTGTCGAGTGGCCCATAGTAATTATCCATAGCTCAAATACGTACCATTGAACTTTTATCATACTGCAATGACTTCAAAAATATTTTTTTGGTTTAAAATCCACTCGAATGCTATATTGTTCAGTTTTAAGTTTTTATCAAAATTTTGGCCGAAGTGTTCTCGAATTTCTCAAAAATTAAAATCAACTCCGATTAAGCTCAAAAATTTACAGTATATCAAGTATAGTTCTATATTGCTTGTGTAAGACTTCAATTTTTTCTAAGCTTGTTTGGTTAACCAAATAAATTGAAAAACATACCAATTTTGATGACTTTGTTGTATTAGACCTCGATGTATTATATTAGCAGGGCTGCTTGTTAGGCCAGTAATCGTGCAACACTCATCCCCTTGTAGAGTGGACATGCTCGATGGATAGAGAGAAAAATTACTGCAGCTCATAGAAGACTCAACACATGAACACCTCACACATTAAAGTTGTCCAATATAGAGCAATTTATCTGTAAATTAAAAAATCATGATGCCACATTTTATCATATATACCAGTTATATGGTACGGTGAAGTATCTACATGGAATTGTGTTGAATTTGGTTGACAAATTTGAGATGCATCGTTTTGTTGAAAACTGACGCGATACCTACAAATTAAGTATCTCTTAGCAATCAGTATTCAAAAAACAAGGCACATATATCTTTCATGCAGGTGTTATGTATTGCAGCTGGGTGGTTCCCAATTATTCGGTCGCTGTTGTATGATGTATTGTGCTATCAATGATATGCGGCGTTGCCAGTTTTTAAGCTCTCGTCGATGCTTTGAAATCACACCTTTATTTTTTGCATAATACTCTCTATTCCTCTGCCTATTGACCTCTTTGGGATCGGTATCTAAGGCACATTTTAGAATGTATCTCCATTGTAAGTATGATACGCCGCGTCTGTTACAAATCACCTCGTTTTTGCAGATTTGTTGTGTCTTCAAACGAAGTGCACTTGCCGGATGACATGTGTATGTTTGCTTCCTCTGTACGGAATAATAATACCTCCTCCCTGTCATTGTAATAGCATCAACTAATATATTGGAAAAAGACCTTTTGCTTGACGTCTGTACTAACATTTTACTAAAAAAATAAAATTTATGTATAAATATAGGATAACTTTCTCCAAACTTTGAGTTTCCCACCAACTACATACTCAATAGTACTACAATGATTTGAAATTATATTTTTCACGGATCAATGTGGCTCATTTATAATTAATATAAAACAACATTGCCATTATGTAGCATCAACTATATAATCTTATGGAAATGCACACTTTCCCAATAGATAGTGCTCCAAACAATTATAATCTTTTGTAACTAAATTACTCTACATCAGGAATATAGAAGAGATAGGCCAAACACATCCAAAAATATTAAGCAAATATTGATGGCAACAAACCAGGGCCAATCACATTTGTGAATGAGATATCTCACATCCACAATTGCAATTTGGTAACCTCAGCCTGGGCAACGACAACAACATCAATGTTTCCATATTGTAATTAATATAAGAAGATGACAAGATGTAATTGCCAAAACTACAAGATCTTTTTTCGAGCATCAATTTGAGTAAAATATATCGTATCTCATTTTGTCCTTCACAGATATAGCTAAACTTCATTGTTTGCTGTTCCAACTAGGAAAAGTTAACTGTCGGACGTGAGCAAACTCCAAGATAGCTGCATATCAAAAAAGGCTCCAGGATGAACATATATAATATGCTATCAGATTCCTGGTAATGGGAAGAGGCAATCTTCATCTAATAATAATATGCATTAAAATGGTCATAGTTATCTGATTATTTATCAGGACCAGAACATTTGACTGAACTCCTTCAACTTAGTGTCATCTCATACATTGTTGAGACAATCAGACAAGGCAAGTTGTTCATGAAGCAAAAATGGTTAGGAGGACGGCTTAGAAAATGACACAAGAAATACCAAAATAGCTACATTCAATCGTGTTTCCATTTCGTTCTCGACAACAACACACATCTCGTACACTGACAACACAGGAAAAAAAACCTAGATTCAGTGTTGCTGTAAGAAGTTTTGCTGCTAGTCTGCGAGAGTGAAATCTATATGAGGAGATATGGAAGAAAACTTGATAAGCAATTGATGCCAAATTAGTTCCAACAAATATTCATTACCATTTTCTTCAACAAATTAGAAAGTAAATATAATCATCTATCAAGCATTTGATCTACCTGATGGCAGCTCGTGCGGATGGAGCGGCCGCCGGAAGCTCGTGCGGATGGAGCGGCAGCAAGCGGTCGCTCTCTTCCCCGTCCAGTCCTACCGTATCTGGGGACTCGCTCCCTCGTCGCCTCCTCGCCGGTCGCCGGCCGCAATTTAACAGTCCTCCGTCAAGCAAGAGGTCGATTGGAGCGGCGGCGTCGGCCTCGGCCGGCAGTGCGCCGATTGGAGCACCGAGCGGTTGCGGGATTCGCTCCCTCTCCGACGCCGCGCCGGTCGGAAGCTTGCCGTCCCGCTGTGGTCCTCCGGCAAGAGTGGATTGGAGCGGCAGCCTCGGCCGGTAGTGCGCCGATTGGAGTGGCGGCCGGCAGTGCGAGCGTGGGGATGGAACCTGAGCGTGCGGTTGTGTGGACTCCGAGCGTTGATTTATTTTTTGTATAACTGATGCCTACGTGGGATGGAACCTGAGCGTGCGGTTGTGTGGACTCCCAGCGTTGAATTTTTTTTTGTATAACTGATGATGCGTGCATGGGCTGTGTGGGAAATTGCAAAGTGTTGAAGCAATCTGGGTCGTTTGTATTAGTGGAGATGGATGGCTATTATCATTTGGATGGTACCCCACTGGGTTATTTTATATTAGTGGAGATATATTACACAATTTGAGCAGAGGTGGACCAGAAAAATTCACAAGGAAATTCAATAGCAAGGAAAATTTATGGTAATTTTCAAGTTACGACTGATGTCTTTCATAACTTTCAAAGATAAGAGTGCAACAAAGCTTCTGAACCAATGTAAGAAGGTGAGGTACATAATGTAGATGAACTAACATATGCGTGCTATTGACACCATGTCACTTCACTGGTAGAAAATAGGCCTATTGTACCGGTTCGCAAAGGCCATTAATCCCGGCCGCGCAACCGGGACTAAATAGGCGTGACTAAAGGCCCCCCTTTTAGTCGCCCCTCTTACGAACCGCGGCTAAAGGCCCGTCCACGTGGGCGGGTGGCGTGCGCCGGGGGAAGGACTTTTAGTCCCGGTTGGCCACACGAACCGGGACTACATGCTATTTCGTTATTTCTTTAATTCATGTGGATTTCTAATTATTTTTCACTCTCCCTTTTTCAGAATTTTTATTATTTGCTTAATGTCTAACTACAAATAACTCCAGTCAAATTTCTTACTCGTGGTCAAACTTCCCGCTCGGCGACCTTTAGTCCCGGTTGGCCACACGAACCGGGACTACATGCTATTTCGTTATTTCTTTAATTCATGTGGGTTTCTAATTATTTTTCACTCCCCCTTTTTTCAGAATTTTTATTATTTGCTTAGTGTCTAACTACAAATAACTCCAGTCAAATTTCTTACTCGTGGTCAAACTTGCCGCTCGGTCACCCATCCTCTCACTACTCTAGCACTAGCACGCTTAACTTCCGAGTTCCAACCCGTCCCGCATCCAAGTGTTTCGCACGCATGTATGTGATACTAGTATCATATCAATCCTATTAACATGTTGGTCGATGCCACATTTCTTTATTGTCTGAATTTCAAATAAATCTTTTAATAAACAAAAGTAATGATGTAATTAATAATTTTGAATAAATAAATAAACATTAACGTTTTAATTTGTATTATTTCTAAAAAATATTAAGAAAAATAAAACTAATTCATTTTAAAATCTTAAAAAATACTATTAATATATCAAAATATTCAGAAAAATAAAATGAATTCATTTTTAAATCTTAAAAATATAAATAATATATCAAAATATTCAGAAAAATAAAACTAATACATTTTAAAATCTTAAAATACAAATAATATCTCAAAAAATTCAGGAAAATAAAACTAATTCATTTTCCCCTTTCCTAAATGCAAAATAAAATCTGATAAAATTCATGAACCAAACCATATGAAATCTAAACCATATAAAATTTGCAGATCCAAGTTTCGACTATTATTTTGGACACAAGAACTGTTTTGGCAATGACTATCTGTGAGAATGATTTGAACCTAACTTTTAAAATACATAACCAAAATGGACAAACTGAATGTTCTGGATAGATATTGAAAAGATCTATCCATAGCACTTAGCCTCACATCAAGGTAAACAACCAAATTAAAATACCATCCTTTTTAATAAAAGACCAGTAGGCTCTTCTATTATTTTTAGAATGAGTTCAAAAATTTATTTTGAAGTAGATCCAACTGGATGAGTTTGGTATTGACTAGATCTATGTTTTCGTGGCTTAGATTAATTTTTGGACCTCTAGATTTATTTTTGGTGAACAGATATAGAAACAGTAGTTTTTGGTGAACAGATATATAGAAACGGTAGTTTTTCTGTTTTGTTTTCTTGATGTGTTTTTGTTTGTTTTCTTGATGTGTTTTTGTTTGTTTGTTTTGAAATGTGTGTTTGACATAATATAGAAATAATATAGCTAGGAATTAATATAGAAATAATATCCATTACATAATAATATATCCATTACATACTAATATATCCATTACATGCATATATCGAACGCAAGATGCAGTACACAAACAACATCTACTCGAGCCCCATCGTGTAGATGCGGAACAACTCGTAGGCAACGTATGCATCTATGGCTGCATAGTTGAGGTTGATCCGGTCCAGTGGGTTCTTCCCCGAACACATGTGATTCTTGAAGGGGAAACGAGACTTCATGGTTTTGTAGTCGGCGTGGATGAAGGCAGTTGCCATCGGAGCCATCCCGGTCTTGTGACCGTACAACTCATCAAAATGGATAAGGTCCTGAAGATCAATGTAGTGATCTTCAGGTATCACAATACCCAAGCGCATCAACTTCTGCCGGTCTTGAGTGATGTCAACGCTGCAGAAGTCGTACCCCTTGTTGACAAGAAAATCAACAAGTTCCGGAGAATGCTTTGAACTACTGCAACAACAAAAATAGAACACGTGTTAGATATGTTGCAACACATGTATTCTTCCAATGCAACAAACAAATCGAAAATGCAACACTATCCTACAAGAGAGATTGTACGTGTGCGTTACCTTGCCCACTGGAAGACCAAAACGATCTCCTTGAAGGCAATCTGGATGACGGCAACATCCCGTTGATTCGCCGTATACTCTAGATCAAGCCCGAAGAACTTATGTTGTTCATCGGCTTCTTCATAGAGATTGCTCAAATGCTTAAGAGCATCGGGGAGTCTCCCGCACATATTGGTGTAGGACACGTCGAGACTCTTGCCGCATGGTGTGGCCACACGGAGAAGGTTCCAAACTTGAGAACCCATGGGTGCTTGGTGGAGGAAGAAGAGAGGAAGAAGAGAAGAGAGAAGAAGAAACAGAGACTCTCGGGTGCGCACTGTAGCAATGGCCTTCTGCCTCTCGCTCGCGAAATAAAACCGCCGCGCGGGAGGCGAGCGGTTTGTATCTTTAGTCGCGGATGGCCAGGCCAACCGGGACTAAAGACAGGGAGGCCAGCAGACTGGATCATTAGTCGCGGGTGGCCAGGCCAACCGGAATTAAAGCCCTACACGCGCTTCCCAACCCGTGACGGATGACCTTCAGTCGCGGGTCTCCTCCCGAACCGGGACTAAAACCCCTTGAGTCACGGTGCGCAAAGTTTGGGGACTGATGAGGGCGTATGGAAGGCCTTTTTTCTACCAGTGCTTGGAGATGCTTCATACAGTGATTCGAGGTTCTGGATAATTTTATTGTAAGCACTCTGCCATGTAAATTGAAACTGATGTACATCTTCGAGCAGTTGTGGTTTCAAACAATGTACAGACATCAACCAACGAAGCTCCACCAACAAAGGAAATATTCAATGCATCTGGACAAAGACGGCGTGAAATGTGTTCACCTTTTCAAATAGTAAAAAATATTCCTCATGCGGGGTCAAGCGCCTGGGTTCGACTTGGATAGGTGACCACTGCTCGATAGCGTGACTTATAATGTTGGGCACGATGGCCCTCCTGCTAAGCAACACAAATTTTGTTAACCCAGCGGCTTCACTTTGAAAAGATGCGAATTTGATTACCAATGAACTAATCCAACTAAAAATACACAACAAAATAATTTAGAAAATTCCTTAGTTAATTCAACTCACCACTTTTGTCGAAGCACTAGCTCAACTAAAGTTTCATGCAAACATCATCCTGATAATGTCTCTTATTTGTATGATCACATCAAGCTAGGAAAATTGCTAAGTTGAGGGACCTACTGCTTTTATTAAAACACCTACTCAACTAAGGTGACAGAAACAACATGCCGATGACATCTCAAATGTGTAAGATCTCAACAAGGAGCACTTTGTTTGGTAAGAATGAACATCCTCCTACATTAATATCTAGACAAACGAACTTTCCAATAAGCAAAAGTCATCACATGCATATCATGATTCTCTAGATATAAATAGACATAATTCCAAATACTTTGGCAATCTCCACAGATGTTGACTCCACTTGCTCCGCTCATAAACAAAACGGAAGAAAACAAAGTGAGAAACAGATTGGTAGACATGTTCCTTTCTCAAAGACATGCTAGAGATGCTCCTATTTAAGCTAAATAACAAGAAATAGTAGAGATAGAGAAATAAAATAAAGAGGCAAACATAGGTAAAGCAT
The DNA here is from genome assembly GCA_028641055.1 of Alopecurus myosuroides. Classification (NCBI taxonomy): domain Eukaryota; kingdom Viridiplantae; phylum Streptophyta; class Magnoliopsida; order Poales; family Poaceae; genus Alopecurus; species Alopecurus myosuroides. The sequence goes on from CM054058.1 coordinate 550,877,870, forward strand.
AGGGAAAAGTAAGGTAAAAGCATATGGAAAACCGATATACTGAAGACTAAATAATGATGAACAAAGGCTGAGATAAGAGAATGAATACTAAGGAAAAAAGAGAGACTCGAGGGGCAGCACAAACTGAAGGAAAAATAGAGTAATAAAACCTACATATATAGAAAGAGGCAGCAAAAAGGAAATGAGTTAGAAGGCATATTGATACACACATGAGGAGATAGAGAAAAAATGAAATAAAATATGTAAACATAGACTTCAAATAATATCAGAAATATACTACTCTGAATGACAATGTAAAAACTGAAGACTGTGTTGAAAATGGGAATGATGGAAATAAGGACTGCAGATATAGGCCGAAGAAAATTTAGATGACTGAATAATGAAAACTGAAAATGACAACGGACGATGAAAGGGAATAAATAAAATAAGGCAAAACTGAAAATGAAGATTGGCAAATTATAATGAAACATCATAAACTGAGATACTAACGTGCACTAACGAAAATGAGATACTACCCAAATAATTCAAAGACTAAGAAACTAAGGACATGACCAAAAGAAGAATGAAAAAAGTGGAAACTGAGATACTAAAACAACTAAGAATGCATAGCTCCAAAAATGATGTGAAATCAAAAAATTGCTAATAAGAGAATGATTAAAACTATGTACATAGATTGAGGTAGAGAATCAAATCAACCGAAGGATGAACTGAAAGACAAGATGGATAAATATAGACTACAAATTAAAAAAAGTGCAAAGATGGACTGAAAAACTGAAGAATGAAGAAAGAAACAGACTAAAAGCATAAACTGAAATATAATAAGAACAAATATTAATATTCAAAGTGACTAAAGATACGTGAAGACATAATTCTATACTTAAGGACAGAAAAAAATGAAAAAGAGACCGAAGAATGAGACAAATGACTGAACTAAATGACATCGGTACAGAAATAGGACTAAAGAAAGGAAATGATAAAAGAGAGACTAAAAAAAGAAAAGAAATAGAAGAACTCCGACTAAATGAACAAAATAAAAATGAAGAAAATCTGGAAAAATGATGAAAGAGAAACTTAAAACTGAGAATGCAATAGACATAGAAAGACAATTATTGAGAACCAACAAAAAGGAACAAAAAAGGGGAATTTAAAGATAGATGCTGAGAAAAAATGATGAATGGATGACTCAAAACTGAAAATAAAACAGAAAAAGGGAAACTGGGAATAAAAACTAAAAACTAAATTGAACACTTATTTTGTCGGAAATTTTCCTACACCCTATTGGTCTAGTCCAAGAAGAGTACAAACCGGAGAAGGATTATTGAGTTAGACTTGAAGCTTAATTGTTATTACCTGCATAATATTAAGACATGCACACTGAAATGAGTAAGATAGAACAACTAAACTTCACGCTTATATGCCATATCTAAAAGATGGGGTTTTTTTTTGTCTCATATGTCTCTTTTAACTATGATTGCATAAACATAAATAATTACAAGCCTCAATCCTTGCATAATCATGTGAATGAGGAAAAAACTACAATAGTAGAGTAAATATGCCAGAAATGGTGAAATGGAGGCACAAAAAGTATATTTATAGCGTACTTGTCAACTAGACAACTCTGGAGCACTTTCCCTTGTTTACGGTATGCATACATGTTGGACGAACAACATCAGACATGACCTGATGGAAGTAGGAGCAAAGTCATTCTCATGTAAGAAATGGAGAAGCAAGTTTTGACATCATTTTGGGAGGATGATAAGCTACACAATAATAACACTTATCACCTTTGTCATGCGAAGTGAGTATAGCCCATTCAACAATATACTAGTCTGACCAGACCCATTATACAAAGAATGATGAAGGAATATTAAAACTTGCAAAAACGAGTTAAGACTACTTCAAATAAAAAAAAGGCCATTTTACCATATGCTTTGCCAAACTGCAATTCCTTTACACACATAATTTCTATCTTCTTCAAACCATATAACATGATAAAGTTGATCAGAAAGGAATTACAGTAGAGGAATTACTTTGCATATGACGGAAAACCCATCCAATAAATTGTTCGATGGTACGGTAGAGGAATTGGGTCGTGAGGATGCTGAATCAAATTGCAACCAACGTTCATTATCATGTGCTCTACGGGGATAGAAAATATTTTATTGTAAGTGAAGAACCGTACTAACATTATACCAACTAGTTGAATGCCCATGCGTTGCCATGGCTCTCTCAATAAATGTACATAGATGTAAATGCACGGAATATTCATAAATAATATGATTCTATTTTGCTTTAAGTATAATTTGATTAAAATTAGTTTGATATATATCCAACAGCCAATAAATCAAAAAGATCCATTTCCCGCTTAGTAATGGCTTTCATAGGAATACACCATACTGTGATCTCTCCTCCGTTCTAAACATGACTTCTTTTTGTCCAAATGAATGTACGTAGACATATTTTAATATATACATAATGCATTGAACAAATAGAAGTTATGTATTTTTGGAACGAAAGGGTACAAGTTTCTCCTTGGTGATGAACATATTGAATTTAAGTTTCTCCTCCTTGCTAGCCAATGCACATGTAGAGCAAGGCTAAGGGGAACAGGTTTCGCTCCAGCTAAAACTTCTTCATGGTAGCAGTTCCGGTGAAAAATGTAGATGTAGAGGTAAGGCTAATGGGAACCGGTTTAGCTGCTGCCTTTAACTTCTTCATGGTAGTAGATGCAAGGCTAATGGGAACAGTTTAGCTTCAGTTGTCTTGAACTTCTTCATGGTAGCAGTTTGTAGCAAAGGGTGTATCCAGAGGTACCAGCTGTGATATGATTTGCTTTAACAAGTGACAGGACTGTTTTCTAGCTATGATTCTAATCTTACTTCTCATGATGCCACTTATAGAGCCACACGGTATAACATCAACAGACTGTTGGAAGATATGGTCTGATTCTGTACCAATCTCACCATCATCCGGCTCTTCATCATGTTCCTTGGCAGCAGCATCACGTAAATGGACGAAGAGAATGATATCAAATTTGCTTCTACAACAAATAAAAATGATAGACTTCAACTAAATTGGATTGTTATTTATACAACACAAGGATCAAGTTCTCAAAGAGAAATAATCCATTATGATTTTGGACTTTCGTGCATTTATACTTGCCTAGTAGTTATAACACACATATTATTCTTAAGGCAATGTTGTATCCAATAACTAAACTGATGAAGAAAAATTACATCATATTTCCCGCTACAGAATGGATGCGGAAATTATATCGGGTTGTAACTTCTGGCGATTAATAAATCAATTCTTTCTGAATATTTCCATGCATTTTTACTTGCTGAATCTTACAAGTTAACACGACACACATAGTTATCTCCTCAAGGGGAAAAGTCGGGGTTCGAATCCCCCCTCTCCCAGAGCCTTCCGAACGGGGGAGGGCCTTACCTTCTTCCACTCGCCAATGAGGTGGTCAGTACGGTCGCGATCCAGGCAGAAGTCCAACTGCTCCTAAGAAATGTTCTTCCTGTTGTAGTAGAGGTCAACCAAATACTAATTCAAACATTTCAATGAGAAGCCCAATATCATTCATCTTCTAGTCATAAATTCAAAAACTCATTCATTGTTCTAGTTCACATCGTATCCTATGTCACAATATCAACGCATGCCAATGTCAAATATGAAATGGGTTATCAGAATCAATACACTAATAAGTGGTAATATTATTATTGCTGGTTCTACATGATCATTGCGTTGTACCGATGAGTGGTGAATCCACTAAGATACTAAACTTGAGGCATAATGGATACACAACATGATTCATTCAACGGGGAATCTGGTGCTCGGACACACACAAGCATATAGTCAATTAAAATCGGTAACACATACATTTCTGTTACTGGTCTAATATTTCGAGAAGGCCTCAAAAAGCTAAGTTGTTGAATTTCTTCCACTAATTTAACTATTAGACAAACCCATACTGGTTGCTAGCCCACGAAATTGCCATTTGTTATTTGTTGATTAAATGCATCATGCGAACCTTAAGTACCTCCATGAAAATGGAATTTGACACACCATGGAATTTGACCATGGATTATAATTTCCAACTACAGGTTAACTATGGTGAAGGGCACTAACACATACATGAGAACTCAACAGTACATGATAGATTGCATACCTTTCAGAGGTAGTGCATTAATGTCATTTTATTATTTGTTGTCTGGGTATCCGTATCCGTAAGTCAAACCGAAGGCGGAAGCCAATTGCAGAACCTATAAACAAATATTCAGTTTTGAACCTACCAATGAATAATACATTTCCTCCATGTGTATTTCTATCTCCGATTAACGACATCACTACTCTGCAACAAATAATAAATTGTCCATTAGTAGTAATGATCTTTCTCTGATCAAAACTGCCCATTAGACTTTCAAATGTCAACGTTCAATAAAATCTCAATTTTGTGTGTCAATATACATAAGAAAATTGCACCATTATACATCTTACGTAGGCCATCAATAATCAGACTATGTTAGGGAGCCCAGAATTAACAAACAGAGAAGTCATGTACCATAAGTAAGAGGCCTAATGAATAAATGAATACCTATTACCTCCTGAACCAGAAAGGAAGTGGATCCGAGCACCAGGTTGCGGACGTCGGGACTCTGTCGTATACCTCGCGAGCACCTCTGCGGTGCTATCCCCCTTCAGATGCAAACCCAGGAATAGTACTTCATTTTAATGTGAGAACACAACGAAACTTTAGGTAACTGCAGTTCACTCCAAGATTTTTCCTTGTTGAAGAAAACCTCTCAACAGTTGTTTCCATTAGCTGTTTTCATAGTTAAAACATGATATACCGGATCTCCCTTGCCTGAATAAAAAAATTTGTGGCAGGCTTTCAACTGCACCGGTTTCATGTTCTTTATCTAAGGGCTAACACATGCAAAGTAAATCTTGATGCACTCCAAACTATTTGCAATGCATTGACGGAAGTGCATTCTGCAAAAAAAAATACTGGGAAATAATAGATGCTCTTACCACATAATCAAGAGCTTCACATGCATCAAATCGGAAGCAAATCAGGGTGTCCAAGCAGTTCACTTGAACTACGAAATTACTTGAATTCACTAACTTCACAGCCAATCGTTCAAGAACTCACCCAGCTCGACCTGCAACTCAGGCTTGATGGCGTGGGCGGTCTGGAGAATCACAACACCGGCTTCTTTCACTGCGTAAGGGCAAGCGATAACGACGGGAGCAGCTGCAGAGCGAGATGAGAACACCGATGTGAGGCAAGAACAACTGGGTCATACCTTTTTTGTACCGATTGCTAGAGGCGACCACCTTGGTGAGCCCCTTGATCTCCGTTGACCTGCGGTTGCGGAGTTTGAGATCCCGCGTGAAGGGGGTGGGGAATGGGCGAGACGGCTTCCAGCGGCGCCGCCAGTGCTAGCGATGCTGCACTATGGAGCCAGGGCCGCCGGCAAGCTCGACGGAGATAGGGGCCGGCCGCATATCAAGAGCATTGGACCAAGGAGAGTCTGCCGACTGCGAGTCGTGGTTGAGAAATGAGAACTGCTTCTTCCTTTTTTTTTCTCCTTGCTTGATCGTGGGTCTGCAAATAGTTTGGTTTTTTTTGGTGCGAGACTGCTTTTCCGTGGGGGGCTTGGCCTGCCGGGGGCGTAAGACGTACCACAATCACGGACACTACCGTGTGCGCTTTAATAGTAAAGATAGTCAATATCCCATTTGGTACCTACTGCTACTGAACCACATCAGAAAAAAGGGAAATGAGGGTAATCTGTGAGATAACCTTCACTGATGGATCAACTTTGGTTAAAAATCATCTAAAGTAGGCTATGCCTACAATTACAGCAACCAAAATTGTGGCTTCCGCTTTCACATCAGTGGGGATGATAGCCAAATACTACAGATCCCCTGAACATGTTCATATGCAAGTAGAACAAAATCTCAGCGATAGCCTGAATTGAAATCACAACTAGTGCCATACAAAATCAAAACAACACTACACAAGAATCACTGCCAATTCCTCCCTACATTGCCCCCACCTCACACACCCACACCCACACACACGAGCAAGTGGCCTACACTCCCAATCCTGATGAACTGAAGTAAGAAAAAAAAACAAAGATGAAAGTACAGATCTGAACTCCCCCAGCAAGGAAGCTCCCGCCCAAGGAATGAAAACAACAACTCACTCCTTTACTGTGGCGCAGACTAACCTCGTGTGCCGCTCTCATTGGTGCTGCCTCTCTCTCCACCTCTCTCTCTCCCTCTCTCTCTCTCTCAAATACAGAGGAAAATCGGGCATGGAAACTAACCTCCTATGCTGCACTGGCCGATCATGTCCATCTCGCCGGCCGGACCCTTCTCATGTTAAGCTTCTCCGCCCATCTAGTACTACCTCTCTCCCATCTTTGCTTCTCTCGCCTCCATGTGTTGGACAGGGGAACGAAAACAAAGGTGAGAAGAAAAAAAAGACAGCTGGAAATCGAAACTGGTACCAAACGGGTCGGCGAACGCACCCGACATCGTGACATTGAGATACGCGCTGAATAGAACGATTGAACGGCCAGCAAAACGACTGTTTCCGAATTATAAAACAGCCAGCTGTAGATTAGGAAAAGTGATGATGTATTAAGCATCCATTCATTGATTGGCCTAGATTGCAGGATGGTTAGGGGTGGAAGCCCGCGGCCTCTGGCATCGATGTGGGGCCGAGTGTGCCTCCATCGGGGAGCTGTGCCATTTGTCGCACATCATCCATGTTGATTCTGCTACCTGCCCCAATCACCGACACTGAGCGGGTCGGCAGCTGCTCCTTCAATCAGGTCGCACCATTTGTTGATTCAGCCGTGCTCCCTCCCACCACTATAGGTCGACACGGCTACTCAACCGCAGGTATTGTTCAACCTGTGTGCTCCACTGCTCCTTCGTCCGTTTTGTGTTTTTCAATATCACGGCTGCAGGTCGATCAGATGCTCGTTATCGGATTCCATCTTCGCTGTCTGACTGTATGAGGCCGAGCAGGACATAGCGGTCGTGCCCAAAGATGAGGCGTCCAAAGAGCAACTCTTGCCAGACCGAGCTAATGGGGCTAGGCCGAGACAAAAACAGACCGAGCCGAGTTGGCCTTTTAGGCTCGTTAGAGAAGCGCGCCGAGCATGCCTTGGCTCGGGCCAGCCCGTGAGCAAACTGGCCATAGCTGCAACCGCACTATTCCTATGTAGGACTGGCCAAGAGCCCACTGTGAAGTGTATGTGTCTGGTTGTAAGAGTCTACCTATTCCTCCTCTCAACTCTATTCAAGATCCCTCAATTAGATACAGCAGCCGATCAGCGAATCAGGCATCCAGCCAATTCCCCTCAGTTCATCGGCACAGCCGCCGGTTCTTACTTCCGTTCCAAGCCAGGTTCTCTCTTCCTAATCGTTCCCTTAAATGGCACTCCTACGGCACTCAAGCATACAAGGCCTAAACGGCCCATTCACGGCCTGCAAGCCAGCTGGGCGGCCTCGTGTTCCTCCTGGGCCTAGTAGGTGTCGAGGCAGGGGTATCCGTAGCTTAAGTAGTGCTTGGGTCGCTGACACTCCCCTCCGCTTGAAATCCTGCTTGCCCCCAAGCAGGAGAGTGAGGGAACTGCTGCTTCAATGCTTCGAGGTCCTTCCAGGTGGCCATCTCTTCAGTTGCGCCACTCCACTGCACCAGGACTTGAACAACCGTACGCAGTCCATGCTGACGAACACGTTGCTGCAAAATAGCGACAGGAACCCGCAGCACATCAGCAGGAATTGGCAGTTGAGGCAGTACCTGCTGTCCTGGGCCAAGGCACGGTTTCAGCTGCGACACATGGAAGACAGGATGAATTCTACTGGTCAGAGGAAGATCGAGCTTATAAGAAACTTCCAAAATTCGAGCCAAAATCTTGTAGGGACCAAAAAACTTGAAAGCGAGCTTGTGGTTGGCACGTTTCACCAGTGAGGACTGCATGTATGGCTGTAATTTGAGAAAAACCTCCTGACCAACTGAAAACGAGCGCTCACTCCTGTGTTTGTCAGCCTGGAACTTCATTCGCTATTGCATTCGAAGCAAATGCTGCCGAACTGAAGCTACGATGAGAGCACGCTCACGTAACCAAGCAGAAACATCATCAGAGGCGATTGCATCAGTGGCGGTGATGCCAAAGTATCTTGGCTGTCTCCCATAAATAACTTCAAAGGGTGTCCTCCCCAACGAAGAATGCCAGTTGTTGTTATACCAGAACTCGCACAAGTATAACCACTTCGACCAATTGATGGGGTGACTACTGATAAAACAACGCAAATAGCACTCAATCGATTGGTTTACTCTTTCAGTCTGCCCATCCGTCTCAGGGTGATGCGAGGTGCTCATGTTCAGATGGGTGCCCGTTGCGCGAAAAATAGATTGCCAGAATTGGCTAGTGAAAACTGGGTCTCTATCAGAGACTAGAATCTTTGGCAATCCATGTAGTCGATAGATGTTGTTCCATTTGAATAAAGCAGCTAACCTCCTGTATGTCACGGGAAAGCCGGAGTGCCCCCCAATTGGGCTGTCATGGAATGCTGAAACAATTTGCAGCTGGAGCTCCGGTTGCTGTCCAACCCATATTCGGCCCTTGAATCGCAGCAACCCATCACGGAAGGTGAAACCAGAGTCCTCTGTTGGATTCACTGAGAGGCTCTGCAACAGGCTATGCACATAAGGATCCTTGTCGTAACTGGCAGCAACCTTCTCGAGCCACGTGGGTTTCACTTCAGTAATAGCCAGAATTTGAGAGCTGTGGGGAGGCTTGCGGGAAAGGGCATCTGCAGCACCATTGTGTACGCCCTTCTTGTAAACAACCTTATACTGCAGTCCCATTAATTTGGTCAGGGCCTTGTGCTGCCATGGCGTGTGTAGTCTCTGGTCTGTCAAGTGAGTGAGACTCTGGTGGTCAGTACGAATCACAAATTCCCTTAATTGCAGATACGACCTCCATTGTTGCACAGCTAGAAGGATAGCGAGATATTCCTTCTCGTATACTGACAGCCCTCGATTCCGCGGTCCCAATGCTCTGTTCACAAATGCTACAGGATGTCCTTGCTGAGATAGAACTGCACCAATGCCCACTTCGCACGCGTCAGTTTCAACGGTGAATGGCAACTCATAGTTAGGTAACGCAAGCACGGGGGCCGTGATCAATGCTGTCTTCAGTGTGTCAAATGCCAACTCTGTGGCCTCAGTCCAGACAAACAGTACTCCCTTCTTCAGCAGGGCCGTTAACGGTTGACTGATCACAGCGTAGTGACGAATGAACTTACGGTAATAACCAGTGATGCCAAGAAAAGCCCTCAACTCCTTGATCACTGTCGGCCGCGGCCATGATTTAATCGTCGAAATCTTGGAGTCGTCTGTGGCCACACCTGCAGCAGAAATCACATGCCCCAGGTAGGCCACACTAGTCTGTGCGAATGCGCATTTGGATCTCTTCACTTGCCAACTGTCCCTCTGCAGAACTTCCAGTACCTGACGCACATGCTCTAGGTGTTCATCATAATCCTTGCTGTAAATCAAGATATCGTCAAAAAACACCAAGGTAAACTTGCGGAGGAATGGAGCTAGGACCACATTCATAGCATGTTGAAAGGTGGCTGGCGCACCCGTGAGGCCAAAGGCCATGACACGGAACTCATAGTGCCCATTATGCGTCTGGAATGCTGTTTTATGTTCCTCTCCAGGAGCCAGTTTGATCTGATGGTAGCCAGCCCTCAAATCTAATTTGGTGAACCACCTTGCTCCAGCGAGTTCGTCGAGGAGTTCGTCAATCACAGGCAGGGGGTACTTCCCCTTGATTGTAAGGGCGTTCAGATGTCGATAATCCACAACCAATCTCCACTGTTTCTCCCCCTTATCCCCCTTGCGCACCAAGATCACCGGCGAGGAAAAGGCGTTGTTACTAGGTGTAATCACTCCTTGTCGCAGCATTTCACGAATCTGTTTCTCGATTTCGTTCTTTAGATCAGGTGCCACTCGATAGGGCCTCAAGGAAACAGGTTGTGCACCTGGAATCAGTGGTATTTTGTGGTCACATTGCCTGCTAGGCGGCAACCCAGATGGTTCCTCAAATACAGCAGCAAATTCGTCAAGAAATTTCTGAATTCCAGGAGTTTGTGCCTCAGTATCTTCAGTAATGCTATCTTCAGTGACAAAGAGTTCCACCATCACATGTGTAGCTTCCAAGGCCCCCTCCCCTTGCAGCACCACTAGTTGATCACCTCTCTGCATAGCAATCCAGTTACTAGCCCAATGTGTGAGCATAGGGCTATTAGCAGCCAACCAATCCAAACCAATAATGCCATCATAACTTTTCAACGGCAAGATTCTGAAGGAAGCACTAAATCCGTGCCCATTTGATGTCCATGCACAATCTGGAATTTGCTCAGTACATGACAAGACTGCTCCACCTGCCACCTTAACATATACTGGTTTCTTGAGAGGAATCTTCCCTACCAACAAGTCTGCTTTCTTTTGATCGATGAAACATGAAGTACTGCCAGAATCAACAAGGAACGATAATTCTTGTCCTTGAATTTGGACCTTGAGTACCATAGTTTTAGCAGCCTTCTGATGAGAATCGCAAGCAGCTGCAGAGAGCAACATGTTAACTTGAGATTGGCTAGTACCATCTTCAGCATCAACAAATTCACTGTCAGATTCAGCTTGTTGGAGCAGATCGACCATCTCTTGGACTACATGAAGCTGTACAGTGGTCTTGCACTGATGTTCTCTGCCCCATTTTTCTCCACATGTAAAGCAAAGACCCCTAGCTCTTCTGTAAGCCCTTAATGTAGCCCACTTGTCTTCAGTCTGAGTTCGAGAAGTATCAGCCTGACGCTTTTCTTCCACAGTCCTAGAAATCCATTTTGCTGGCGGTTGAGGAGGAGGTAACGGCTGAGAATGTTGAGCCGGCTGAGGTGTGTGGGCTGTCCTTCGATTTACAGGGCCTGCACTTGGTGATTGCACCATTGGACTGTAACCATCTCCCAATTCTTTATACAGCAGCGCCAAGGTATACGCAGTGTCCAAATCTTTCGGCTGTTGAATTGCCACCAAAACTCGGACACCAGGCTTCAGACCATCAAGAAACTTGGTAATATAATGTATAGGATCAGGTTTAGCTTCATACACTGAAATTTGATCCATCAAATCAGAGAAACGTTGCACGTAATCCTCCACCGTGCCAGTCTGAGAAATATGAAGCATCCTCCTCACAAGAATCTGATGCTGATTACGATTAAACCTGCCCTGGACTGCAGCCACAAATTCCTCCCAGGAAGCATCACCCGATGCCTGCACATAAGCTTCTAGCCAGGTAGCTGCTGCCCCATTAAACAGAGAGGATGCATAGGAAATCCAGAGAGATTTGGGTGTCTTCCAGCGCTGGAAATATTCCTCACAACGGCGTTGCCACAATTTCGAATTAGCGCCTTCGAACCAGATGAATCAGATCCACTGTCTCCCAAGTAACTCGAATTGGAGAAAAAATTCGGTCCAAATTGCGTACCTCCTTCCGGAGGAGGCATGTGCGAAGCACTAGCCTTCCCCCGGTGCAGTGTTTCATCACGGTGCCCATCGGGCCTAGCAGCACCACCCCCCGGCGACCAGATGAGCGGTTCCGGTGTTCCGCCCGCAGCCAACGCGGAGATCTCGGCGCTGAGCTTGCTCCTCACCGCCTCCAACTCCCCTCCCAGACTTCCCCTGGCTTCCGCGAGATCAGCCCCCATCTTCGATCGCACGGACTCGACGGAGACGCCCACTTCCTTGAACTGCTTCTCAGTGTCGGTGACGAAAATCCGCACGGCGTCGAGGATCTCCTTCTTATGGGCCAGGAACTTGGTCTCGTACGCCTCCTCAGTCTCGTCCCTCAAGATCGAGTACAGGCCCTGAGCTTCAGGAGAGAGCTCCTCCATGATTTCCCCTCTGCGGCGAATCGCGAACCGGGTAGCGTGGGTATGTAACGGAAGCTCCAGATCGGAGATCTTATGGCTCTGATTACCACTTGTAAGAGTCTACCTATTCCTCCTCTCAACTCTATTCAAGATCCCTCAATTAGATACAGGAGCCGATCAGCGAATCAGGCATCCAGCCAATTCCCCTCAGTTCATCGGCACAGCCGCCGGTTCTTACTTCCGTTCCAAGCCAGGTTCTCTCTTCCTAATCGTTCCCTTAAATGGCACTCCTACGGCACTCAAGCATACAAGGCCTAAACGGCCCATTCACGGCCTGCAAGCCAGCTGGGCGGCCTCGTGTTCCTCCTGGGCCTAGTAGGTGTCGAGGCAGGGGTATCCGTAGCTGAAGTAGTGCTTGGGTCACTGACACTGGTCATGCCCAACTAGGTGAACGTAAGAGCGGGCCGAGCGTCGGAAGCTCGGGTCGAGCTCCATTTTGCGGCTTGCCGGCAATCTCGAGCTTGCTCGGGATTGGCAACTTTCGACCGACCTTTTCGGAGCCTCCGCCCGAGCCGGACCGAGTTGGCTCGCCTCGAGGCTTAAGGATGACGCATCAATAATCGAAGAGCATCGCGTGTGGAAGAGTACATGGCGAAGAAGCCCGAAGAAGAGATATTCTCCGATTCACATGACGAGGAGCCACCGCTACCTCCAGCGAGGGCCATCGACGACACATTAGTTTGTATTATGTTTAAGATTAGTTTAAATTATATTTTAGTTTGTTCAATTTCATCCAAATTTGTAATCTTTTTTATATATTTCAATGAAAATTTGCAGGTTCGTTCATGTTCACGTTTCAAAAAAATTGAGGAAAGTAAATACTGACGGGTCCCATGTGTCATCGACTCTAAACGGGAGAAGCGGGCCAAGCATCGCGAGTGGAAGAGTACATGGCGAAGAAGCCCGAAGAAGAGGAGATATTCTCCGATTCACATGACGAGGAGCCACCGCTACCTCCAGCGAGGGCCGTCTACGACACATTAGTTTGTTTATGTTTAAGATTAGTTTAAATTATATTTTAGTTTGTTCAATTTCATCCAAATTTGTAATCTTTTTTTATATATTTCAATGAAAATTTGCTGGTCCGTTCATGTTCACGTTTCAAAAAAATTGAGGAAAGTAAATACTGACGGGTCCCATGTGTCATCGACTCTAAACGGGAGAAGAGTTATTGTGGTCGGTATTCGTGTGTAATAGCACATCGATTTCTCTGGCGGGCGCAGAACGACCCGACTAGTCCAGCGGCGCCTCAACACGTGGTGGTGCCGCAACGGCTTGCCTAGGAGTTTGATCAACACGTCTCATCGGCGTCAATCATGCCAGGGGAACCGGTACTGGCCGTGAATGGGCGCCACCCAACTGCCCAACGCTCCTCCAGCCGGTCGTCTTTAAAACGGCGCACACATGCCTCTTCTCTCCGCACCCAGTCCCTCCCCCACCCCACCCCGCACATCAGCCACAATCTCCTTTCCCAACTTCCAAGTGAGCAGTACCACCGCCCAGCAGATGCCTGGCCGCAAAGCATGCCCCGCGAAGCACATGGAATGCGGCCTTCGCACAGACCGATGTCGTGGCGAGCACCGCCATAAGCAGCATCACTAGAAGACCGGGAACCGCGAGGTCCAGATGGAGCAGGAGGACAACCCCTCCCTCGCGCCACCACCTCCAGCTCCAGCGCCAATGACGGTCCATGAGATGCATAAACACTTGCGCGACAACATCCCCGTGCCAGCTAGTCGTTGCCTAACCGACCGGTTGGGTTACCAACGTAGTCAAGGTGCCGGTGGCGCCGCCGCTCACCGGCCAGGTGCGCGAGCCCTACATCCGCAATGTGCGGGGGACCATGGCATGGGAGCGTCGGACCGACCCACCCTACTCCATGTCGTCTCCCTATTGGGACGACGTTGTCGTGGCAGAGTACGACCCGCACTGCAATAGTTTCTTCCTACCGTGCGACATGTATTCACGTCCCGCCCAGTGGTCGACGTCCAACGATGAGATCCAGGGGGAAGAAGATCCCGAGGCGAGTCTTCCAAGCCAATTGAAGAGGAGGAAGTGGATGTCCGGCGGAGAAGTAGTGGCACGGCGTTCACACTGCCATCGAGGGTTCCCTCCTTAGCTGCTAGATCTTAGACTAGCCATAGTGAGGAGTATCATATATAGTTATCTTTGATATGATACTAGTCTATGATACTACCCCTCTAATGCATAGTATCATATAGTAGTATCATATACACATCTCATTTATTGTTTTGTAGCATCCCAATATAAATATGTGTACAAGATTTACTTGTTATTAAAATGTCTTGTTTTATGTGCTATGATACCGTAACATAGGTAGATACCACTACCATCTCTTTCTTCATTAATTGTTGTGCCACATCAGATTTTTGCCAACTTGGCATGCATGATACTACCTATGATACCCCCACTATGGCTAGTCTTACACCAACGATGGCCTGGACGCTGAACCAGAGGCATGCAAGTTTCTCAAGGCCTTAGCCACGACAACACGTGCATGCATAATTCTCCAAATTCACTAAAGAATGTATAAATAAAAAAAGAGACATGTACAGTACCTAGTTGTAGCGGATGATAGAATGGGAACTATACATCCGCATCTCGACTCCTTCTCAATGATCTATCGATCTTTCTCTGCCTGCTCTACTCCGGACCGGAGGGAGATGAATGGCCTTTGCGTAGTGGTATAAGGTGGCGTTGGCGGCACACGTGCTCTGCTGCCGCTCGCGCACGTTTACCTGACCACAGAGTGGGCTGATGTGACGATGTTGACACATGTCTTTGCTGATGCTGACGCACATGTATCGGGTGTCCAGGCTGAAATGGCGAGGACATGAGGCATTGGTGTCACCTGAGGGCAGAGCATGCTGAACCTACCCGGTTTCCGCGACAAGAAGGGGACGTACCAATGAGAATTTTATTTATCGTCTTTCCTCGTAGCAACATACAGATATTATGCCAGCAGTTATACAATGCTAAATTTCCTCGTACCTCTCAATGCTTAATTTTCTGTCCCGAAAGGTCTGATGCAGAAGAGGAACTTTTGGACTTGCCGTGACCATTTGAAGGCATTTATCGTCTTTCCTCGTAGCAACACACAGATATTATGCCAGCAGTTATACAAGCTTGGTGTAAAGATGACAAGGGAATACCCAAATTTGAAGTGGCTGATGCTACCGCACTATCTTTCAGAAAAATTCTATATTGAGAATTTATTGAATTCAAGTGTAATCCTCCCACTTCGAAACAAAATTTGGACTCTTTGATTTGGTCTTGTATTCAACTATTTCGAGGATGATCATGTGGGGACGGGGTGCTACTAGAAAAAGGTTTCTGTTCCAAAAGGACACCTCCGCATGTGCTCTTCTCGTATTGCGCGTGGTGTCGGTTCCCTGTATCGACATATGCCGCGAGTGACATACTGGGAGTTTGAGAATAGGAGACGGGTGAGCGTTGTTGGACTCGACGGTTAATAGGGGGACACCATTTACCCAGGTTCAGGGCCCTCGAGGAGGTAAAACGCTTACTCCTACTTGTCTGGATTGTATTCATGGTGTGTTACAATTACGGGTGCCCTGGTTGCAAGAGGTAGATTGGATCTCGAGTGAAGAAGAGCCTATGGTGGAATAATGATCAGATCCCCCACCCGGGGGTTCTCCCAACCTTTATATAGGAGGCTGGGTCCCGAATCCGGACCCGGTTAGGTTACAAAACCCTAACTTAATATCGGTTGCACCTCAGATCCCTGAACCGCAAGTCTTGCGGTGGGTCGTAGCTGGGCCTTCTAGATGATCAGGGTGGCTCCACATGCTGGGCTTCTGCGTATAATTAGACCGGGTAGGCCTGTTAGGAGGACTTGGGAAGTATCTCTACGTCAGTAGCCCTGAGTGTTTACTCGACTCCAGAGAGTCGGGTAAAAACTCAAAGTTCGCTCGAGTTCTTGCGGCTGCGAGGCTGAAAGCTTCCTTAAGGATGTGCGGATCCCGTATGATGAGGATTCAGGCATCGAGTCGAGAGATATCCTGTATATAGCTGTTCATCAAGGGATATGGTTCAGTCGCTTGGTTCACTCAACGGATCGGTACGAATTAATTGCGCTTGGGCAAAAGCAATACTGACCTACAAAAACTCGAGTCCCCCGGCTCGAATCCGGATAGGTGATTGTTGCGAATCGTGCCACAGAGCACTTAACGAGTCGAGCTTAACCTTTAAAGGGGTACCCAGCGCGCCCGCCAGGATTTTTCATCATGCCGTCGACACGGAAATTACCAGTGAATGCAGTATGAGTGCGATTCCTGGGTCCAGAAGACGGATCCTTGGATCTTACCTTCACGTTCGTAAAACACGGCATCCGGGTGTGCCGCGATGGCAATACGATCCGGGAGTTGAAAATGTTGCGCGATGTGTTGTTCATCGGAGTTGCGATATTATTGAGGAGAATTGAGTCGGGTGTGTACTTGCGATTTGTACTCTTGGCAGATGTGGCAAGTGCCTCTTTAAACTATGGACCGACAACATCTTTATACAGAATTTGGCGTGTGTCGTTCCATTTGTAGGACTCGAGACTTTTCCATGCTCTAAAATGAGGCGAGCGTTTTTTTTTTGTTTTGGACTCGTGTGAAAATGAATCTGTATGATGATTTCATGATGACATTATGACGCATTCGTCTGCTCTCCCGATGGGACGTGATGGAGAATGCCAGGAGTGGGACAGGACACGGTGGGCCCACTCTATCAGATATTTGACCAGAGACTGACCGTCGTGCGTCAGTTTCTTCGCGTACGTAGTGGCGTAGTTAATTGCGCGTTTGTGCCTTGAAGATCGTATGGGGTAACCGCACGCGGCCGTTTCATCTCCGCATGCCACGTGGTGTCCTAGATTGACTCCACGCGTCCATCTATGCCGAAATCGACGGCTCGGGTTGATCTAGCCGCAATATAAAGTGGGGCCCTCAAGGAAAAATTACTTTCCCTTCACATTTCCCCCTTTCTTCTTCCTTGGTGCACCTCCTCCATTACTCATCTCGGGCCCATGGATACCAGGATATCCCGGCCCGTCAGCTGCGGCCCAGCCTGGCAGGCGCTTGAGGGTGCGCCAGACTCGCCTCAAGGAGAGGTATCGCCTCAAGAAGGTTTAGTCTCCGCCTTGGTCCTGTCTGCAGGAGGCTGACTACCCAGGGCGGGGCTCTATCGCCTCGTCCTTGGGGAGGAACTCTACCTCACCATCCGCTCCTCCCCAAGGGTCTTATCCTCTGTAGAGGAGATAGAGCATGTGCGGCTGACACGCGCACCGCTGCGCGCTGACGAAGGAGACACAGAAGTCGCTTTGGCGGCAGTTGCCATTCCCATGTATAAAGCTTGGGCGACAATAGAAGGCACATGGGCGCCGCCCCAAGACTTTCTCTTTGGTGCAACGAGACCAAGACGACGCTACAAGACGGAGAAAACGTCACCGGGCGCCTCTACTACCCCGCCATGGGCGATGGAGCTATCCTCAACGACCAAGACCAAGGAGACATCGCAGAGCTCGGCTGGTCTCCGCTTTGGCACTTTGTGGTACCCCTTTCCCGCCAAATGAGAGGGAAGGAGGTCCAAACGCCGGTATAAAAGGATCCCCTTGGCCCTCGTAGAAAGGGAGATCAATTCACTCAGAACCCACCTTAGTCTGTCCCGAGCACAAGCTCGCATCTTGTACTGTAGCTACAACAGTGCAAACCATCAGACAATCAGGAGTTGTTTTTACACCACAACGGTGGCCTGAACCTGGGTAAACTCCCCATGTCAACATTGTCACCGTTCACAAGCTTTCCTCGCAAAGCATCCTCGAGAAATGTAGGTAGTGCGGTTAGCCTCCAATGTTCGAACCTCTAGAGAGATCCTGTCACCTGACATACCACTCTCCGATATTTGGCGCGCCAGGTAGGGTGCTAAGGCACTCCTTCACTTCCTCGTCGCCATGGCACCCGCGTCCTGACCAGCCCGCGCATCACCCGAGCTAAGCGCGCTCGCCGCTGGGACCAGGCTAATTCGGCCGGCTATGACGACGCGCCACGCCGTGACCCAACCGGCGCTGATAGAGCACCCAACTGAAAGTGCATTTGCATTTTTTGATCTCTATTAGGTTTTGCAGTTGACAACAACACTAGTGAGAATCTAACAGTGCGTCAAAGTATTTCAGGAAATATCATCTAGACGCAAAAAGGTGAAGAGTATTCCAAGACAAAAGCCACCAAGATCAACTTGATCCAGGGGTAGTACCGCTGTGCACAGCAAGCGGTAGTACCGCGCCCAGTACTGCCAGAGTAAAAATGGCTACTGCATCCAGCGGTACTTCAGCGGTACTGGTTCGGTAGTACCGATGTGTTCAACTTGGTCGAGGAGCAAATCCTTGCTCGACGGTAGTACCACTACTGTCAAGCGGTAGTACCGCTGCTTCCAGGAAGTGGTAGTACCGCAGGCAGTATCGGCCAAAGTACCGCCAGCGAGAATTTGCTCGCAGTAACGTTTACGGTACTAGAGCGGTAGTGCCCTAGTACTACCGCCAGCCACTTCGATATATTTCGAATAAGTGGCCAGCGGTAGTACCGGTGGGCACTCGCGGTAGTACCGCTGTTGGAGTACCACGGTACTTCTGCGATGGTACCGCTCGCGCCCTGTCTCTGGGTCGCTGCAGTACCGCTCACGTTGCCAGGTAGCGGTAGTACCGATAACCCCAGCGGTAATACCGCTAGGCACGAAAAAGGGTCAAACGGCTAGTTTGGGGAGGGGGCTATAAATACCCCATCCCTTCTTCTCCAAAGGGTTACTCGAACCAGCATTGAAGAAAAGCATTTATTGAGCCTCCAAAAGCTAGATTTCTCCCAATCCCTCCACCCAAACTCGTTGATACTTGGAGGATTGAAGGAGAAGAACCCGATCTACATCTTCACCAAGCCGTTCTTCATTTCCCCCCTCATATTCTAGAGGGATCTAGTCTAGGGTTCCCTTGTGGAAAACCTAGACTCTATTGCTACACTTTTTGGTGATTTGAGATTGTTGGGAGCCCCCAATTTGGTTGTGGGTGTGTGCCCCAAGCTTGTTTTTAAAGGACTCGATTCCCGCCTCAAAGGGGATCAATAGTGGAATGTGGACTAGGCCTTTGTGGCGGGGTTCATCGGAGAATAGGGTGAGGCCTTTGTGGCGTTGAGTAGGCCTTCATGGCGAGCTCACACGCCTCCAATGAGACGTACTCCCTTAAGAAGGAGGAACTCGGGAATACATCGTGTCTCCGTGTGCTTCATATCGGTTACATCGTTCCCTTCCTCCTTTACTCGTGCTTGTATTGTTATTGTGCTCGTTCTTGTCATATAGGTAAATTCACCGTAGTTGCATCATCTAGAGAATTTACCTTTGTGTCAAGCCTAATTATGAAAGAAAAAATAAAATTGGTCGTAGCACCTATTGACCCCCACTCTAGGTGCCCATACTATACTTTCACCAACGTCGAGGACGAAGCCTCCTCCCACCCGTCGCAGCAATACGCATGTGTGTCTCAGCATCCGCCACCACCGCAGTCAGGAACTTAGGGACGCCAGGAGCAACCCACCCCTGCCGCAGCCCTACTGCTAGTTCGGGAGCTACTCGCGCATCCGCCCGCACCAGAATGGCACGGCACATTGCTCGCTCGACTCCAGGAGCTCGTCACCTCCACAACCCCCCCTGTGGCAGTCGCGGGGAGGCGGCGTTGGCCAACCCAGGAGTGCGTCATCTCATGACGCG
Organism: Alopecurus myosuroides; assembly: GCA_028641055.1. NCBI lineage: Eukaryota > Viridiplantae > Streptophyta > Magnoliopsida > Poales > Poaceae > Alopecurus > Alopecurus myosuroides. The sequence goes on from CM054058.1 coordinate 550,897,679, forward strand.
CTGATGTCTACGCACGCTTCTATTCTTGTAGACAGTGTTGGGGTTTGTAGAACAGCAGCAAGTTTCCCTTAAGTGGATCACCCAAGTTTTATCGAACTCAGGAAGGTAGAGGTCAAAAATATCCCTCTCAAGCAACCCTGCAATTATGATACAAGAAGACTCTTGTGTCCCCAAGACACCTAATACAATTGTCAGTTGTATAGGTGCACTAGTTCGGCGAAGACATAGTGAAATACAAGTAATATGGATGATTATAAGTGATAGTAGCAATCTGAAATAAAAATGACAGCAAGCAAACATGTAGCAGAATTGGTTGTAGATGGTGTTTCAATGCTTAGAAACAAGGCCTAGGGATCATACTTTCACTAGTGAATACTCTCAACAATAATAACATAATTGAATGCATCAATATCTCTCTTCACTACGCTACTCCGACCAATCTCCAGTCGGATAACAAACACCAATCATTGCGTAGGGCTGCAAAAAGCACTCTTTCGAGTTCGCATTTGCCCATCTAGGTAACCCCCATGCTATCACCACGAGACCTAGATGGTTCTAGACAAACACCACAATTTCATAGGGTCATCCAACACAAAATATAAATATCATGCTAAACCACACGGTGCACACACTGTCACCATTACACCGCGATCAAAGTGTCTACAGAGATCTCATAACAAAACCACTTGAGTAGCATAACAGATAAAGAGTAACATCCACTTATTTAACTAGATTACAAAGCTCATGATCACATAAAGATCGCACCATGGGAGAGAGAGAGATGAGACACCTAGCTACAGGTAGAGACCTCAGCCCCGGGGAGAACTACTCCCTCCTCATCATAGGAGATAGCAACGACGATGAAGATGGTGGTGGAGTCGATGGAGATGGCTCCGGGGGCACTTCCCCGTCCCGGCAGGGCGCCGGAACATAAATTTCTGTCCCCCGAAACTTGTCGGCGATGGCGGTGGAGCCACGTAACTTTTCATGGAAGGGGGCCAGTATCTTTAGGGTTTATGCCTCGGGGGACTTTGTAGGCGAAAGGGCGATGGCGGTGGGCGCCCGAGGGGCCCACACCACCTGCAGGCGCGGCCAGGGGGACCCGCGCCCACCCATGGTGTGGCTCCTCCTCTGACCCGCTCCCGGTCTTTGTTGGCAAAATAGTGAAGAGAATTTGTAGTAATTAAGTTTGGGGCTAGAAACCCCGCTGCTAGCTCTTATAGCGATTGGATAAGAGGATAAGGCCACTAGTCCAGGTGTGTGACGTCTAATCAACAAGTGAGATAAAGATTCTCTATGTGCATCCTCATGAGCTAAAACAGGGGCACAAACCATGTGTAATTTTGATGGTTTTAAAGGTAACGCATGAGAAATTTACTTTAAGTGGCGGTTAAATACCACATGTAGGTAGGTATGGTGGAAACATTTGGCATACTTTGGTTTTTGGGAGTTGGATGCATGAGTGGAGCTCATACTCAGTACAGGTGGAGGCTGGCAAAGACTGGGAGCGACAAATCAAGAGAGCATAATGGCCATAATCATGCATAGAGTCAAAAACATTATTGATCAAAGCATACATAGCATTGCAAGTCAAAAACTAAATTATCATGCAGGCTATAGGTGACTTGTTTATAGTCATAACATGGTGTGAGCACGCGCCAAGTCAACCAAATAAAGCATTCAAAGGAGAATACCACAATATTATGCTTTGATATGATAAGAACAACACATGATTCTTTCAAGGACACATTAAGCACTCTCAGATGTTTAGTACAAGTCATGCTACATCAATAATTACTAGGCATAAAATTAGAATAACATCCAACATGACATGATAAAGTCTAGCCACATTCTAAACAAGCTTCTATTTGCACCATTATAAGCATGAAATATTTTACTCTCCTCCAAAACCAATTAACTTGTTTGGAAAAACTCTCATGGATAATATTCATCAAAGACCAGAGAGCTAATCATATATAAGCAAACTAACAATATCTGAGCAAAATACGAGTGGAAAACAAGGGCTAAACGCAGTACTAGCAAAAGGTGAACTCTCACAGAACAATAAGAATGAAAACTAGAGTGTTCTAAGAAATAAAAATGAAGCGTGTCTTCCTCCCACACAAAGAATGCTAGGTTCCAAATAAGTTTATCGCAGCAAGTTAAATAAAAGAAAAGAGACGCTCCAAGTAAATTGCATATGATGTGACCGAATAAAAATATAGTTTAACTAGAAGTAACCTGATAAATTGTTGATGAAGAAGGGGATGCCTTCCCCAAGCTTAGACGCTTGAGTCTTCTTGAAATTTTCTGGGATGAACCACGCGGGCATCCCCAAGCTTTGTCTTTGCACTCTTATTGATCATATTATATCACCCTCTTTTCTTGACCCTTGAAAACTTCCTTCACACCAAACGCAATGTAATTCGCATTAGAGGGTTAGTGTATAATAAAAAATTCACATGTTCTCCATGAAAACAAGCACTATTAAAACTTTTTAAACATTAGCTACAGACACTGATGTTTTGTGGAGCAAAGAAATCCACTCGACATAGTAAAAGAGAGAATGCAAGTAAAAAGGTAGAATATGTCAAGACCAGAACAACCTGTAAAGAAGAATTTTTTTCGGGGCACTTACGTTGCTCAAATCGAAAAATGTAAAGCTATAAAAATATTATTAATTAGCTGAGGAATAAGCACAAAAATTTGCAGGTCATTTTGATCTTTCTGTGAATTTACATGAATTTAACGGTGGATAGCAGAAATATGTTTCCTGCGCAGAAATCCAAATCTAACCTCAACTTTCACCCAGCTCAAAAAAAAAAAAACCTCAACTTTCACTAGAGACTTTACTTGGCACATCAAATGCGAGAAAATAAAGATACAGAGGAGTTGCTACAGAAGTAAACAACACCTTGACTCAAAGAAAACATTGCAAAAATAAAAAATAAACATGGGTTATCTCCCAAGAAGTGCTTTTCTTTAAAGCATTTTAGCTAGGCATGATAATTTGAGAAGATAATTACATGAGAAATATGAATTGAAGCAAAATAGAGCATCAAGAAGCAAATTTAAAACAAATTTAAGTCTAACCCACTTCCTATGAAAAAGAATCTTGTAGAAGAACAAGTCAATAAAGCACAAAGTAGCTAGCGTAGGAAGACAAAATAAGTGCAAATTCAAAACTTTCAACATAAAGAGGGGAAACTTGATATTGTTGAGATGCATAAGACTATGTTTCCCTCTCTTATAATAACTTTCAGTAGCATCATGAATGAAATTAATAATATAACTATCACATAAAACTTTCTTATCATGAGACACATGCATAAAAGAATTAATACTCTCCACATAAGCCTAGTCATTCTTATTAATAGTAGTGGGAGAAAATTCAACAAAATAGCTATCATTATTATTCTCATCACCATAATCATCAAATATAGGAGGCATATTGTAATCATAACTAATTTTCTCCTCGATAGTAGGTGGACTGAAAATAGCATGTTCATCATTGTAAACATCATATATAGAAGGCATATCATGATCACAATAAAATTTATCATCAATAGTAGGTGGAACTAGAATACCACAATCATTATATTCATCATATATTGGAGGCAAAGTATCATCAAAGAAAATTTCCTCCTCAAAACTTGGGGGACTAAAAATATCATATTCATCAAAACCAGCTTCCCTAAGCTTAGATTTTTCCATGGTATTAGCAATAATGGTGTTCAAAGAATTTATACTAATAACATTGATACTAGCATGAAAATAAACTTCCATAGGTTCTTTAATTTTCTCTTCAAACACTTCATTTCCTAACTCAAGATAAAGATTATAAAGCTCTCTCATATTTTTTTTGTTTTCCATTAAGCCTAACTTGTGAAAATAAAAACAAGAAACAAAAAGATATAATTGCAAAATATATAAGAAATAACTTCGAGCACTCACAAAGGATGTGAGCACCTTTTACCTTACCTCCCCGGCAACGACGCTAGAAAAGAGCTTGATGTCTACGCACGCTTCTATTCTTGTATACAATGTTGGGCCTCCTAGTGCAGAGGTTTGTAGAACAACATCAAGTTTCCCTTAAGTGGATCACCCAAGGTTTATCGAACTCAGGGAGGTAGAGGTCAAAGGTATCCCACTCAAGCAACCCTGCAATTATGACACAAGAAGTCTCTTGTGTCCCCCACACACCTAATACAATTTTCAGTTGTATAGGTGCACTAGTTTGTCGAAGAGATAGTGAAATACAAGTAATATGTATGATTATAAGTGATAGTAGCAATCTGAAATAAAAATGGCAGCAAGCAAACATGTAGCAGAACTGGTTCTAAACGGTGTTTCAATGCTTGGAAACAAGGCGTAGGGATTATATTTTCACTAGTGAATACTCTCAATAATAATAACATAATCGAATTCATAAATATCTCTCTTCACTACGCTACTCCGAACCAATCTCCGGTCGGATACAAACACCAATCATTGCGTAGGACTGCACAAAGCACTCCTTAGAGTTCGCATTTCCCCATCTAGGTAACCCCCGCGCTATCACCATGGGACCTAGATGGTTCCAGACAAAGAACACAATTTCATAGGGTCATCCAACACAAAATATAAATATCATGCTAAACCACACGGTGCACACACTATCACCATTACACCATGATCAAAGTGTCTACGGAGATCTCAAAACAAAACCACATGAGTAGCATAACAGATGAAAAGTAACATCCACTTATTCAACTAGAATACAAAGCTCGTGATCACATAAAGATCACACCATGGGAGACAGAGATGAGACACATAGCTACTGGTAGAGCCCTCAGCCCCGGGGGAGAACTACTGCCTCCTCATCATAGGAGACAGCAACATCGATGCAGATGGCGGTGGAGTCGATGGAGATGGCTCCGGGGGCACAGAGATTTCAGTCCCTTAAAAATTGTCGGCGATCGTGGCGGAGCTACGGAACTTCTCGTGGAAGGGAGCCGATGTCTTTAGGGTTTATGCCTCGAGGGGACTTTATAGGCGAAAGGGCGATGGCGGTGGGCGCCCGAGGGGCCCACACCACCTGCCGGGGGGACCCGTGCCCACCCATGGTGTGGCTCCTCCTCTGACCCCCTCCGGGTCTCCTTTGGACTCCGTTGACGTGTCGGCAATTCTAAGACTTTTGGCTTTTGTGTCATCCAATTCCGAGAATATTTCCAGAACAACTTTTCTGAAACCAAAAACAACAAAAAACAGGAACTGGCTCTGTTGGAGCTTGTCAATAGGTTAGTCCATGAAAACGTCCGGAATACGAAGGAAAACATGTGAAAACATAAAGGTATTGGATAGAAAACAAGCATGGAGCATCGAAAATTATAGATATATTTGAGACGTATCACACGCCACCCCTTCCGACGATCTAACTCAACCGGTGCAAGGCGATCCCGGCCCACACTAAGTTCCTTGACAAGGCACCCACAAAATAGGTGCATGACAAAAGAAACAACAACTGTGAGATCTTGCGCACCCCGCTAGACGCGCGCGTACAGATCGAACACAGCCACGAGCACGAGCAGCGCACCATCCGCGACCTTGCCAGAGCCGGCCGCGCCAACCACCCAGCGGACCTCGCCACCCATGCCACGGTCTACGTCGGGGGCTCCCTCGCGCTCACCAAGCAAATCTGCACGGTCGCATGGCCGTCTAAGTTTAACCCAGCGCTACCATCTCGCTACGACGGCACGACCCCTCCCCTCGAATTCCTGCAGCTATACAGCCTCAGTGTGTGCGGTGCAAAGGGGGACGACAAGTGCATGGTGAACTGGCTACCCATGACCCTCAAGGGAGCCGCTCTCGTCTAGCTCATGATTCTACCTGAGGGGTCCATCGGGTCGTACGAGGAGCTGTGCCTCCACTTCCTTGCCAACTTCAAGGGCTCCTACAAACGCCCTTTCACCTAAAATGACCTCCGCGCCCTGGCGAAACACTCCGCCAGTACCCGCAACGCTTCAGCCAGACGCGCAACAAGATCGCCCGCATCGCCGATGCGAACGTCATCTCCTCCTTCCGCGAGGGGGTCACAAATGAGCGCATGCTCGAAGAGGTCAGCATCAGGGACGACCTCACCCCCGCCGTCGAGCTCGTGGACAGGGCTGACAGGTGTGCCAAGGCCGAGGAAGGCCGCCTGTTCAGGCACAACGCCCCGCCCGACAAATCCAAACCAGTGGCTTCGAAGGCCAAAGCCAAGACACGGGGCGACGACGCGGACGGCAAGCTGATGCATGTAAAATGCATAGATGAATTTTTCATATTTTCACATGGTTTTCTATTATATATTGCATCATATAAGGGTACAATTCAATGTTTTATAGTATTTTGGGGTTAAATTACAAAGTCCCCCAACTTTTATGGAATTAACCCTACCTGTCAGAAACCCCGTTTTCTATATTTTTGACGTTTCAGGGGGCAAACTTCCGCGAAATCACCAGAAAATCTACGGGGGTCATTTTCTTGGAAGGAGAAGACTTGCGGGCGAAGGATCCACGAGAATTGGGCAAGGAGGCCCAAAATAGGACCCTCCACGCGGCCAGATTCCTTGGCCGCGTGAGAGGCCCCCTTTTGTCCCCTGTGGCCCCAATTCCTTCCATCTTCGACTTACCGACTCCATCTTGACCTAAAACCGACTATAAAAAGGGTCCGCCGTACCCTTACGGAGGAGAGCGTCGCCGAAACACCGAAACAGAGACCAGAAGTTCTAGATTGGAGGGGGAAAACTCCGACGGGGCGCCGCCGGTGTGATCTCCTACCCCTCCAATGTCGTCTCCATCGACATCTCCATGAAGAGGGAGTAGTCCACCCCAGGGCTATGGGTTTGTGGAAGTAGCACTTGTATCTCTCCATCTATGTGCTTCACTAATTAGATCCGTATGAGCTGCCTCACATGATTATGGGCACCGTTGTAATTCCTATGTGGTGGATCTTTTCTATGAGTTATTGAATCTGAGATTGCAATTGTTTCTCTTGAGTTATTTGAGTAGATGTATCTTATGTACCCCGTTCTTATTTGCTATCTTTTATCAATCTAGTTCTTGAGAGCGTGTGTGGGGTGATGGGTGCATTAGTTGGAGTAACGGGGGGTGGCTAGTGCTGTGAAAGTGACAGAAGTTCAGCGATCCACTTAGGTTTTGTTAAACCTTTCTTAGTTACATCACTAGGGATAAAAAGGAGTACCTTGTTACCGGGGATTTGAAGTGACACTAATCAATCTCCATGACTAGATCTAGCAAGTTCTTACTTCAACTTCATGTCACATTGCTTAAAGCTATACTCTGGTTTTTCCTTAATTATCGAGGTGTTATGATTTATTTCGCATCTTGGTGGAGTATAAGAGGGATCAATATGACCGTAGAGATCTCTATGCTAGGACGTGATGCCCATATGAAAGTACTCAATGTTAAACATGTTATTATAATCTCACATGTAATTCTTTATGTCCACCGTCTACCACTTTATTTGAGAGAATGCAAGTGTGAAACCATGAACCCCGGTCCTATTTTAATTATGAGAAAACACTCTAGTTACTTTGATGCAATTTACTTTACTTGCACTTTACTTTACTTGCATCTCCAATTCGAATTTACAATATCTCCATCACCACTTGCATCACAAAAATACAAAAACAATCCATTGCATATTTATTTTCTCATTTGCATTTAGTAGATTTAATTATTGCACATTTACTTTCAGTTTTGCATTGCAATTTAGAAGTCTCACACCTTGTGCTTGACAACCACTTGGTGAGGTTGAGGGCACAAAATTCTCTACTTGTTTGCAGGATCCTAGAGGAAGCTTGGAAGACAGCTGCTGAAATACTGGCTCCCCAAGAGTTCGATATAAACCCTCGAGTCACCCTCGTGGGGAAGAAGGCTTGCCACTAGCTACACACTCTGCACTTGGAGTCTCAACCTAGCCATCAAGCGTTTTTCTGGCGCCGTTTCCGGGGATCCATAGGTGAAGGAGTTGTCCAAGGGAGCTCACAAGAAGTCTTCATCACCAACAAGGTGTGCAAACACCTAAGCTTGGGGACGTTGCACCTACGTGAGTACCGTCCTTTCTATCTCCACCTTCTTTCAAGTAGATTGTTTTGTTTCTTGTCTTGTTTTTGTTTTTGTTTTGGTTTTGTTCTTGTTTTTGTTTTGTCTTGCATATTTTATTTTAGTTTGCATTTTAGTTTTGCATTTAGTTATCTAGTTTATTTTAGTATTTCGAATTTGCCTAGTTACTTTACTTTTCAGTTTTGCATAAAAAATTAAAAACTACATAAAAACTATTAAAATGGGTGATAGAACTAAATTAAGTGACTACACAAATACACCCAATGACCAATTCATTGCTAGGCCAATTACTACACCTGAAATACAAGCTGAAAGCTATGAAGTAAGTCCTAGTTTATTGAATTTAATTACTAGAGAGCAATTTGGTGGTAGTGCTATGGAGGATGCCTCTATGCATCTTCATGATTTCATGGAAATATGTGATATGCAAAAATTTATAAATGTGGAAAGTAGTGTTTTAAAACTGAAATTATTTCCTTTTTCACTTAGAGGAAAGGCTAAATTATGGTTACTTTCACTACCTACAGCTAGTATAAAGTCTTGGGATGATTTAAAAGAAGCTTTCATTAAGAAATATTATCCTCCCGTTAAAATTTTGCAAAATAGGAATTATATCCTCTCATTTAGGCAAAATGATAATGAACATGTAGCCATGGCATGGGATAGAATTAAATTAATGATTAGAACATGCCCATCACATGGAGTAAATGAATGGACCATACTACACTCTTTTTATAATGGTCTAAACTACAGGTCTAGAAATATACTTGATTCTGCTGCTGGAGGTGCCTTTATGAGTAAAACTGTAGGAGAGGCTAAGAGCATATTAGAAAGCATATTGCAAAATTATAGTCAATGGAATACTGAAAGAGCACCCAATCCCACTAAGAAAATAAACTCAATTGAAGAATCCAATGATTTGTCTTCTAAAATGGACACTATTCTTGCCTTTATTAATAACAAAATATGGAGAATGTGCCTTTGCAGGAGCTAGTTGGTAATTCTGAAAGTGTGGATGTTAATTTTGTTAGGAATTATGGTAGCAATGGTTTTGGTAATGCTTACAATTCATATAGTAAACCTCCTTATGTGCCAAATAAACCTTTTGTTCCATATCCTAATGCTAATGAAAATAAGTGGAAGCCTTCTAGTGAAATTTCTGAATCTAATAAATTGCTTATGGAACAAGTTGCTAGTCACAATGCTATGATACATGAGTTAAATAAGTCTATTGCATCCATTAGTAGTGATATTAAAGGATTGCAACTTCAATCTTCGAATTTAGATAAAGCATTGTCAAAATTAGCTGATAACCAAGCAACTCTCTTAAGCATGTCAGCAGGAAAGCCACAAGCACATCCTAGTGTAGGAATGAATTCTATTACTATTTCTGCTCCTATTATTGAAAATATTGATCATATTGCTGAGAATACAAGTGAGCATGTCCCTACTAGCTTAGAAGAAGCTTTGAATGAAATAGTGAAGTACCCTGAATACTTACTTCCATATATGTCTTATCTTGCTAGCAAAGATGAAATTAGTCCTCATGAATCAAGCATGCTAGCTAAATTAGAGAGTAAAGGAGAGGAAATTATGATTCTTACTGAAATTAAGGATCCATTGCTTGATTTAGAAAAAAGTAGCTTGCAAGAACTTATTGCTACTCTACAAAAATTTGCTAGTGATCCCACTATAAATGTTAATCAACCTGGCTTTGGATCTTATATTGCTAATCATGTCTTGCAAGAAAAAATTTCTAGGTACAAGAATGAGGCCATGATACCTCCTAATCTTGGGGATGCATGGATCCCCAAGGTGCTAGTTTCAATTGGAAAAGAAATTCACCATGCTATGTTAGGTCTAGGTTCTAGTGTATCGGTACTCTCTAAAGAATTATATGAATTGCTAGAACTAGAAAATTTAGAAAAGTGCTCAAGTGAATTACTCCTTGCTGATAACTCTACTAAACATGTTGTAGGACAAGTAAAAGATGTTATGATTGAATTTCACATGACTTTCGTACCCGTTGATTTCATTATTATGGATATGGGGGATAAATCCCCTAGTCCTATTATTTTGGGTAGACCTTTTCTTCGTACTACAGGTGCAATCATAGACTCCAAGGAAGGGAATGTCAAGTTTCAGTTCCCTCACAAGAAAATCATGGAGCACTTCCCAAGTAAGAGGGGCACGCTGAAGAACAAGCTCCCTCATGAGCTTTATCCCTCTTGATTATCAAGTAAGTAAAGCCTAGCTATATGGCTATAAAGAAAGCGCTTTACGGGAGGCAACCCGGTTGTTTTTATTTGGATTTTCCTAGTGTCCTCTTGATGTCTCAAGACATTAGTTTTTTTTGTTTTAATTCTGGATTTTTCAATAAAGAGTCAAGTCAAACCCATTTGGACTTATAAGTTGCTATCCTAGTGCATGAAATTTCTGTTTCAGCACGAGTCTTCTCACCGTATGATTTTACGTTTTTTATTGGTATGTCCGATTGAGCTAATGTTTTAGTATGTTCTGCAACTTTTCTGCCTCTGTAAGAAAAAAAAATGGCTAAATTGTTTGACGAGTCTAGCTTAGGGAGAAATGTTCGTTTTTCTGCTGTTGCTTTTCTGGACAGATTCTGCCTTCTTTTGTTTTATGCACTCTTTGGGCTTGGGAATCGAATTTCCATGATTATTTCAAGCAAGAGAGTGAACATACAACATAATGAACCTTATTGTCTATCTACTGGAGCATTTTATTTGGAATTTTGCACAGAAAGCATGTGATTTGTTTGTCCTTGCTAATCTCACCCCACAGAAAAAGAATGGGAGAAACATGTTTTGTGAAGTTTTTTCGCAGGGAATAGAGGAGCTGCGCCTCAAGACATCCAAGAATGGTGAAAGCCATAAGCTTGGGGATGTGATGAACACCCCACTGGAGCTACACTCTTTTGGTTAGCACACGTCTACTTTTTTTTTTCTAAGCAAAGCATTTATCATAGAGACTTGAAGCATCTAGTTTTTGTTTTTATTTTTGTTTTGATAAGACCACCACCATCATTTTATATGAGATTGAGCTACTGGAGTTTGGGGTTGGAATGTATTGGATGCTAGTATTATGACTTGGAATAGGGATGCCATGGTTGATTTGAAGAGCTACATATGTTTGCATGATTTATAAGCTTTTTATGTGTAGAAATTTGCAATAATGTTGTCTTGAGCTATCTCTTATTCATGTCCTTGATGTTAATTGCTGGTTTATTTAGTTTGTCATGAAATGAGTAGTTCTATGGACATATGCATACATAGTAGATGGTCAACTATCTCCCTCTTGCTAGCCCAAAAATTTAAATTCCAACAAGTAAAAACTTGTTTCCAACACTCCTTAGCCAAGTATTTCCAGTGAGTCCACCATATCTTCCCATTAGCTTCATTGCTATTCCGAGTATGTTCACCATGTTATTGTGTTATTTAGTTCTAAATTAAGATATTCACTTTATTAATTGTCATGGGTTGAACTTGGGATAGGACTCTCACGAACTTTTGAAGGCACACTTTACTTTTTATGCATCTAATAAACATGACCCAAGAATGGGAGCCACAAGTTTTGCGTTTGACCAGTGTGTGGTTGGAGCTAGCTATAAACGTGTATCACCGGAAAGCTTTCAACATTGCACAAAAAAATTACATTTGGTTGATATCATGTACTTTTGTTTTTGGACTCCTGCCATGCCGAAATGAAATAGAGGAATAGTAAGTTTTGATGAGTAAGTATCTATATGACTAGAGAAACGCATTGGGCCGCTAACCCAAGCCTTTATCATGGTGGAAATTTACTTACAGCTTGAGTGACTCTACAACACATCCTATAATAAAATAAGAAGCTATGCATAATAGTGAATGAAAATAAAAAGGATGATGAGTCTACTCCGTTTGTTCATCTTGTCATTGTAACATGGGCTTGTTTCCATGTCATGGGGCAAGAGGTACCTCTTTGCGGTTCTCTATGATGACATTAATACTTATTGTGATTGTACAAAGCTTATTTAGGAATCTTAAGTTGAGTAATCATGGAGTAGGTTTTCACACTCACGGGGCATGAGGCTTTCAACCACCTTGTCATTCTCATTACTTCAATACTCACAATTTTAAGATGCTAGTGATAAAGGGGCAATGAGAGTCCTAGATCAATGGATACCACATTTCAATTATTAATTTTAGTTGAATAATTTAGAGGCTAAATAAGACTTGATCATGTTTTACCTCTACTCAATTTTCTCCAAAGTGTCCACTATATTTTCTATTCTCCATTATGCGATTCTTTGACCAATATAGGATTTTATTTTTCATTTTGTGTATGCATTTGGTCCATAGTGCTTTTATTTCATTATACACTTTGTGAACTTTCATGAAGCATCTTTGCTTGCATATTTGATATTTCTTACAACATGAATTGTATATTGCTACTCATTTCTAGTATTAATCATTTGATTATATGTAGCATGAATAATCCTCCTTGATATCCCATGATTGTTTCAATATGCAAAACCCATCTTAGTTTTTATCACCTTCATACTCGAGGACGAGCATGGGTTAAGCTTGGGGATGTTGATGCATGTAAAATGCATAGATGAATTTTGCATATTTTCACATGGTTTTCTATTACATATTGCATCATATAAGGGTATAATTCAATGTTTTATAGTATTTTGGGGTTAAATTACAAAGTCCCCCAACTTTTATGGAATTAACCCTGCCTGTCAGAAACCCCGTTTTCTATATTTTGACGTTTCAGGGGGCAAACTTCCGCGAAATCACCTGAAAATCTGCGGGGGTCATTTTCTTGGAAGGAGAAGACTTGCGGGCGAAGGATCCACGAGAATTGGGCAAGGAGGCCCAAAATAGGACCCTCCACGCGGCCAGATTCCTTGGCCGCGTGAGAGGCCCCCTTTTGGCCCCTGTGGCCCCAATTCCTTCCATCTTCGACTTACCGACTCCGTCTTGACCTAAAACCGACAATAAAAAGGGTCCCCCGTACCCTTACGGAGGAGAGCGCCGCCGAAACACCAAAACACCGAAACAGAGACCAGAAGTTCCAGATTGGAGGGGGAAAACTCCGGCGGGGCGCCGCCGGTGTGATCTCCTACCCCTCCAACGTCGTCTCCATCGACATCTCCATGAAGAGGGAGTAGTCCACCCGAGGGGGGTTTGTGGAAGTAGCACTTGTATCTCTCTCTCTATGTGCTTCACTAATTAGATCCGTATGAGCTGCCTCACATGATTACGGGCACCGTTGTAATTCCTATGTGGTGGATCTTTTCTATGAGTTATTGAATATGAGATTGCAATTGTCTCTCTTGAGTTACTTGAGTAGTTGTATCTTATGTACCCCGTTCTTATTTGCTAGCTTTGATCAATCTAGTTCTTGAGAGCGTGTGTGGGGTGATGGGTGCATTAGTTGGAGTAACGGGGGGTGGCTAGTGCTGTGAAAGTGACAGAAGTTCAGCGATCCACTTAGGTTTTTTTAAACCTTTCTTAGTTACCTCACTAGGGATAAAAACGAGTACCTTGTTACCGGGGATTTGAAGTGACACTAATCAATCTCCATGACTAGATCTAGCAAGTTCTTACTTCAACTTCATGTCACATTGCTTAAAGCTATACTCTGGTTTTTCCTTAATTATCGAGGTGTTATGATTTATTTCGCATCTTGGTGGAGTATAAGAGGGATCAATATGACCGTAGAGATCTCTATGCTAGGACGTGATGCCCATATGAAAGTACTCAATGTTAAACATGTTATTATAATCTCACATGTAATTCTTTATGTCCACAGTCTACCACTTTATTTGAGAGAATGCAAGTGTGGAACCATGAACCCCGGTCCTATTTTAATTATAAGAAAACACTCTAGTTACTTTGCTGCAATTTACTTTACTTGCACTTTACTTTACTTGGATCTCCAATTCGAATTTACATTATCTCCATCACCACTTGCATCACAAAAATACAAAAACAATCCATTGCATATTTATTTTCTCATTTGCATTTAGTAGTAGATTTAATTATTGCACATTTACTTTCAGTTTTGCATTGCAATTTAGAAGTCTCACACCTTGTGCTTGACAACCACTTGGTGAGGTTGAGGGCACAAAATTCTCTACTTGTTTGCAGGAACCTAGAGGAAGCTTGGAAGACAACTGCTGAAGTACTGGCTCCCCAAGAGTTCAATATAAACCCTCGAGTCACCCTCGTGGGGAAGAAGGCTTGCCACTAGGTACACACTCTGCACTTGGAGTCTCAACCTAGCCATCACAAGCACAAGGCTCCAGCCATCCTGGCAGCAGAGCCATAGCACAAGCACGACCGCAATGACGCCGCTCCTGTGGCGGACAACCGCCCCTTCTGCGTGTTCCATAGAATGCACTCCGACTCCACGGAGGACTGCTTCCAGCTGGAGAAGATGCAAGGCGACCGCCTCATGACGAGTGGCCAGAAGGGCTAGTCTCGAGGCGGTGGCTAGTGCAATCCTAGACGAGGAGGCGGCTGCGGTAGCGGTCGATGGGAAGAATGTGACCCGAACAACTACAACGGGTACAACAACTACAACACCAACACTGGCGGCTACAACAATAACACCTACCAGTAGTTTCCACAGCAACAACAGCATCCGCAGCGCCCGCCGCTGCAGCGTCCCAACCCACCCCCTCCTCAGGTGAACGCTTTCACACAGCACCATGCTGAGGGGAACCCGGTCCATGGCGAGGAACACTATGAAGGCTGATACGTTGAAAACGTATCTCCTTTTCCGAACACTTTTCTTATTATTTTCCTCTAAACTTCTGTGTTTTGAATGCAACTAACACGGACTAACGCTGTTTTTAGCAGAATTACCTTGGTGTCTCGTTTTTGTGCAGAAAAATCAACTTTCGGGAAATTGCCAGAAAAGACCCCATTGGTCTTAAAACACCGGAAGACCCCGGGAGCCAGAGGGGGGCCAGGAGAGGGGCCAGAGGGTGCCCACACCACCCCCTAGCGCCCCCTAGGCCGCGCCACCTGGTGGTGTGGGCCACCCAGAGACCCCCTCGGCTCCCCTTTCGACTACATATTTCCTCCAACCATAAAACACGAGGGGGTTCGTTATATTCTACAGAAACACAACAGAGCGCCGCCGCCACCCCGAACCTCGATTCGGGGATCAGAAGTTCTTGTTCTGGCACCCTACCAGGACGGGGAATTGGAGGAGATCATCTCCATTGTCATCACCAACGCCTCTCCATCGACCATCCATGTTTCCCCCATCCATGTGTGAGTAATTACCCCGCTGTAGGCCGAAGGGGGTGGTAGGGATTGGATGAGATTGTTCATGTAATAACTTCGTGGTTGTTTGGGCATAGTGCCTAGTATCCTCTATTAGTGCTATTGACATTGTTGCAACTTTTTATGCTTAATGCTTGTCACTTTGGGCCCGAGTGCCATGATCTCATATCTGAACATGTTATTGAATCACGATGATAATTATTGTTTCTTGATCATACCTGCAAGTTGTTTACACATATCGTTGTCCAAAACCCGAGGCCCCGAAGTGACAGAAATTGGGACAACCGGAGGGGATGGCTGTGATGTGAGGATCATATGTGTTCACGGATTGTTAATGCTTTGCTCCAGTGTTCTATTAAAAGGAACACCTTAATTACCAGTAGTTCCCTTGAGGCCCCGCTGAAAACGGGTTTATAGGAAAAAAGATGTTTTGCAAGTTATCAGTGCGAGCACGTATGACTCTTTACGGAATACATGCCGACGGTTACTTAGTGCTTGGATGTTTTATCTTATTTATCTGCAATTCCCATGTATTGATTATTATATGAAGTATCTTATCCAAGCAACGCACGTTCATATATCCCTATGCCTACAGTATTTAATCCCGCTATTTACTTCAAACACCACTGCTGCTGTTTTCATTCCAATGTTGCTATTATTTCACTACTACTGCTGCTATAAAACTGTTACTACTGATAAACCACTACGAACAAAAGTACTTTCAGGTGCAGGTGAATTGACAACTCACTTGTTAAGGCTCAAAAATATTCTTTGGCTCCCCTTGTGTCGAATCAATAAATTTGGGTGTTACTTCCCTCGAAGACTGTTGCGATCCCCAATACTTGTGGGTCATCAAGACTATTTTCTGGCGCCGTTCCCGGGGAGCATAGCTTTATTTGCAAGCTCACCGGAGAGTACTATTATCTACTGCCAATCATTCATCATGGGTAAGACTCGTGATGGAAATTTTCCTATATTACCATCCACTACAAGAAGAGGTACAACTCTGAACACCTCTGTTGCTCTTGATTCACCATATGTTATGAGCAAGCTGCTTACACCACCACATGCTACACATGCTACTTCTGCTGAATCTGAAAATACTTCTGATACTTTTGATGATGCTTCTACTGTGCTTGATGAGAGTGGCTCTCTCGGTCCTTTCATAGAGGCTACTATTGCTAAAGCTAAAAATATTTCAAACATTGAAACTCCTGATAAAAATCCTGTTACTCTTGTTGTTTCACCTGATCTTAGAGAGAATCCTAGTGATGATTTTGATGATTCCTATATTGAACTTAATGATGATCTTATTGATGAAATACATGCTATGAAGGATAAAGATGTTGCTATAAGTCTTATTGAAAGTCGTGCTGTTAAATATAAATTATCTACTGATGCTAATTTTGCCACTTCTCCCATTAATATTAGGGATAAGGATTATGATTTCTCTCTTGATTTATCTAATATATCTATTGTTGAGAAAGACCCTTTTTGTGGTACTGAAAATGAAAGTGCTATGAAACATATGAATGAGCTCTCTTCTTCGAGTAGTTTATTCTCTGACAATCTTAAGAAACGTAGCTACTTTGTTGCTAAAATATTCCCTTTTTCATTAAAAGATGAAGCTAAAACTTGGTTTAATAATTTGTCTGCGGGATCTATTGATAGTCCTATTAGTTTGGTTAATTTTTTCTTTCAGAAATATTTTCCTACTAGTGCTCAGCATGCTGCTTTACAAAATATATTTAATTTCAAGCAATTGGAAGGAGAGAAATTGCATGTATCTTGGGAAAGGTTCTGTTCTTTAGTTAGGGCTACACCTAGGCATAAGTTAGAAAATAATGAACTTCTTGATATATTCTATAATGGACTAACTGTTGAATCTAGGACATACCTGGATAGTTGTGATGTTTGTATTTTCAGGCAAAGAACTCCAAATGAAGCTGAGGAATTAATGGCTAAAATAAGCCAAAATCATGATGATTGGACTATGGTTGAGCCTGAGCCAACCCTACTCCAGTATCAACACCAACACCAACACCAAAGAAGAGGGGAATGATTGAATTAAATGAGGAAGTGATGAGAGAAGCCAAGAAATCTCTGAAAGAGAGGGGTATTAAATCTGAAGATGTGAAGAATCTTCCACCTATAGAAGAATTATGTAAGCCAGTCCCTCACTTATCCACCATTGAGGTACACTCTCTCCAATATTTTGATAGTACAGATATTCCCTATAATAAACCTCCTGATAAATGTTTAGATGAATTTGGTAATTATGTTATTAAGCAAGATAATTTTAATATGAGAGTGCAAAATCACCTAATGGAAAACTCTAGAGCCATTGATAATTTGCATGGTATTATAGAAAGAACCTCTAATGATATTAAAATGATTGTTAAACAATTTCAAATGGTTCAAACTCAAATTGATCAACTTGCTAAAGTGCATAAATATTTGCTAGTTAATGCTTCTAAAGAAAAACATGCTTATGAAATAAGAACTAGAGGAAGATCCTTTATATCCTCTATGAAATAAGAACATGCTTATGAAATAAGAACTAAAGTGCATAAATATTTGCTAGTTAATGCTACACAAGATCCTTTATATCCTGAGGAACATACTAAAAGATTTGAACAAGATTCTCAGCAAACTAATAATAATGTTATTCATACTAATAAGAGAAAGAAGAAGAAACATAAAACTTCCGTAGAATCCTCTGAACTTGCTAAAGATCCTAATAGTATATCCGTCTGTGATGCTGAAACTGAAAGTGGTAATGATAAAAGTGAAGCTTCTGATAAAGAAGAACCTGTAGGTGAACCTGGAAAGCAAACTATAACTGCAAAGTACACTAAGGAAGATTTCATTGCTAATAAACATGGTAATGAGAGAGAAGCTTGGGTACAAAATCCAATGCCTTTTCCTAATAAGAAACACAAATCTAAAGAAGAATAACATTACAACAAGTTTTGTGAGTGGATGAAACCTTTGTTCTTGCAAATTCCTTTAACTGATGCTATTAAATTGCTTCCTTATGCAAAATATATGAAGGATATTGTCTCTAACAAAAGGAAGATTCCTAATGAGGGAATTTCCACTATGCTTGCTAATTACTCTTTTAATGGCAAGGTTCCTGAGAAGCTTGGAGATCCTCGTATACCAACTATTCCCTTTTCTATTAAAAATAATTATGTTAGAACTGCTTTGTGTGATTTGGGAGCTGGAGTTAGTGTCATGACTTTTACTCTCTATAAAAGACTCCTCCTAGAAAAATTGATACCAACTGATATATCTTTGCAAATGGATGATAAGTCTACTGCTATTCCTGTGGGTATATGTGAGGATGTTCCTATTCAAGGTGCTAATAATTGTATGATATTAGCTGACTTTGTTGTGTTGGAAATGCCCGAAGATGATAATGTGTCTATTTTTCTTGGGAGACCTTTTATTAATACTGCAGGGGTTGTCATTGATTGCAATCAAGGAAAAGTAACTTTTAGTGTTAATGATAAAGAGCACACTGTTTATTTTCCCAAGAAGATTGATAGAAAATATGGTCTAAACTCAATTGAAAATATTGAGACCATCAAGATTGGAGAATTTTATTATCCTATTCCAAAGGCACCCAAAGAATATGAATTGATTGGGACTATGTCTATCAAGGTTGAGGTAACATAATTATTTAGTGATTAGCAAAGTTTTGCTTCATATGAAAATTATGCTGGTAACAAGACTTGATCACCCTTGTTAACAAAATGATTTTAAATGAAGTGAGCAATGTTTTCACTATGTTTTCACCTTCCCCATTATGTTTTCACCATGTTTACTTATGTTATCACATTGCTAGTTGAGTACAATCATGTTTTCCACCATCCTTATGCATGTTTTCCTGATGTTTTCACCCTGATTACTGAGGTTGTTCATGTTTTCACCATCCATACTTTTGTTTTCAACACTACCACCTTTGTTTTCTTTGGATATTCTTCCATTAGAGTGTCATAGAACCTATGTAGTTCTGGTTTTGGTTTTGTTTTCCACCTTTTCACTTTCGTTTTCCTGGTTTTTATTAGTTATTAAAATTCTGGAAATACCTCAAAAATAAAGTTTCTCGAAAAATTCCAGAAAAATTATCATAAATTTTTACGTCAAAAATGTGGAAGAGAGCCACCTGAGAGGCCCCAGGGGGACCCACCAGTCATGCTCACCATGGGGTGGCGCGGCCGGCCCCCTGGTGGCGCCAGCACATGGTGTGGGGCCCCTGGCCCTCCACTTACCCTCTCCACTGCCAAAGTCTTCTCTCCCACCTCCTAAACTGAAAACATTTCCTGGAACCCGTGTTCTTGCTGTTCTTCCTCTGGATTTTCGATCTCCTTCTTCATCACATCATTTGTGCTGAGATTTGGTGTGTTTGATCTCCGGTATGTGACTCCTCCGATGATCCAAGTAGAATTTTGTTTAGTGAAGTATTTCTTGAGTATTTTGGTACTGTAGGTGATAGCTTATGTGAGTTTGCGTGCTTGATTTGAGTAGAAATAATGTAGTTTTTATGTATGTTTATGATGACCCACAAGTATAGGGGATCGCAACAGTCTTCGAGGGAAGTAAAACCCAAATTTATTGATTCGACACAAGGGGAGCCAAAGAATATTTGTGAGCCTTAAAACGTGAGTTGTCAATTCACCTGCACCTGAAAGTACCTTTGTTCGCAGTGGTTTATCAGTAGTAACAGTTTTATAGTAGATGCAGTAGTGAAATAACAACAGCAGTGGAATCAAAACAGCAGCATCAGTGCTTGAAGTAAACAACATAATTAAATATTGTATTCATTGGGATGATGAATGGGCGTTGCATGGATAAGATAGTTCATATAATGATCAAGTCATGGGCATTGCAGATAAATAAGATAAAGCATCCAAGCACTAAGTAACCATAGGCATGTGTTCTGTAAATAGTCGTACGTGCTCGTAATGAGAACTTGCACAACATCTTTTGTCCTACCAGCCCGTTAACAGCGGGGCCTCAAGGGAACTACTGGTAATTAAGGTGTTCCTTTTAATATAACACGTGATCAAAGCCTTAACACTCCGTGAACACATGTGATCCTCACATCACAGCCACCCCCTCCGGTTATCCGAATTTCTGTCACTTCGGGGCCTCGGGTTCCGGACAACGATATGTGTAAACAACTTGCAGGTATGATCAAGAAACAATAATTATTATCATGATTCAGTAACATGCTCAGATCTGAGATCATGGCACTCGGTCCCAAAGTGACAAGCATTAAGCATAACAAGTTGCAACAATGTCAATAGCACTAATAGAGGATACTAGGCACAATGCCTAACAATCACGGCATTATTACATGAACGATCTCATCCAATCCCTACCATCCCCTTCAGCCTACAACGGGGAATTACTCACACATGGATGGGGGAAACATGGATGGTCGATTGAGAGGCGTTGGTGATGACGATGACGATGATCTCCTCCAATTCCCCGTCCCGGCAGGGTGCCAGAACAGGAACTTCTGATCCCTGAATCGAGGTTCGGGATGGCGGCGGTGCCCTGTTGTGTTTCTATGAAATATGACAAACCCCCTCGGGTTTTAGGGTTGGAGGCTACTTGTAGTGGGGCTCTGGGTGGCCCACACCCTATGCTGGCGCGACCAAGGGGCGGGGGGCGCCAGGTGGGTGTGGCCACCCTGTGGCTCTCCTCTTGGCCCCCTTCTGGCTCCCGGGGTCTTCTGGTGTGAAAACACCAATGGGGTCTTCTCTGGGCAATTTCCCAAAAGTTGTATTTTCTGCACAAAAACAAGACACCAGGGTAATTCTGCTGAAAACAACGTTAGTCCGTGTTAGTTGTATTCAAAACACACAAGTTCAGAGAAAAACAATAAGAAAAGTGTTCGGAAAAGGAGATACGTTTTTGACGTATCAACTACCCCAAGCTTAGCTGATTGCTTGTCCTCAAGCAATTCAGTGACAACTGAGTGCGATAAAAGACTTTTACGAACACATTTCTTTCATATGATGTAAATATACTCACTATATGATCAAATACTTAATTATGCTCATGATAAGATACATGCAAGATATTGTCACTTGCAAACCATGAAAAGATAACAACATATTAATAATAAACAACCTGAAGCATAACTATTTGCAAGATTGTAATATTCGTAAAAGGATCTAATAAAGTGGTATCTCGCTTGCCCTTAAGTGTGGGGCAAAACATAAATGCCATGGAACCTCTGAAGTTCAAGGGAAGACTAGAAGTAAAGATATCAGAGATGCAAGTATCAAAGTTATACCACAATCAACCGGACTTTGGGACAAACACATCACACTAAGAATGACCATTATGCTCTCAAGAAAGTGCTCAAATAATATGGCGGAGACTCAACATAGAAGTAAAATAAAGGCCCTTCGCAGAGGGAAGCATGGATCACTCATGTGCTAGAGCTTTTTATTTTATTAAACAAATGTATTGAAAACATTTTGAGAGAGGTGTATGCTTATGTCAACGAATGGTAAACAGACAATACAGTACGTCACAAGCCAACTGGATTCACAAGAATGGCTCCCATGTGAACGACGCATCTGGGTAGAAGGTCATCCCTCTTTCTCTTTTGTTTACACAATTATGCTTTGACTGATAAATCAGGGACAAAAAGAATGAAGAGAATTTGTGTGCATTAATTTGGGGCCGGGCACGCCGCTACCAGATCTTCTATCATTTGGATAAGCGGATGAAGCCACTAGTCCAGGGTGTGAAATCTAATCAACAAGTGAGATAAAGATTCTCTATTTACGTCCTCATGAGCTAAAACAGGGGCACAAAACAGGAGTAATTTTTAGCAGGTTTTAAAGGTAGCACATTAGCAATATACTTGGAGTGGCGGTTAAATACCACATATAGGTAGGTATGGTGGACACATTTTTGCAAACTGGTTTTTGGGAGTTGTATGCACGAGTAGACCTCATACTTACTACAGGTGAAGGCTAGCAAATAGACAGGGAGCAACAATCAAGAGAGCAACAACTATCATAATCATGTTTACGACAAAGTAAAATTAACTGAGGCATAAAATTGATACTAGAACTCTGAGGTAAAATAAATCATCGAGGCTTATTGACTTTTTGTTTTCAGTCTTAGCATGCGCGAGCATGTGCCAAGTCGATTCAAATGAAATAGTCAGAGGAGGCTACCACAATATGATATCCTTCTACGAATGGAACAATGCGAACAAATATTTATATGACATTGATGGTGCAGATCTTGCACTCGTTGGGATACCTGTAACATCCCAGTGTTTGGGAAGTTATAATGATCTAAATTTAATATGTGTATTTGCAAAGCATGCATCTAAAAGTACGGGAAATTTTGGCGCGAAAGTTTAAACGAATCAAAGTGACCAATGTTTCACTTGACATGATGACACATGTCTAGTTCATCTAGTCACGAGTACATTTGGAGTGATCTTTATAATATAGTATCTCTACAAAACAACTCATCTGATTACACAAACCATAATTGGTTGTGACCAACACAAAATCTCAACAACCTTAACCACAAGTCTTTAAATGACTTGGGATAATTCACTAGGTATCTAGAACTCAAAGAGGGGTGAGTATCCAAATCACATATCTGATGATCATACTTCCGCCAATATGTAATACACAATTGATCCATCTCATCAACTGAGATGTTATGTCCTCTCAAACAATAACTCTTTAAGTGATCAACCATTCACACCACATCTTTCCAAATTATTTAGTAACTGCTAAGTTAACCTTCACATGTAAATAGCAATGGTTCAATAGAACAAATGATACAAACAAGTGTTAACTCAAAACACACAAGTGGGAAATGATATAATAAATGTATTAACATATTTATCGAATATGTACATATCTTATCAACCATAAATGAAGTACCTAAATGAAGAAATAGATCTTCCTAAACTTATGCTAAACCTTGATTATTACATATGATATTCCCAAACCGCTATATCTGCATTAAGAATGGCAAAGGTTATAAAGAGAAAAAGATAAAGTGACAACAGGGCACCTGAGAAAAACAACTATAAATTATGACATAGGTCATTAAACCCCAATAACCTTTATATGCTCATTGTTTTAATCATCTTATTCAAGTGAGCATATGAGATCTCAACACATCAATGAACCATTTGATCCGCTTACTATTAAGTCATGATTCCATAAGCATTCCACACTTTTACTCAAATTTAACAAATCCACAACTAAGGTATATATGGATACAACTAAAGAATAACAACAAGTGATAACTTCTATTAGAGAAATTGAATTTATATCTAAGTAAAACCAATCATGTATGAAACAAGTAAATATTTGTGGGAAATAAAATAAGAAGTATATGGAAGGATAATAAAAGCATGAACTAACTCTTAATCTAGATCTTGTTATTCTGGCTAGACTATAGTATTTTGTTTCCCAATCATCTCTAAGACATTCTGCAAGAGAAGCAACCCACAAGAAAGAAGGAACTACTACAGGAAGATATCCAAAAAGATTATTTAGAGTATTCTAGAAGTGCTACTCTAATCTACTATGAGAGTATTTGGAAAATCTTATATCCTCATATGATCTTAATAACTCTCTTGAAATAATGTGATATTCCAATGTTAGTGTTATATAGAATTAGTTTGGTAGCAAGACTAATTACCTTGTTAGCAGATCACTTTTGTATACTCTAACAATTGAGTGTCATACATAAACAAACAAAAGATTGAATAACCTAGTATATCTCTGCCTATTGTATATGAGTAGTAATTTAGAGGAAATATTAGCTACCTTGTCAACAAATTCTTCTTATAGGCATAGGGCAACTTGATGTCATAATAAACCCATATTCTTTTATAATCCTCTAAGTAAAATCCTTGCTTGGAATAACTAGTTGTTTTCACCACAATGATGAGACAATTGAGGTTGGAAACCATCAGAGGAACCTACATGCAATGGACTAAGGTGATAATAGAAGACTAGTGGCAACTAGAGGCAAGAACGTCAAGCAATAGAAGTCGACAAGAAGCAACACTGCCTCAGTAAGGGAGTATAAGAAACTGTTCGGTGAAGCATTCGGTAATATTAGAAGATCTATCACTTCTATGCCTTGTCAATCCCATTAGAAATGAAGAGCTCATAGTAATATCTTAAATGGAAACAATTATCAAGTATGAAATAATAACAAGCCATTGTATCCACATGTCTTGATATGTGGAGGTAGAGGAAAACAAGCTTAATACCTTGTTTTCCAAATCCTTTTCATACACAAGACTAACACATAACAACAAAGATTCATCTGCACATAACCATGTAAATGATTACATGTTCTAAAACAAACATGAGATAATACCCATATTAGAACCTATGTGGAAAACAAAGATTCTAAAGCCATTCATGTTCTCCACTTGATCAAGTTCCATAAACAGCAACATGGCTTACACATGATATAAGGAAATGTCCACCAGGCCTGATAAGAAACCCAAAGATGAAAATAACAAGCCACACAAAGGAAAACAAATCCAATCATTAACTAACACCATTTGGATTGATATGGGATAAAATTCCCTATTGGGTGATTTTCAATACAGTGTATAAAAACCATTACTAAATTATTTTCTAAAAAGAACTTGTAGTTAAAATTGTCCAATGATGATACACCAACTTGTTAACCACATGGTTGTCATGTGTAATCATAATACTCATGCATAAAATACTTTAATAGCCATTTAATAAATTAAAATAAGAGAAAACAACAAAATCACTTAATCTAGCACCCTAAATAAAAAATACAAATATTGCTCAAATTCACCAAAACAAAACATGGTGAGGTTGCAAATTTGACGAGCTTTCCAAATATAATTTTTATTAATTTTTCTATTTGCAGGAAGACCCTGAGAACAAGGTTTTATTATCAGTTTTCTTAACCAAAAGGACCTCATGGTAATTTGTAAAAACTTCCAGGGGGTTTTCCATAAATTTTTATTTCATTTCTTTCTTCCTCAACTCCGGCCAGAAGGCAGTGGCGGTGGAAGTCACGTCAACGCCGCGGTGTCGCCTCCTACTTGCCTCTCCCTACGCAGATAAGGGCGAGGAGGGAGTCGTGAACCTCCTCCTCACTCTCACTCATCGCCCCGCTCACTCTCCTTCTCTCTGTACAGAATTGGAACCCTAACCCTAACCACCGGAGACCGTCGCTCGTCCGCGACGCTGTGGTTTCTCCCGCGCCTCCCCGAGACTACCTACGAGTTCGCCGTCGTCTGCTCTCTCAACTTTAGCAAGCACACGGGCTGGGGTGGAAGGAAGCACCGGAATCGAGCCATCTTCCTCAACCATGGCCGCCGGCCGGATTTCGATGCCGCCGTCGATTCACACCCTCCCTGGACTCGCCGTCAAGCTCTACATGCTCCTGGTGAGTATACGCTCCTCGTGGTGCTTTTGCTTTGGATTTTCATCTACGAAATCGTCAAATCGCCGTTGGCCGGGCCTCGGCGCCGCGCCATTGCTTGCCGCCGGCGACTCCGGCAACCATATGGTCCCTCGAGCCGCCCATTCGACTCCCCTTGAACTCCTCTAGCTAGTAGACAAGATCAATTGCATCAATTGCATCCAAATCACGCGATTGCAGAACATCTGTGAGGAATCAAGATCGTGTGATGTCATTGTGACATCACAGTGATGTCATTAACTCAGATTAAGATTGGCAATTTAAGACAGGTGGGACCCACCCGTCAATTTAAGATTGGCAGAAAATAAAATAAAATTAATAAACCAATAACTTTAATTCTATTTATCAGAAAAATATAACTAATATACCAAATTGATTAGAAAAATATAATCTAAATGGTTATCAACTTTTCAAAAATATTTGATAAAGTTTTAATTTAATATTTTCTTTAATTAAATTAAATCATTTGAAATAGAGAAAAATAAGAAATAATTCATAAAATCAGAAAAATACAAGTTATATACCAAAATGCTCAAAATGAAAAAAAATTCATCTATGATGTTTTCAAGGTCATTTGACCAAGTTTACATGTGTGCATTATTTGCCTAGTCATTTATTTCATTTAAAATTAATAAATTAATAATGTATTCAAATATTTTCAAAAATCATTCAATGATATATCAAATGAAAGAGAAAGGCATTTCCAATTCAAATATGTCAAACATTAAACAATTTGTTCAACTTATAAAATTGTTTTTAAGGGTATAATGGAATTCTCTAATATTTCATTATGACCATAAACAACTACCCCCAACATTATTTTCCTTATTAGTAAAACCCTCATGTTTTCACACCTGCTAAACCTATCATCACAAGTCACTAACAAGTTGTGTTATGATAGAGTAGTTGTATTAGTTTATCGTTTTCAATTGAACTCTTTTCTTCACCTGTGGAGATAAATAAAATGTGTATGTTATCTTGTTTATCGTTGTTTGCCATGTATTGTTGTTTTGTTATCCAACCAAGTAATAAACACTTCTACTTAAACATGATAACAATTTTACCTAGGAATAGTTCAAAGGAAGGTTCCATCTGCATGGGAAAGTATTACCTAGGAATTAATCACAAATGCCGTCAGAACTCGATGCGCCGTAAATACCGCGTTGACCATGGGTCTTCTATGGGGGGAGTAAGTCAGCTGTGATCTTCTCTCGTTCGCATGTCAACGGGATGCCAGAGACGTACGCTGTAGGTCGTGCGAGACTACATGCACATTGGTGGGATCCCTTAATTCCCACGGACTCTGGGGTCTATGATGGTCTGCCAGGGGAGCGTAGATCTCCATCGTGAGGGGTGGAATCAGGCGTTCAACCTGCTGGCAGAAATGGGCGGGCATGTGTTGTGCGAAGAAGCACGGGTTGGCTTGGACCAACATCCGGGCCCCACACCTTAGTGGGAGTGGACAGGATCTCGAGCCTGGTTGTGCAACATGTTCTTGGTCGCCCATGGGTAAACTAACGCACCTCTGTAGAGTGTAATAGGACGTGCCATGTTACCCCCTGTTCCAGGAAGGAGCTGCGAACGCTACAGGAACGGAAACTCCATGAAGTTCTAGTCCCGTGATGGTCTGGCGGGCATAGTTTTCAGAAGTAAAAGCAACCTTTTGAAAAAGGATTTACAAAACCCTGCATTAGCTTATGACTCTTTCGATTCCAAAGCTGTAGTTAGTGCATCAAACTACCCACTATATATCATGACCTTGCTGAGTAACACCTGTTACTCATTCATTCCCGTTTGACCCCCTGCTTAGAGTTGAAGCCTATGGAAGTCGTCATCGTGAAGCCATCATTACCCCATGAAGCTAGGTGGATTCTTATACTATTTCGTTGATAAAGCATCGTCATCAACAACCCTGGTGGAGGAAAGGCTATCAAGGTGCCGGTGGAGAACATTCCTGGACTTAGCTGTTTCAAGCTATAAATTAGGGCTGACATCTGCCATAGCAGATTAAGCTCTGAGCTAGACTAATTCTCCAGCTTGGATCTTCGAATTGCTTCTTCTGATGTTCATTTGTATGAGATCTTCTTGATTCGTCAAAGATATTCTCAACATTTTGTAATGAAGTTTGTATCATATAGCTTTGCTTGGACCCGCTGTGTTTCTGTTGTACCACTCTGAGAGGTGTAATATTCACGGATAAGTCCTTCTGTGAGTATTATGTCATCGACTTGTGCACTACACATGCAGTGGTGTGTTGGGTCATCACAATACCCCAATTGGAGGGTGTGATGAGAACAATAGAAGTTTTCCCCTTAGTTAAGAACCATGGTTATCAATCCAGTAGGAGAAAGAGAATCTTCAGAAGGTTGATGCCACTGACGGTGGTGCTGGCGCTTCACCGGTGTCAGCAACAATGTGGAGCCTGCACACAACACAACCAAAATACTTTGCCCCAACAGTACAATGAGGTTTTCAATCTCACCGGTCTTGCTGAAAACAAAGATTAGACGTATAGTCTGGAAAAATAGTGTATGCTTGCAGAAAGTAAAGAGAGAAGGAAATTGTTGTGGGTTGTTTAACAGTGTGGAAAAATGGACCGGGGTTCGTAGTTTCACTACTGGTGTCTCTCCATAAAAGATAGCATGCTGGGTGAACAAATTACAGCTGGGCAATTGAAAAATAAAGGTTGCACCATAGTGCACAATATCACATGAAGATTACTATGTTATTTAGTGCGGGCATTACAACAAGATACATGGACCGACATCCATCTGCATCTATGACTAATAATCCACCCTCGGGTTATCATCCGACCCCCCTCAAGGATTGAGTTGCAAGAAACAGATAATTGCATTAAAAAAGTGTGTAATGTAAGAAATGATTATGCACGTGGGCACTCTCACCGCTGTTTTCTCCCTAATGGCAACATCACATCCTCCCCCTTCACGTTTCTGTCACCCGAGCAAGGCAACAAGGAGGCATGAACCCACTATCGAGCATAAATACTCCCTCTTGGAGTCACTAACAATTACTTGGCCAGAATAACCACTAGCAACGGAGAGCATGCAAGATCACACATAACACATGCAAATAAAGACTATAATAAAGTTGTCATAAGGTCAATATTCATCGGATCCCAGCAAACGCAGCACAGAGAATTACATAAGATCAATCTCGATCATGATAGGCAGCTCACGAGAACTAAACATAGAGGCATATGAGGAGAAGAAACCATCTAGCTATAGCTACGAACCCGTGGTCAAAGGATGAACTACTCACGCATCACTCCGGAGGCAGGCATGGTGATGAAGAGGCCTCCGGTGATGATCTCCTCTCCGGCAGGGTGCCAGAAACAGCTACAGAACCCCCCTGATCTGGGGTTGACGGTGATGGCGGCTGCGGAACTTTTTCGGGGATTTTGATCGGGTGTTTAGGGTTTTCCATCCGGGGGGCTTAAATAGGCGAAAGGGCGAAGGCGGTGGCGCTCCAGGGGGGCCACACCCCTAGCTGGCACGGCCAGGGGGGCCGCGCCACCCTATGGTGTGGCCCCATGCTGCCCCTCTTCGGCTCCTCTTCGGTCTCTGGATGCTTTCGGGGAAAATAGGACTTCCGGGCTTCGAATTTTCCAATTTCGAGAATATTTCCAGAACAACTTTTTTGAAACAAAAAACAGCAGAAAATTGGGAACTGGCTCTATGGCATCTTGTTAATAGGTTAGTCCGGAAAACGCATAAAAATGACATAAAGAAGAGAGAAAACATGTAGCAATTGTCAAAATATGATCATGGAGCATCCGAAATTAGGGATACGTTTATGACGTATCAAGCATCCCCAAGCTTAGTTCCTCGTCCTCGAGAAGGTAAACGATAAAACAAAAAAAAATTGAGGTGACATGCTACTAACACAAACTTGATCAATCTAATGTAAAAGCATATGCAAGCTGAGATCATAAGACTTTAAACACATGCATGATAAATAAAACTTTAATAATAAAGCATAGCAATTACTTTGCATCATGAAGAGTAACTCAAATAAAGGATCATGAATAATAATGCAAAGAAAGGTAAACATTTGTTTCAGGTATAGAGAAATCATGGCAAAGGATATTTCGATAATCCTTAAGAGTGGGGAAAAACACCTTCAAAGTTCAAGAGGAAGACTAGAACAAATAATTTAAGAACAAATAATAACACATCATGAAGTAATTATTGATGCTTATGGGACAAATGCACATAGAACTCGGAATAGCAAAAATGCTCTCTCAACTGTGCATAAAGTTAGAAGATGGAGACTCAACATAAAAGTAAAAGAAAAGCCCTTCGCAAAGGGAACCAGGGATCACTCATGTGCTAGATATTTTATTTTATTAAACAGAGGTATTAAAGTTTGACACTCCTCCCATCCATCTTTCACAAACCATGGCTAACCGAATCCTTGGGTGCCTGCCAACAATCACATACCGTGGAGGAGTGTCTATATTTTGGGAGATGTATGCTAATGTCAACGAATGGTAAACAGAAAATACAGTACGTCACAAGTCAACTCGATTCACAAGAGCGGCTCCCGTGGTGAAGGACGCAACTGGTGTAGAAGGTCATCTCTCTTTCTCTTTTGTTTACACAATTATGCTTTGACTGATAAATCAGGGGCAAAAATAGTGAAGAGAATTTGTATGCCTTAATTTGGGGCTGGGTACCACGCTGCAACCTCTTCTATCATTTGGATAAGCGGATGAAGCCACTAGTCCAGGGTGTGAAATCCAATAAACAAGTGAGATATATATTCTCTATTTACGTCCTCATGAGCAAAAACAGGAACATAAAGCAGGAGTAATTTTGAAGGTTATAAAGGTAACACATGAGAAATTTACTTTGGAATGGAGTTAAATACCACATGTAGGTAGGTATGGTGGACACAATGGGAAAAACTTTGGTTTAAGGGAGTCTGGATGCACGAGTAGATCTCATACTCAGTACAGGTGGAGGCTAGAAAAAGACTGGGAGCGACAAATCAAGAGAGCATAAGAGCCATAATCATGTATAGCGACATAAGCATCATTAAATAAAACATAAGAAATACCACAAGTTCAAAAACGAAGTGGTCATGGAGGCTATTCGTTACTGGTTTGTAGTCATAAACATGGTGTGAGCATGCGCCAAGCCAACCAAATAAAACATTCGAAAGAGAATACCATATATTGATGCTTTACTATGACAAGAACAACTCATGAATCTTTCAATACATATTAAACACTCTCAGCTATTTGAGGCTAATCATGCTACTCAATAACCACAAGGCTTTAAAACTAAAATAACATTTAGCATGGCATGAAAAAGTGCTAGCCATAGTCTATACAAGCTTCTACTAGTATTGTTATAAATTCTACTTCAAGCAGCAGTTTTCTTTCGTTTCTCCCAACAAGCACCATACAAAACATGCTTTAACAAAGATACTATTTATGATACAGCCAGCAAACATGAGAGTACTCAAATAATACTACTAAAACTAACAGCTCTAACAAGAGATGCATGCAAAACATGAGCTGAATAAATGCAGCAGATAAATAGAGACTAAGAATACAACGTATTCTCAAGAAAAAGTGGAGCATGTCACCCTCCAATAAAAGAATACTGGGGTCCAACCAATCTTATTAAGGAAGTAAAAACAAACTGAAAGAAAAAGAAAAAGCAAACTGAAAACAAAAATAAAATACGCTCCAAGTAAAGCACATAAGATGCGACCGAATAAAAATATAGTTTCACTAGAAGTGACCTGATAATTTGTTGATGAAGAAGGGGATGCCTTGGGCATCCCAAAGCTTAGACGCTTGAGTCTTCTTGGAATTTTCTTGGATGTACCAACGGGGCATCCCCAAGCTTAGGCTCTTCACTCTTCTTGATCACATCATATCATCCTCTTCTCTTGACCCTTGAAAACTTCTTTCACATCAAAATTCTCACAATCTTCATTAGCAACGTTAGTGCAATTGAAATAAGAAATTCACACGGTTCAGTTTCAACACAAGTCTAACACTCAAAAACACATTAGCTACTGTCACAACTTCTTTCAAAACTCTTTTTCTCAAAAGAACACCAAAAGAAAGAGATTAAGATGCAAATGCGATAAATGGCAGAAATCTGTCAAAATCAGAACAACAGGTAAAGATTGATTTTTCAAAAATCTTCTATTGCTCAAATATAAAACTAGTCTTCTAGAAAACGTTGTGTGCATAACTCAGGATTAAGCACAATAAAGCTCATGTCAATTTGAGTTTTCTATGATTTTTAACGGAATTTACAATGGGCAGCAGAAATATGTTTCCTGCGCAGAAATACGAAATATAGGCTCAACTTTCCACTAGTGGATTTACTTAGCTCAACAAAAAATCAAAATAAAAGATACAGAGGGGTTGCTAAGGAAATAGACAACACCCAGGTGCAAGAACACCAAATAAAACAAAGGAAAACTGAATGAAAACAGAGAAATAGAACGGGTTTTCTCCCCGTAGAGCTTTTCTTTAAAGCCTTTCAGCTAGGCATAGAAAAATCAACTCAAGTGTTTTCAAGTAAAGAAGCATAATTTATATCTTCCTCTAAACCATTATTTGCAGCAATAGGTTCTTTAGATGTTTTTGACGATTCAACATGAAGGTCATTCTTAGTCTCATTAATTGTTTTAGCAATTTTCAGCACATATTGAGATTTGCGTTTAACCATCTTAGGAGCGTACATAAATCTTTGCTCCTTTCCCACATAGGCTTTCTCCTTTTTGAATTTAAGAGATGAAAAGGTTGAGCTTAAAGCTCCCATAGCATCCTCTAGTTTACCAATCCTAACATTTTGATTATCATGAGTGTTGCTAGCTTCTAGAGCAGTGATTCTTTTATCAAAAGTAACTAGTAATTCATTAGCTTTGCTAGCATTATCAAGGAAATCTGATAAGTTCATTTACAAAGAGTTTAGTTTATCACTAACATCCTCCAAGGTGGTCTTGGTTTTAACAGTTGTAATGGGAGGTGCTCCTACTAAACTTTCAATCAAATTGCAGGCTTCCAAAGAAGGAGTTCCTAGAAAATTTCCACCCGTAAGAGTATCTAACACATGCCTATACCAGCCAGAAATACCAACATAAAAATTTCTCAGGAGTATCACGGTAGAATATTTTTTTGTGCACCTCTTGTGAGCATTATTTATTCTATACCAAGCATATTTTAAACTTTCTCCCCCTTGTTGCCTAAAAGAACGAACCTCTACTTCAGGAATACTCATTCTAGTAGAATAAAAGCAAGCAAATAAATAACAGGTACGAAGTAAACTAATTTTTTTGTGTTTTCAATATAGAGAAATAAACTATTTTTTGTGTTTTTGATATAGATAAATAAAAACAAGACAATAAAAACAAAATAAAGAGATTGAGAGTGAGAGATTCCCCTTGCCAGAAGACTTCCTTGTCCCTGGCAACGGTGCAAAAAAAGTCCTTGATGGTGCAGATGTTGCACTCGTTGGGATACCCTAAGAGGAGGGTGTGATGAGCACAGCTGAAGTTTTCCCCTTAGTTAAGAACCAGGGTTATCAATCCAGTAGGAGAAAGAGAATCTTCGAAGGTTGATGCCACTAACGGTGGTGCTGGCCCTTCACCGGTGTCAGCTACAACGTGGATCCTGCACACAACACAACCAAAATACTTTGCCCCAACGGTATAGTGAGGTTTTCAATCTCACCGATCTTGCTGAAAACAAAGATTAGACGTATAGTGTGGAAAAACAGTGTATGCTTGCAGAAAGTAAAGAGAGCAGGAAATTGTTGTGGGTTGTTTAACACTGTGGAAAAATTAACCAATTTTCGTAGTTTCACTTGTGGTGTCTCTCCATAAAAGATAGCATGCTGGGTGAACAAATTACAGCTGGGCAATTGACAAATAAAGGTTGCAACGTAGTGCACAATATGACATGAATATTACTATGTTATTTAGTGCGGGCATTACAACAAGATACATAGACCGACATCCATCTGCATCTATGACTAATAAGCCACCCTCATGTTATCATCCGAACCCCCTCATGTATTAAGTTGCAAGCAACAGATAATTGCATTAAACAAAGTGTGTAATGTAAGCAATGATTATGCACGCGGGCACTCTCACCGCTGTTTTCTCCCTCATGGCAACAACACATCCTCCCCCTTCACGTTTCTTTCACTCGAGCAAGGCAACAAGGAGGCATGAACCCACTATCGAGCATAAATACTCCCTCTTGGAGTCACTAACAATTACTTGGCCAGAATAACCACTAGCAACGGAGAGCATGCGAGATAAAAAACAACACATGCAAATAAATACTCTAATCAACTTGGCATACGGTCAATATTCATCGGTTCCCACAAACACAGCACAGAGAATTACATAAGATCAATCTCGATCATGATAGGCAGCTCACAAGATCTAAACATGGAGGCATATGAGGAGAAGACAACCATCTAGATATAGCTACGAACCCGTAGTCCAAGGATGAACTACTCACGTATCACTCCGGAGGCAGGCATGGTGATGAAGAGGCCTCTAGTGATGATCTCCTCTCCGGCAGGGTGCCAGAAACAGCTTCAGAACCCCCCTGATATAGGGTTGACGGTGACGGCGGCTGTGGAACTTTTTCGGGGATTTTGATCAGGTGTTTAGGGTTTTCCATCCGGGAGGCTTAAATAGGCGAAAGGGCGAAGGCGGTGGCGCTCCAGGGGACCCACACCCCTAGCTGGGGCGGCCAGGGGGGCGCCACCCTATGGTGTGGCCCCGGTGCTGCCCCTCTCCAGCTCCTCTTCGGTCTTCTGGATACTTCCGAGGAAAATAGGACTTCATGGATTCGAATTTTCCAATTCCGAGAATATTTCCAGAACAACTTTTCAGAAACTAAAAAACAACAGAAAACAGGGAACTGACTCTGTGGCATTTTTTTAATAGTTTTGTCTGGAAAACGTATAAAAATGACATAAAAAAGGGAGAAAACATGTAGCAATTGTCAAAATATGATCATGGAGCATAAGAAATTAGGGATACATTTATAACGTATCAGACATGTCATTTACCAAGAGTAAATTAGAACAAACATGAGAGAGCATGAACTATTAAGCAGCCATTGAGTCACATATATCTTATACGAACAAACTAAGCATGCTCACATAGATGGATATATGTACAAAAAATGAAAGCAAATAGAGTTCATACCAGCCTCTCACTACAACTTTAATTGTCGTAGATCGTCATTATTGCTCTTCACTTGTGGCTCGAATAATATATAATGAAAACCAAGCTCCAATGGAGTTACGGACGACTGTTGAACTCTGCAACAAACTTTACAAAACCAAAGAAGAACAACAAATATTTTTGGGTTTTTCAATTAAAACAAGAACAGAAAGAGAACAAGCAAACAAAGCAAAATATTTTTGGATTTTTCAATATTAATCTGCAACTTAAAGAAAGAAAACCAAATAAAGAAACCAAAGAAGCAAACAAAAAGAAGCAACAGAAGTATTTTTTGGTCTTTTTGTGTTTTGGAAAACAAGAACAAAACAATAAAAACAAAATAAATGAAAGAAACGAAAACAAACGAAAGAAACAAAGAGAAACGAAAATAAACGAAAGAAAAGAAAACATGGATATACAAAGAACCCACCGAACATGATATATAAATGAGTGTGATGTCGGTATACCTTCCCCCAAGCTTAGGCTTTTGGCCTAAGTGGAGATCAATCACCAAGGGGACCATGAGGCGGCGCCCCCGTAGTATGCTGAGGAGGAACCCCCATCCTGATATGTGCTCGAGGATGCGACGGTGTACTACGTGTTGTGGTCCTCGGGGTGCGCGTCTCGCCTCTCCTGCCGCCGATAAAATCCATGGTGCTCAAATGCTCGTCTACCTGCTCCTTAGAGAGCGACCATGGTGACCTTTCAATCTTAAACAAAACAGGCTGCAACAAAGTAACTTTTCGCTCCTCTCCATCCATATATAAAACTCTATATACTATACGTTCATAGTAGAGTTAGCAGTGACAAATTGATGGGACTTCATGGCGGCAAGGTTAAGCCTACAAGGAGCAATTATTTCATCAATGGGGTTAATGGAAACATTTAAAGCAGCCGCTACACGTGTAGCAATAATACCCCCAAAAAATAGGCCCAGAAGCAGCAAGGCGGCGTGCAACAAGTGCACCAAGGTTATACTTCGTGCTATGGTTCAATGCAGTATCAATAAAAGCAAGGTGGCAACTAGAAATGTTGCTAGTGTTCTCCCTACCAAGGATACTAGTAGTAAGATAATAAGTAAAGTATCTAAGAGAAGGAAGTTGAATGTTCCTTATCTTCCCACGCTGGGATGAGCGACCATCATCGCTGGTGATCTCTCGGTAGAGCCCATGGAGGTCTGCTGGTCTATCTTGAATCCTGCTCGCTGTCCCGGTGGCGTTGATACCTATAATAGTACAAAAATCCACAAAGGACAAAGAAATGGGACTACTATATAACTTGAATGCAACAGTTGGACCATATTGAGTGTTCTAAAATTTAAAGCTCTTAACAAAAGCTTTTGTGAGTGTGGGTCTATATTTTATCCTCCATAAAGTTGGTGAGACCAACTCTTTCAATAAGCATACGAAAGTCATCTAATAAACCTGAACTTCTTAAAAATGTATTGCAAGGAAAGCTAGATGGGTGAACGATACCATCATCTCCTTCATCGTCAATAGTCGATGCAATAACGTCTTCATTATATGATGGCCTCGCTGAAGTGGATGAGCGTGAGGGCATCGTCCTTCTAGGAGCATTACTCCTTAATATCTCTCCAAAATTATAACTATCCATCTCTGAAATTTTTCAATAATCATCACAAAAATTAATTTCAAACAATTATAAGGTGGAGACTACCATAGGGACCGAAATGAGAGCTAAACATACATCAAAACTATATGATTTCTACTCAAATCATGTATGCAAACTCACATAAGCTGTCACCTACTGTGGCAAAATACTCAAGAAATACTTCACTATACGAAATTCTACTTGGATCATCGGAGGAGTCACATACTGGAGATCAAACACACAAAATATCAGCACAAATGATGGGCTGAAGAAGGAGATCGAAAATCCATAGGAAGAACAACAAGAACACGGGTTCCAGGAAATGTTTTCAGTTTGGGAGGTGAGAGAGAAGACTTGGGTAGTGGAGAGAGTAAGTGGAGGGCCAGGGGCCCCACACCAAGTGCTGGCGCCAAGAGGGGCTGGCCGCGCCACCCTGTGGTGTGCCTGACTGGTGGGTCCCCCTGGGGCCTCCGATGTGGCTTTCTGCCTCATTTTTAACGTAAAAAATTATTATAGTTTTTCTAGAATTTTTCGAGAAACTTTTTTTTGAGGTATTTCCAGAATTTTAATAATTAAGAAAACCCAGGAAAACGAAAGTGAAAGGGTGAAAAAAAACCAAAAACAGCACTACATAGGTTCTATGACACTTTAATGAAAGAATATCCAAAGAAAACAAAGGTGGTAGTGGTGAAAATAAAAGTATGGGTGGTGAAAACATGCATAACCTCAATAATCAGAGTGAAAACATCAGGAAAACATGCATAAGGATGGTGGAAAACATGATTGTACTCAAGTAGCAATGTAATAAAAGAAGTAAACATGGTGAAAACATAATAGGGAAGGTGAAAACATAGTGAAAACATTTCCCATTTCATTTAAAATCATTTTGTTGGCAAGGGTGATCAAGTCTTGCTACCAAAATAATTTTATATGAAACAAAATTTTGTTTCTCACTAAATACTCATGTTATCTCCAACTTGATAGACATAGTCCCAATCATAATAATTTCATATTCTTTGGGTGGCTTTGGAATAGGACAATAAAATTCTCCAATCTTGATGGTCTCAATATTTTTAATGGAAGACCATATTTTCTATCAATCTTCTTGGGAAAATAAAAAGTGTGGTCTTTATCATTAACATTAAAAGTAACTTTTCCTTGATTGCAATCAATAATAGCCCCTGTAGTAATAAGAAAAGGTCTTCCAAAAATAATAGACATATTATCATCTTCAGGCATTGCCAACACAACAAAGTCAGTTAATATTAGACAATTATTAGCAACTTGATCAGGAACATCCTCACATATACCCACAGGAATAGCAGTGGACTTATCAGCCATTTGCAAAGATGTATTAGTTGGTGTCAATTTTTCTAGGAGGAGTCTTTTATAGAGAGGAAAAGGCATGACACTAACTCCAGCTCCCAAATCACACAAAGAAGTTCTAACATAATTATTTTTAATAGAACAGGGAATAGTTGGTATACCAATATCTCCAAGCTTCTCAGGAACCTTGCCATTAAAAGAGTAATTAGCAAGCATAGTGGAGATTTCCTCATTAGGAATCTTCCTTTTGTTAGAGACAATATCTTTCATATACTTTGCATAAGGAAGCAATTTAATAGCATCAGTTAAAGGAATTTGCAAGAACAAAGGTTTCATCCATTCACAAAACTTGTTATAATGTTTTTCTTCCTTAGATTTGGGTTTCTTATTAGGAAAAGGCATTGGTTTTTGTACCCAAGGTTCTCTCTCATTACCAATTTTATTAGCAATCAAATCTTCCTTAGTATACTTTGCAATTTTAGTTTGCTTTTCAGGTTCAACTACATGTTCTTATTTATCAGAGGCATCATTCTTTTCATTACGACTTTCAGTTTCAGCATCAGAGATAGATACACTATTAGGATCTTTAGCAAGCTCAGAGGATTCTACAACAGTTTTTTGTTTCTTCTTCTTTTTCTTCTTAGTATGAATAACATTATCATTAGTTTGCTGAGAATCTTGTTCAATTCTTTTAGGATGTCCCTCAGGATATAAAGGATCTTGTGTAACAATACCAGTTCTAGTTCTTATTTCATAAGCATGTTTTTCTTTAGAAGCATTAACTAGCAAATATTTTTGCACTTTAGCAAGTTGATCAATTTGAGTTTGAACCATTTGAAAATTTTTAACAAGCGTTTTAACATCATTAAAGGTTCTTTCTATAATTCCATGCAAATTATCAATAGCTATAGAGTTTTCAATTAGGTGATTTTGCACTCTCAGATTAAAATTATCTTCCTTGATAACATAATTATCAAACTCATCTAAACATTAATCAGGATGTTTGTTATAGGGAATATCTCTACTATCAAAATATTGGAGAGAGTGTACCTCAATAGTGGATGAGTGAGGGATTGGCTTACATAATTCTTCTATAGGTGGAAGATTCTTCACATCTTCAAATTTATTACCTCTCTCTTTAATAGATTTCTTGTCTTCTCTCAGCACTTCATCATTTAGTTCAATCATTCCCCTCTTCTTGGGTGTTGGTGTTGGTGTTGATACTAGAGTAGGGGTAGGGTCATGCTCAACCATAGTCCAATCATCATGATTTTGGCTTATTTTAGCCATTAATTCCTCAGCTTCTTTTGGAGTTCTTTGCATGAAATAACAACCAGCAGAACTATCCAGGTATGTCATAGATTCAACAGTTAGTCCATTATAAAATATATCAAGAAGTTTATTATCTTCTAGCTTATGCCCAGGTGTAGCCCTAACTAAAGAACAGAACCTTGCCCAAGATACATGCAATTTTCTTCTTCTAATTGCATGAAATTAAATATATTTTGTAAAGCAGCATGTTGAGCACTAGGAGGAAAATATTTCTGAAATAGAGCATTAACCAAACCAATAGGACTATCAATAGATCCCGAAGACAAATTGTTAAACCAAGTTTTAGCTTCATCTTTTAATGAGAAAGGGAATATTTTAGTAACAAAATAGCTACGTTTCTTAAGATCATCAGAGAACAAACTACTCGGAGAGGAGAGCTCATTCATATGTTTCATAGAACTTTCTTTTTCAGTACCACAAAAAGGTTCTTTCCCAACAATAGATATATAAGATAAATCAAGAGAGAAATCATAATCCTTATCCCTAATATTAATGGGAGAGGTGGCAAACTTAGCATCAGGAGATAATTTATATTTAACAGCACGACTTTCAATAAGACGTATAACAACATCTTTATCCTTCATAGCATATATTCCATCAATAAGATCATCATTAAGATAAATATAGGAATCATCAAAATCATCACTAGGGTTCTCTATAAGCTCAGGTGAAACAGCAGGAGTAACAGGATTTTTATCCGGAGTTTCAGTGTTTGAAATATTTTTAGATTTAGAAATAGTAGCATATAAGAAAGGACCGAGAGAGCCACTCTCATCAAGCACAGTAGAAGCATTATCGAAAGTATCAGAAGTATTTTCAGATTCAGCAGAAGTAGCATGTGTAGCATGTGGTGGTGTAAGCAGCTTACTCATAAGAGACGGTGAATCAAGAGCAACAGAGGTGTTTAGAGTTGTACCTCTTCTTGTAGAGGATGGTAATATAGGAAACTTTCCATCACGAGTCTTACCCATGATGAATTGTAACACCCGGGGGATTTCCCTCAAATAGAATTGCTTGTTTTCTTTTTTGCATGCATTGCCTCATGCATCATATGCACCTTTGTTTTCAAACCAATTTAAAACTTCAAACATGTTCCAAATGGTTTCAATTAAAATTGCAAACAAACCATTCAAATTGTAAACCACAAAGTGGAAATTCAAATATTGAAATGCTTGGTTATTTCAAAACCCTTTTATTAAAACCCTATTTTGCTAATTCCAATTTAAATTCAAACAATAAACCTTGCTCCAATTCAATTACTCGATTTAAAGTCAACTTCACTTGAAATTCAATAAAATTCGAAACAGCACAAATATTTGAAGTTTTCAAAAAACAAAAGTTTGTGCACTTGGGCATTTTGAGTGCTGAGTGCAAAGAAATTTACTTCATAATTTTTGGAGGTGTACAACTCCCTCAAATCCAAATGCTAAATCACCTTTTACAAAAAAAAAAAAGAGGAAAAAAAATGATAA
This sequence comes from Alopecurus myosuroides, assembly GCA_028641055.1. Taxonomy (NCBI): domain Eukaryota; kingdom Viridiplantae; phylum Streptophyta; class Magnoliopsida; order Poales; family Poaceae; genus Alopecurus; species Alopecurus myosuroides. Next base: position 550,938,560 of record CM054058.1, read on the forward strand.
AAACAAAAGAGAACCCAACTCGCTGGGGGAGGCAGGCCAACAGGCCCACCTACAACCCCAGGAGCCAGGCCCAAGTCCCCCCTAGTCATCACCTTCCTCTGTACGGAGACAGAGAAGGGGAGGACCTCCCCCACCTGCAGCTCCCTCCACCTTCTCCCCTCCTCCATAAAGCCGCCTCCGGATCCCCTTCTCCACAACCCTAGCCTCCCTCTCCCTCTCCTTCCCTCCACCCGCCGCCACCCTTTCTTTCTCTCTGGTTCTCCTCTAAATCTTTCACTGAATTTTCTGAACCCGGAACAAAAGCCCTCCATGGCCGAAACATGGAGCGCTTGGCACCGTCGCCTCGGTCGTCGTCGGGCCGTGATCTCGGCGGGAATGGAAACGGGGCAGTCCCCTCTTTGCGCTCGCTTCCTTGTCCGGTCCGGGAAGGCACCAGGGAGGCCACGCCATCGCCGCTTGCCGCCGCGTTTTTCAGGCCGGCGTCCAGTTCTTCACAGACAGTCTGCACTGCTTCCTCCACGAATTGGTCCGCCTCCGACCACCTACGGCCACTCCCGAGGCCGTCCGAGAAGACCAGCAACAACGCCACATCGTCCTCTTCTTCCACGACGAAGGAATCAAGCCTAGGTTGCCGCCAGCGTCCACTTTTTCTTCTCCGGCTAGCCAGTTTCGTTGGTGGAATTCGCCACCGCCGGGCTTCCTCGAGCTCGACCGACTACCTCAGGCCCCTCCCGGTGAGCTTCCCTTCGGATTCCCGATGATTCACGGGCTGATTACATCCTGTACATCATGCTAGCATCCACTCTCCTTTTCTGTTTGCCATGAGCGTGAGGGAGACGAGCTCACATCTTGTTGTTTGGCCTTGGTGCCCACTGCCTCCACCGATCCACACGAGCAACACTGTACACACGCCCCACCCGCACGTTCACTCATGCAGCACCGTCCCTGCACCTCCTCCACACTCCAGCACCGCTCGATCTGCATCGTGGGAGGACCTGTGAGGTCTCCGTCGTGCTGCTCTATGTCAGCCGGCGGAGCACATTCAGTTTCGTCAGTTAAACACTGCCTCTTCGCTATTCTTTTTCGTTCAGACCTGCACAGTTACACAAATGCGTCATCAGCCCAGTGGCTAAGGCCCTGGTCCGCAACCTTGGGATCCCTGGTTCGAATCCCATCTGCGGCATTCCGCCCACCTTTTTTTCGATTTTTGCCACTATGGCTTCCACCGCACCTAGTCAGCGCCCACCTGTCATACTCTCGGGCGGGATCTCCACCCGGTGACCGAAGACAGATCCAGATCTGGATCCTTTTCGTCCAGCCCCCTGGCTTTCCTCATTTTGCACCGGAGCCCCTCTCAGCTGTTTTTCCTCACGACCACGTCCCTGCCTTTTCCAAATAACACCCCAATTTTCAAATGGTTATAACTTTTGTTTTACTAATCCAAATAATGCAAACTTTATGTCTATTTTGATCAGAAAAATGCAAGGAACATTAATATGTCATCCATGCTCATGTTTGCATCTCTCATCTTGCATTTTAGTAGTGTTATGCATGTCCACCTAAATAATAAGCATGGAATGTGTTGGGCATTTAATTAAATTGGTGCCCTATTCCATTTAATTTTGTGTAACTCACCTATGAATTATTTTCCATGCTAAACAACATTTAATATTGATGGTTAGATGAAAAACTTGAACCATAATTATTTGTCCGGACTCCGGGTCCGATTAAATTGTCTAAGTTGTACTTTTGCGTTGCATCCCGCATGTCATGCATATAAAATAGGATCATGCTGGATCTTTTGCCGTAGTAGTAATTGTTGCATCCGGTGTTTGTTCTAGTTTGTTGCTTCTTCGCGGATAGGACGTTGAGATGATGTGAGCACCGACAAGTTCTTCGTATGTACCTCTACTTGCTGGATCTCAGGCAAGTATACTCAGTTGCTACCTATGTTGCCTTTCCTCACTTGTTACCGATTCTTTCCGTTGTCTTTATGCTAGCCTTATGATTCGATGCTTGTGTCTCGATCCTATCATATGTTTACCTTGCAACCATGATATAGCTTTCCTTCCACTTCCTATTAACTGTTGTTTGTTTACCTTGTTGGCCCTCGTGTCGTAGTTGCATGCTTAGTGTTGTTTGCGCTCAAGTCTTGTTGTCCGTCTTATCACCTGTTTAGTTTGATAGTTGGGTTTCAACTTAATCAACAACATGTTAATGTTTTGGGTAATAATAATTTGATGATAAGGCACCGGCAGGAGGCCCGGCGTGGTTTTGAGGCCTGCTAGTGTCGAAATTAATTAGGAAAAGGGTCTTGTCCTCCGATCCATGATGAGCGCACTAACCGCATGTGGGAAGCGTGTATGGGCGCCCCCCGCAATTCTGATTCGATTCGCATCTCGTCCAAATCGCCACACTTAGTTCGGGCTTTCCATTTGATGCATTTATATGCAGGTGCGAACCCTTGGCGCCAGGGTGGAACTTTTGTAGTCGGCATTTAGGGCGGCGTGGTCTTAGAGTGCTATGAGGGTCCCCCTTTTCTTCGTGGGGGCTCGATTAGCCGTGCACGCACAGCACGTGGTTCTTTGGGCTTGATGCGAAGAAGAGTTGGGTTGTGTTGAGTTCCTCGCTTGGTGGAAGTGCATTTCCATCTGGCGGGTTATTCTTACGTGTACGGCCAAATTGGTGCATCCCTGCAGGGTTAATCTTCTCGAGAAGCCGTGTTGTCCGCGGTTATGGATGACTTGGTGAAAGTGCTGGCTAACAAGTACTCAGACAACTTACACTTAACGATGATAACTTGACTAGTAATATAGATTACCTCCACCATAAAAATGAATGTCATCTTAATCAACAGTGTGAGTTTCCTTGGGTTGCTTCCTTAGTAGGGGGTAACACTGGATGGGTATTGTTTGGTGAGTAGTTATAGTTGGTTTTGTCGCACTATCTTATCCCTTTGTTTTAGCCGGATGTTGTAGTGCGTCTCTGTAGTTAGTTAGTGCAGCCCGCTGCCGCTTCTTTGCAATAATCCCTTCCTTTCCGTCCTACCCAAAGTATTTGTATTTTGTGATGATTGGTTACGCTGGTATCTTGTGAGCATAGTTTATCCACTTGCTAGTACTTAATAGTACCGATCCACGAATCCATTTCGTGGATGCATATTCCACATTGCAGTCAACAGGTTTGAAGTCTGACGATGTTAGCTTGGGAATCCCTCTGGCTTGGCCTGGGCAGGGATTGGACGCCATCGGTTATCTTCAGGACTCTTAGTCCAATTTTTATCTTGTCCGTAGTCGGACACTATGTTGCTTCTTCCGCTGTTATTTGGATCTTTGTATTGTATCAGTTGTATCCTTGACTCGTTTGAGTCGTCTTGTATATACCTCCTCTGTTGTTGTTGTGGATTATTCGTGAACTGTTGTAATGTTATCAAAAGTTGGCAACCCGGGATCGGTATTATGTGGATTCTGACTGGAACGCTGAAATCCCCATAGTACCCGATCCAGGGGCGTCACATGAATGATGGCAGTAGATAATAATACTCTCCGGTGAGCTCGCAAATAAAGCTATGCTCCCCAACAACGGCGCCAAAAATAGTCTTGATGACCCACAAGTATAAGGGATCGCAACAGTCTTCGAGGGAAGTAAAACCCAAATTTATTGATTCGACACAAGGGGAGCCAAAGAATATTTGTGAGCCTTAACAAGTGAGTTGTCAATTCACCTGCACCTGAAAGTACTTTTGTTCGCAGTGGTTTATCAGCAATAATAGTTTTATAGTAGCAGGAGTAGTGAAATAACAACAGAAGTGGAATGAAAACAGCAGCAGTAGTGTTTGAAGTAAATAGCGGAATTAAATACTGTAGGCATAGGGACGGATGAACGGGCGTTGCATGGATAAGATAGTTCATACAATGATCAAGTCATCGGCATTGCAGATAAATAAGATAAAGCATCCGAGCACTAAGTAACCATAGACATGTGTTCCGTAAATAGTCGTACATGCTCGCAACGAGAACTTCCACAACATATTTTGTCCTACCAGCCCGTTTTCAGCGGGGCCATAAGGGAACTACTGGTAATTAAGGTGTTCCTTTTAATAGAATACCGGAGCAAAGCATTAACACTCCGTGAACACATGTGATCCTCACATCACAGCCATCCCCTCCGGTTGTCCCAATTTCTGTCACTTCGGGGCCTCGGGTTCCGGACAACGATATGTGTAAACAACTTCCAGGTATGATCAAGAAACAATAATTATCATCATGATTCAATAATACGTTCAGATCTGAGATCATGGCACTCGGTCCCAAAGTGACAAGCATTAAGCATAACAAGTTGCAACAATGTCAATAGCACAAATATAGGATACTAGGCACTATGCCTAACAATCACGGCATTATTACATGAACGATCTCATCCAATCCCTACCATCCCCTTCAGCCTACAGCGGGGAATTACTCACACATGGATGGGGGAAACATGGATGGTCCATGAAGAGGCGTTGGTGATGACGATGGCGATGATCTCCTCCAATTCCCCGTCCCGGCAGGGTGCCAGAACAGTAACTTCTGATCCCCGAATCAAGGTTTGGGATGGCGGCGGCGGCGCCCTATTTTGTTTTTGTGAAATATGACTAACCCCCTCGGGTTTTAGGGTTGGAGGCTACTTGTATTCGAAAGGGCAGTCCGAGGAGGGCTCTGGGTGGCCCACACCCTATGCTGGCGCGGCCAAGGGGGGGGCGCCAGGGGGGTGTGGCCACCCTGTGGCTCTCCTCCTGGCCCCCTTCTGGATCCCGGGGTCTTCTGGTGTGAAAACACCAATGGGGTCTTTTCTGGGAAATTTCCTGAAAGTTGATTTTTCTGCACAAAAACAAGACACCAAGGTAATTCTGCTGAAAACAGAGTTACTTCGTGTTAGTTGTATTCAAAACACACAAGTTTAGAGGAAAACAATAAGAAAAGTATTCAGAAAAGGAGATACGTTTTCGACGTATCAGTTTAGCTCTCATATAAGTCCTTATGGTGTGGGCCACCCAGAGACCCCCTCGGGCTCCCCTTTCGACTACATATTGCCTCCAACCCTAAAACACGAGTGGGTTCGTCATATTCCACAGAAACACAACGGAGCGCCGCCGCCACCCCGAACCTCGATTCGGGGATCAGAAGTTCCTGTTCTGGCACCCTGTCGGGACGGGGATTTGGAGGAGATCATCGCCATCGTCATCACCAACGCCTCTCAATCGACCATCCATGTTTCCCCCGCTGTAGGCTGAAGGGGATGGTAGGGATTGGATGAGATTGTTCATGTAATAATGTCGTGATTGTTATGCCATAGTGCCTAGTATCCTCTATTAGTGCTATTGACATTGTTGCAACTTGTTATGCTTAATGCTTGTCACTTTTGGCCCGTGTGCCATGATCTCAGATCTGAACATGTTATTGAATCACGATGATAATTATTGTTTCTTGATCATACCTGCAAGTTGGTTACACATATCGTTGTCCGGAACCCGAGGCCCTGAAGTGACAGAAATTGGGACAACCGGAGGGGATGGCTGTGATGTGAGGATCACATGTGTTCGGAGTGTTAATGCTTTGCTCCGGTGTTCTATTAAAAGGAACACCTTAATTACAAGTAGTTCCCTTGAGGGCCTGCTGAAAACGGGCTGGTAGGGCAAAAAATGTTGTGCAAGTTCTCATTGTGAGCACGTACGACTATTTACGGAATACATGCCTATGGTTACTTGGTGCTTGGATGCTTTATCTTACTTATCTGCAATGCCCATGTCTTGATTATTGTATGAATTATCTTATCCATGCAACGCCTGTTCATCTATCCCTATGCCTACATTATTTAATCCCGTTGTTTACTTCAAACACCACTACTGTTGTTTTCATTCCACTGCTGCTATTATTTCACTACTGCTGCTGCTATAATACTGTTACTACTAATAAACCACTGCGAACAAAAGTACTTTCAGGTGCAGGTGAATTGACAACTCACTTGTTAAGGCTTACAAATATTCTTTGGCTCCTCTTGTGTCGAATCAATAAATTTGGGTTTTACTTCCCTCGAAGACTGTTGCATCCCCTATACGTGTGGGTCATCATGGGCAACCAAGTGCCCAAAGGCTACATCACCTACATCCTTGACGGAGCACAAGCTCACCTCTCCAACCGCCACTTCAAGAAGATCTCGCGCGAGATCAACACCGTCCTCCCAAGAGTAGAGGCAGCGAAACCTCTCAAGTTGTCCAACCACAAGGTCTCCTTCGACGCTCGTGACCACCCCAAGTCCACAAGGACCGTGGGAACCATTCCCCTGGTCTGCACCCCCACCATCAACACCATCGCCATCACCAAGACACTCCTCGACGGAGGCGCATGCCTCAACCACATCTCGGTGCAGACATTCGAGAAGCTGCAAGTGCCCTACGTGTGACTGGCTCCCGCGAGGTCGTTCACCGGTGTCACCGACAGAACTACCGTTCCCATGGGACGGTGCACCTCGCCGTCACGCTCGGCACCCGTCAGAGCTACCGCACCGAGACCCTTGTATTTGACATGGGAAACATTGCCCTCTCCTACAACGCCATCCTCGGCTACCCAGCCTTCGCCAAGTTCATGGCAGTGACGCACCACGCGTACAACATCGCCAAGATGCCCGGGCCTGCTGGGACCATCACCGTCCACGGCAAGCTGGAGGACACGATGCGCTCTGTCGAGCGAGCCTACAAGGAGGTGGCAACCTCACACCCAGCCGACGAAGACAACGTTGGACACCTCGACGAGGTTCCCAAGAAGCGGCCGTTATTCTCTCCAGAGGTGGCAGCCACCCAGAAGACTCTTCTAAGCGTTGGCGCTCGGGCGCTACTGCTGTTCTCCATGAGAGCGTGCCTCCCTACTAGGGGGCGCGCTCACCACCTTCTCGCTGCACGTTCCTCCACAAGTCCGTGGAGACGTACCCCCGAGGGGACCCTGTGACACCACGGTAAAAACGACGCCATGACCTGTCTCCGTGAGGGTCTCAGGGAGCTCTCACCAGGCATGTCACATGGCTGCGAGAACTTCTACCCACATAAGTGGGAGCCCCGTTCTGGCGGTGCAAACTTTTGTTACTTGTGGGCGCCACAAGGCCACTACATCCTCGAGTTGTGCACCTGAACTCGCGCGAGTATCAACCCCATTACGATGGGAGTCCCATGTCCGCACGGTTACGTCAAGTGCTTCTTGGGGTACCACAAGGTCATGACATCCCCAAGCATTTTCTAAAAGGACAATGCCTCACCCTAGCAATAAAATCAGTTGCTTTCCTGAAAAATTCTCGCTCTTTTGCATGCCTACATGGTTGCATCTCTGCATCCAGCACACTCATGAGCATTCATCTCAGCATGCATTTTTCCTCTCTCTAAAGGAGGTGCACGAATGACCTTTTCCTCACGAGAGCATCTTGCGAGCGGGAGCTAGAGCGGTGTATGTGTACAAGTCTCTACTATACACAACACCTCACCAAGTTCCTTGGCGCATTTCTCCTCGCGAGATCCTCTCGAAAAAAAGTCAAATGCGTACTCCTCTAGAAGACACAAATAATTCAGGTGGATACACTCTCTCGAAACAAGCGCACATCCCGCTACAAGGAGCCTAGAGAGATTCCCACAAGAGACAACAAAGAATCGTCCACAAAGGACACGAGCAGAGTGTCTTGAAGGACAGCCACATGCAAAAGCTAAGTCTCACCACCAAAGAGTATCCAGAAATATATACAAAAGCATAGTAAACAAAGGTTACATGACGACATGCTCATGATCTTCATAACTTTTCACCCATGCCCTACTTTCATACCAGGAACACAAAGCCACCAATCAAGCGGAAGAATGGTGGTCGTCGGAGTCTTTAGCGCCACCGCCTAAGGCTCCTGCTTGAGCTGCACCAGTAGGCTGTGTCGAGTCTTCTTAGTCAGGTTCATGGCCGGGGGTGCCATAAGCCTATTGGTTGAACCGTGGGTGAAAACATGGAAGTACTAGAAACAAGGACACGATTTACCCAGGTTCGGCACGTCACAACTATGGTGACGTTTCTACTCCTGCAATCTCACTAAATCAGGGCTGAAGCCTGAAGTATACAAAGTACAATTGTGAGTATGGTTTCGCTAACTCGGCGAGGATCAACTTCCCGACGAGTTGGCTTCTAGATATTCGAACCTCTGTTCTCTTTTTGTCTCTTGCTCCTGTTCGGCTTTATATAGATAGCCGGACTAGGGCTTACATGAAGGAAACCTAGAAGACTACAGAAAGTTATCCTATTCTTGGAAAGTAAGGCACCTGGCTTCTCCTCCAAGTTGGGTCGTGGTCCGGGTTCTTCCAGAATCCGACTTCCTGTGCGTCAGCTTACAGGGCCGCCAAATGGAATTTGATCATTGTCTGCGGGCCACCCTGATAACCTGGCCTTTGGCCAATGCCTAACATATCCCTAGTTGTTATATATCCGACATGCCGCCTTGACTCCTTCAGCGGGTTGAATGCCTCGGTAAAGGCAATCACATCAGCATGCACCCGGCACCGGCTGGTCTCCTGGTTCTCGTCGGGGATCGGGGCCGACATCTTGCTAAAGTTCAAGAGGGGATCGGCGCGGAGAAGCTCGGAGAAGGCGTGGGTGACAGCCACCGCCAGGAGCCGGCGGTTCTCCTTGTTCAGGTACTCATCCAGATCATGGACCTCCTCCTCGAGTGCGGTGAGGAACTGCGTGAAGTAGTGGACGCAGTCGGCAACTGAACGTGCAAGCGGTCAGCAATGGCGCAAGCACGGCGAACAACCTGGTGGAACAACCACTCGAACTGGTGCTTGAGTTCACTCGCTTGCTGCACGGAGGCCTGTCGCTCTTCGCCTTGCTCAATGAGCGGGGCGATCTGCCCCTATAGGGCGAGCAGGTCACCCTGGTAGCCCGCGACTTCCTTGGTCACGCGCTCCTTGGCCCTCTTCTCGTCATCACGCTCCCGACGGATCCGACACAAATGAATATGACGCCGACACTTATGACAATTATTTTTGTGAAAAGACCCTACAATTTCCAAATAGTACTAAGACCTTACTTCTGCTGACTGCCATGGGTCCCACATGTCAGAGGGGAGGGCAAAGTTTCGAAACTAAAGGGGTTCGCTGGGTTTCGAACCTGACACAACACCACTGCCAATACAGATCACGCTCGCTTGTGTCAAACTCTTACCGTAGCCCTTTATTATTCAATAAACATACGCATATCGTTACCTTTTCGCCTCAAATATAGGTGAGATGTTTTAAATGATAATTGACCCGGTACTTATTCTAATTAGCGGTAAGCAGGCTAAATGTCTACCACGGGTATCCATACCATCTAGAGACTTGGTCAGATAGTCCACTTTTAAATAATGAACTACTCCCTCCGTATTTTTTAGCATTTTCTAGGCAACACATATCTAGATATGTTTTAATGTATATACACTAAAATATATCTAGACATGTTTTGTCTAAAAATTTCTAAAACATCTTATATTTTGATACGAGGAGAGTATTTGATATGTCCATTTTTTATAAATTTTTTGATTTAATTAACCATTAAGCAAGAATATTCACATGTCTCTTGAGATGTTTGGAAGCTCAGGTAATTTTTTATTGGATATTGCGAAAAGCTATACTCTCTCTGTATTAAAATGTAAGATATTTTTAGCGTTTTCTAGACAAAACGTATGTACACACATTTTAGTGTATACATATATATATGCATACTACACTAAAACATGTCTAGATACGTATTGTCTATTAAACAGGAAACATTTTACTCCCTCCGTTCTAAAATAGTTGACTTCCATTTATCCAAACATGCATGTATCTAGACATGTTTTAGTGTCTACATACATGCATGTTTGAACAAATGAAAGTCATCTATTATGGAATGGAGGGACTACATTTCAGTAAGGAGGGACTATTTATTAATATGATCATTAATTACATGACTATATCAATAAAAATTTAGTTTTATTAAAGTACTCATAAAAAATATTATGAACAGTCAATTTTTTTAACAAGATGTCATTGATTTTATAGTATTGGAGTACCAGTTCGTGTATGAGCGTTAAACTCACTGGCTTTTAAGTGTCAGCCAAGAAAACAATTAAAGGAAATAAACAATTTTATGAATAAGAATTTATATTCACTGCTTTTAAACAACACATATATTTTTCGTGTGACAGTTAGAAACCAATGGTTCCGTCGGTCACACAATTACGTGCGTTGTACTGTATATTTTACCGTCGGTTCAACTACGGGTATAGTGACGTTTGTTGATCAGTGGTTGTTACATGTATGCATTTTCTGCTCCTGTCAGGACATCCTCAGTTCGAATCCCGGCGTCTTCACTTTTAGTAAGAAATTTTGCCCTCCGCCTCTGACATATGGGACCCACGTCGGTCCGCATCTGACATATGGGACCCACGTCGGTCCGCAGAAGCAAGGCTTTGTTTTCTATTCGAAAATTGGTTAGGGCATCTCCAGCCGTCCCCCCAGAGCCCCCCAGGGGGCTTTTTTCGCGGCGGAAGCGGCGAATAGCGCCGCTTCTTCACCACTCGGCCCCCCCAGAGGCCCAAATAGCGCCGTTTCGGCGCTATTTAGCGCCGCGGCACCCAGGCCAAACCCAGCCCGCTGGGTTCGGCCTGGGGGGGCGAAACTGCGCGACCGCGCGCGCGGGCCAGCTCTGTCAGTGACGCGCCGGGAAAACGCGGGAACAGAAGCCACCGCCCGTGACCTCCTTCTCGGCGCCCGCGCCGTCAAAGGCTGCCGGAGTTATAGCGTGGCGGCCGGCCAGTGCATGCGCCCCAGTCAAAGGCTGCCAGATTAATGGCGGGGGGCGGCAGCGGTGACACGCGCGGCGCGGCGACTGGCCCGCCAGGCTATAAAAATGGTGGCCGCCCCTCTCCGTCCGCCCATTCTCGCCTCCTCCTCCTCGCCGTCCTTCTCGATTCTCGCCTCCCCATCCTCGCCGCAGCGATGGAGCATCTCTGGGACGCGTGGCCCGAGAGTGACGACGACGAGCTGCAGCCAGCGCAGCAGGTAGCGCCGGAGCAGCTTCCAGCGCAGCAGGTGGCGCCGGAGCAGCAACCGACGCAGCAGTTGGCGCCGGAGCAGCCACCCGAACAGGACGCGGCGCGGGAGGCCCGGCGTCGCTGGAGGTGGGAGCAGCGGAGGCAGCCCATATGGCCGGAGCAGCACGCCGGGCTGCTCTCCTTCGAAACCGCGCAGAACGAGGACGCGTACCGCGAGGTCCGCGGCGTCCTCGAGCAGGCGGCCGAGGCGGTGGAGGCGGCCGCCATTCGAGCCTCTCTGGAGACACACCAGAGGGAAGAAGCAGCGCGAGAGGTGCGTCGGCAGATGGCCGAGCGCGCTGCCTCGGCCGAGCAGGGGGGCATCATCGCCCCTGTACGAGCAGGACCGGCGACAGGTGCCGCTGCAGAGCGAGCGGCGCAACCGGCCGCCCTCCGATCAGGCGCAGCTGCACCGGCTGCGGGTGCAAGCCCGAGCGGAGCGGGCAGAGCAACGCTTGCTCGCCGCGGCGAGGCAGGGCGAAGCTGGTCCCTCCAACCAGCACCGCGACGAGGACGCCGCTGAAGACGACGATGCGTAGGGGTAGTCGTCGCGTAGATCAATAAAAAGTTGTAGTTTAAATTTCCATCGATGTTTAGTTTGAATTTCCGTCGAATATGTACGCAATTCGCTAATTTCAATAAAAATCGACTAGTTTTCAAATTGCGTTTGTTTTAGGCCGATTCTTGGGCTCGGGGAGCGACTGGGAACGATGCCCCCCCCAGGTTCCAGAATAGCGCCGTTTAGCGCCGCGGCGGCCCCAAAACGGCGGCGTTTTGGGCCCTGGGGGGGGCGCAACGGCTGGAGATGCCCTTAGGGGTGCTTTCACAAAATAATTGTGCCACGTGTCGCCCCAGGCTCATTTGGGATTATTTTGCACCTAGTGGACAACTATTAAGACCATCTCACCTCATTTTACAAGTAGTGGGACTAATTTGCATCTAATGGACAACTTTTGGGACACCTAATGTATTTAGCTCATAAATCTTCTGCGGACGAAGAAAAACTAGCGAGCAAGGAAACGCTTCGGCCGCGAAGTACGCACGAACAACCGGCAGGTTAGGCCTATTTGTTGGGTCATCGCCCGACAAAGGCTGACTAGTACTATATTATTTTGTGATGACCTCTCTTCTTTCGTAAAACTAAAAGTTTGTCAAAGCTTTTCCAGACGTTGTCCATCCTTGTTCTAAATTAAATTGATCTTGATAATAATCACTCGTTGGATGTGGTTGTTATAATGTGTTGATCCATTTTAGTCATTGGAGGGCTGAGATACGTTTGGAGCCTAAACTTGCCTTCGATTTTAAAGGAGACCTCGTGGAGCGCATCGCAGACCGTCGGGTCATCGAACCAAATGACAGGATGCGCCATCCCCACCGTTCCTGGCCGCGTCGATACCTCCCAAATTTGTATAGCTAATTTTTTACCATTAGCGGACCCCAAACAACTAATTCCAATGCTTTGACTCAAGACCTTTTCGTTCTCTCTGGCGACAGGGAGGCGACTAGGGTTTCGGACCTAGTTTTCTAGGGTTTGTCTTGTCTGCGGTAATTCGACTCAGATTCGGCCAAGGTTCTGGGTGATCGTTACATCCCTTCTCTTATACAGCGAGGCGGAGGGCGTTTTTGAAGCGATCGACGGAGGTCTGTAGGCGAGGGCCAGATGGAGGCACAAGCCGGCTCGGAGGAGAGCAAGACTGGATATACGGCATCAGGATCGGCGAGAGTCCCCAATGAATCAATCGATGTTCTCTTGCAGCGTCTCGGTGTGGAGGATGATGAACTCGATGATCTTGTTTTCGAGGAGGAGGAGGATGCCCCGAAAGAAGGGGTGAAGTGGCTAGCCCTAGCACGGGTATACACGACGAATAAATTTAGTGTTCAATCCTTCGAACAGCATATGCTCAATGCTTGGGCCCCGGCAAAATCAGTAGAAATCATTGCTCTCGAGGAAAACCTATTTACGGTTCAGTGCTACTGCCTAGGCGATTGGATCAAGATCACGGAAGGAGGGCCGTGGCTATTCCGACAGCATGCGGTGGTCATTGAACCATATGATGGATTGGCTTCTGTCCAATCAGTGGAGTTAAATTTCATTGCCGTTGGATTCAAATCCATAATCTCCCACCGGGGTATAGGAAATCCATTAGTCTGATCACCAATTTGGCTGAAAAGAAACTCGGTAAGGTCTTAAAAGTGGAGTCTGAATTGTCTGGTATCGGGAATTTCGTCAGGGTTCGTGTGAAGTTGGATGTCCGAAAAACCCTAGCTCGTTTTGTATCAGTTTCCAGAGCAGGACAGAGGAGTTCTATGCAATCAAATTGAGAAGTTCCCTAAATTTTGTGGTGCCTGCGGATTGCTTGGCCACATGTATACTGAGTGTGGCTCGGGTGAGCATGATATCTCTACGCTGAAGTGGGGAGATTGGCTTAAGGCTGAGTGGGACACATGGCAGGGACGCAGGCAGAGTTCGGGCTCAAGGGATGCTGGGCGTGGAAGAACAGGGGGTTGGCGCGAGCCCTCTGGTAGGGGTCGTGGTCGAGGAGCTCCGGGGTTTGATTGGCGAGTCCACCCAGAGCGGGATACATAGAGGAAGGAAACTGAATTGGAGAACCAAGAAATCGCGGATACTGCATCTAGCCCAATCAAGAAAGCGGACATCATCATGTCAGAAGCGGAGAAATCTGCTCGTAAGCGCCTCAATTATATCCAATATGACACCGATGATCGAGCACTGGTGGTCGTTAAACCCACTACTCGTGGAGGTCAGGTGGGGGATCAGAGTCAAGGTAACTCCTCTTCGGATTCACACAAGAGGCACAAGGGGGACAGTGAGAATAATCAAACACTTTCGAATTCTTCGGCGGGCTCGTTCGACGGGCGCCGCCGGGAGCAATGATTCTCATATGTTGGAACTGCCGAGGGATGCGTAAGACCTCGGCAGTTCGTGCGCTCCTGGAACTCCAGGCGCGTTTGCATCCAGATGTGCTCTTTCTGTCTGAAGCACACCTGTGTAATGTTAAGGCAGAAATTCTTCGTAGAAGGTTGGGTTTTGACAAGATGGCTGTTTCGGTTAGTGACGGACGTAGTGGAGGTCTGGTAATGTTATGGAACAATGACATCACTATATCTTCGATGGAGGTGAACCCCAATTTTATTGATCTTCGCATATCTGAGAACAGTGGAATGGGATGGCGTTTTACTGGCTTATATGGCGAACCTAGCGGGGATAGAAAACATTTGACTTGGGAATATATTCGGAGCTTACATTCGGCGGTTGATCTCCCATGGCTGTTGGCGGGGGACTTCAACGAGATCCTTTCATCGCATGAAAAGGAAGGGGGTGCAAGCAGACCTCAACGGTGTATGCAAGGCTTCCGAGATGTGCTCTCTGAATGCAACTTGGAGGACATGGGGTACAGAGGTGATATCTTTACCTGGAGGAGAGGGAAGATGAGAGAACGACTAGACCGTGCAGTTTGTGATCCAAGATGGAGTACGATGTTTCCTCTAGCAGCAGTAATAAACGAGGAATACGGTAAATCGGACCATCGTCCGATTCTCATCAATACGGAGTTTGACTCGGGGCTTCTCTTGGCGTCTAAACAAAAAGAATTAAAATTCGAGGCGCGCTGGTTATGTGAGAACTCCATCGAGACAATCATACAATCAGCTTGGGAGCGAGCTAAGTTGTTACATGCTCAGGAATCTTTGAGTGAGCACACGAGGGAGGTCCACGTCGCCCTGCACGCGTGGGACAGATCGGTTCTGAGGGGGCCTCGCCACCGGCTCCGTGCCCTCCAAAAGGAGCTCAACAATGTGTTGACTGGACCCCTTACAGATGATGCGTGTGCAAGACAGCGAGAGATACAGTTACAAATAGAGGATTTACTGGAACAGGAGGAGCTATATTGGGTGCAGAGGGGCCGTGTCAACTGGCTACATCACGGGGATCAGAACACGGCTTTTTTCCACCGGTGCGCTTCGGCTCGGCGGAAGAAGAATTATATTAGATCATTGAGGAATGCTAGCGGTGAGCTGGAAGAAGACCCGACCCAGCTTAAAAATCTTGCGTCCAATTATTTCCATCTCCTATTCAGCTCGGAGGTTCATACCACAAGGCAGGATGTGATTAATAAGGTGATGCCCTGTGTTTCCGATGCTATGAATGATACCCTAACAGCTCCGTACTCAAGGGATGAGGTAAAGAAGGCGCTTTTTAACATTGGTGACTTAAAGGCTCCCGGACCCGATGGCTTACACGCCGTTTTCTACAAACGGTTTGGCACATTATTGGGGGGGACCTGACGGACGAGGTATTACATGCACTTAATTCCAGAACTATACCGGAGGGGTGGAACAACACCACTATTGTTCTAATTCCGAAGGTGGAGTGTCCAGAAAATATTACTCAGTTCCGTCCTATAAGCCTATGCAACGTTGTGTACAAGGTGATCTCCAAATTACTCGCTAATAGACTCAAGTATCTCCTGCCTGAGATTATTTCCCCTACACAAAGTGCTTTTGTTCCCGGAAGATTAATTACGGATAACTTTCTGGTGGCCTATGAATCCTATCACTCGATAAAAAAGAAGAGGACCGGTAAGTATGGCACTTGTGCGGTGAAATTAGATATGCACAAGGCATATGACATGGTGGAGTGGTGTTTCCTGGAAAAGATTCTCCTCCGTTTGGGATTTGCTACAGAGTGGGTCTCTCTTATCATGGCTTGTGTCTCCTCGGTCAGGTATCAAGTACGCATTAATAACGAGTTTTCAGATTATTTTACTCCATCTAGGGGACTCCGACAGGGGGACCCCCTCTCACCATATTTGTTTCTCCTTTGTGCCGAGGGATTAACGAGCCTACTGAAATTTGAAGAGAGTGCTGGGAATATTGTTGGGGTCCAAGTGTGCAGGGGTGCCCCAGCCGTGTCCCACTTATTGTTTGCTGATGACTCTCTCATCCTTATGAGAGCGGATGGATCAAATGCCTCCGGCTTGAGGAGAGTGCTAGATGATTACTGTGCTGCTTCGGGGCAAATGGTTAGTGAAGCAAAATCAACAATTTTCTTTAGCCCGTGTACGGAGGTAAATATGAGAGTGGAGGTCTGCACAATTCTCAACATTATGTCTGAAGCTATTACTGATAAATACCTGGGGCTACCTCCGCTGATCGGAGTAGACAGAACAGATTGCTTTCAACATCTCATTGATCGGGTGTGCAAATTGCTTAGTGGTTGGAAGGAGAAGAATTTATCTTTTGGTGGAAAGGAAGTACTGTTAAAGGCGGTGATCCAGGCTATCCCTGCATACGCTATGTCAGTCTTTAAGCTACCCAAACAGATCGTCAAAGGGATTATATCTGCAATGTCCCAGTTCTGGGTGGGGAGATGAAGACCAACAAAAACATATGCATTGGTTTGCGTGGTGGAAGATGTGTGTTCCCAAAAGACAAGGTGGTATGGGTTTTAGGGATTTACAATGCTTCAATCTTGCAATGTTGGCAAAGCAATGTTGGCGCCTAGTTTCGGAACCAAATTCATTGTGTGCTTTGATCCTTCGAGCAAAGTATTATCCCGATGGTGATATTCTAAACTGTCAGCTTAAGAAGGGTAGCTCCTATACGTGGCAAAGTATATGGGCGGGCATTCAAACTTTCAAAAGAGGTCATATTTGGAGAGTGGGTGATGGCTCGGAGATCAACCTGTGGACTGATCCGTGGATCCCTGGGGGATCTAATCGCCGGATCATCGCGAGGAGAGGTAACATTGTTATTTCCAAAGTTTCGGAACTCATTGATGTGCAAACTGGGCAATGGGACGAGTCCTTATCAGAGACTTGTTTTGGGAGGTGGATGTCCACAGAATTCTACAAATACCACTTTCGGTTGGCCGGGTTGATGATTTTATCGGTGGCACCACTCAAAAAATGGTGTTTTCTCGGTTCGCTCCTGCTATCACATGGAATGGGAGCACCAACATGGTGAGAAGCTGCGTAGACTTACACCGTTCGGTACATCGTCATATGGGTATATTTGGAAGTCCCTATGGTCTCTACATGTACCGGCGAAGGTTAAAATACACTGCTGGAGGACCCTCCTTGGAGCGATCCCTTGCAATGGCGTGTTGGCAAACAGACATATGATCCCATCTGGGCAATGCTCTCTGTGTAATTTGGAGTGTGAGAGCATAAGACATGCTCTTTTCGGCTGCCCTAGGGTGAAGGATATCTGGCATCACCTTGGCCTGACCGAGACTATTGATAATGCTTGCAATGTGGAGGTCGAGGGGTGCTCCGTTCTTGAGGTCCTCCTCCGTGATGGTAGGGGTAAAGCCCCACGAGCTGATGAAGTTGACTTGAAAGATCTCGTGGCAGTGGCAGTGTGGTACATATGGTGGGGAGGAGGAAAGCTACGCACGGGGAGGTGGTTCAATCGCCAATCCGTACGGCACATGCGATAACAACTCTATCTTTGAACTACACAAGGGCTAGAGCAAAGAAACCCGCTACCCAGCGCCACGGATGGACTAAACCGTTCTCTGATTTTGTTAAACTTAACGTAGATGCTGGCTTTGATTGTGATACAGGGAGCGGAAGCGTAGGTGCCATCATCAGAAGTGACCACGGGCATTTTCTGGCTGCAAGTAACCGGGTGATTAACCATAACACTGACGTGGGGATGACAGAGGCAATGGCGCTACGTGATGGCCTTATACTAGCAGGACAGGTGGGATGCAACAGAATCGAGGTGAATTCCGACAGCATGGAAGTGATTCAAGTAATGAATGATGGCGGGAATTCGCTTGGACCTGCGGCGGCTATTTTTGAGGAGTGTGCTTTTCTTTCTCGTAATTTTACTAGAGTTATTTTCTCTCATTGTCCGAGAGAAGCCAATAGGGCTGCTCATCTTTTAGCTAGATTTGCTGAGGGACCTTTGTCAGTTGTTTGGCATGAGGATCCCCCAGACTTTCTCCTCTTTTGCTTAGCTGAAGATGTAACAATTGTGTAACTATGGGGGCAGCAAGTTTCTTACGCACTCTTTTCCTCTCAGGGTACCTAAGGGGACTGAGAGGTTTTTAATGAGGCGGCTTGCTACTACCATTTAATAAACTGCGCTACTGGCCTGAAGCCCGGGCAACTACCGAGCAATCGGGACGCTGGGTCTGCCGCTGATGCCCATCTTCCAGCATCTCACTGTCAATCACCAAGGGCACTGCTGTACTCACCATGCAACATGACTAGTTGTTGCAATTAATATCACCAAAGCAGTTGCAGTCGCATGGAAACATGTGCAGATTTGCACTATGCATTATACTGATCATGTAATTAAGTAATTAACATATCGTCTCTAGTTCAACAGGATGTGAACTTCTCCCTATATAAAGCAAGGTAGAGAAAGTTTGATCCATAAGCTTGATCCGTTTCATCACCAAGATCTCCACAGGTACGAAGCCCCTGCAACACCCTCCTCTCTGATCGCAATGACGTCCTCCTCGATGCTGCTTCCCCTCGTCCTCCTGCTGGCTTGCTCGTCAGTATGGGGCATGGCGCGGGCCAACGGTGGCGGGCTCAAGAACATCCGCTTCAACCTGTATGAGACCGCTGCCGTCACCGTGATGGATGTGCTGCCGCCCTTTCAGGGCGGCAACACGACGTTCGGGATCGTCAGAATGTTCGACAACGTGCTGCGCGATGGCCCGTTCCCGGACAACTCGACGCTCCTTGGCCGTTTCCAGGGCTTCATCGCTTTCACCGGGATCGACGCCACCCTGCCGGGCAAGCAGTCTGTGGTCACCTTCGTGTTCACGGCTGGGAAGTACAACGGGAGCACGGTGGTTATATCGGGCATCATCCAGATGATCAACGGCGCAATCGAGCGTCCCATTGTGGGCGGCACTGGCAAGTTCAGGATGGCTAGCGGGTACTCTCTTGTATCCTACGTGTGGAACCCGACCACAGCGACTACTGTGTACGAGGTAAATCTTTTCGTGAAGCTGTAAAAGGTAAAATCTGTCTATGAAGTCGGAAACCTGAAGATCTCGCTCATAAGGTGTATCTAGTGATGTATGCATTGTGATTTTCTTTTGTTTGGCTTTTGAGTACGCCTGCATTATGTAATGTTCAACTGTTAATGGAAATAAACAAAAAATGTATGTGTTTTGTTGTCAAGAACCATGATGTGATCGCAAACATACTCTTATGTTGCTGAAAAAAACGTAGAATGACATGGAGAACAAGCAGATCATTTCAGCTTATCGTTGCACTCACTCCATGTTCATCAGAAACGGTACAGGCTGAGCGAGTCGAAAACACAAGCTATTCCCCGGGGATGCACTGACTCTCTAGTGAGGCTTTGTCCAAAGTGGAACTTTTTTCAAGGATACGTCCTGGAAGACGTATCAGGTATAGAAGAAGAGGCCGTGAGGCCAGTTTACAACTCTTCTGACACATATCGCCAAGACTGCAATCCACACAACACGACGCAACTACTCGCCAACCCTCCACCTCTCTACCCGGCGAAGACTACCTCTAAACAACCTGGCCGAAATCCAGGGCTTAGCCTCGGCCTCGACTAGCGCGCAGACCCTCCCCATAGAAGGTTGCACCCGAACACCACCCCTTTTCGGAATCTCCACAAACTCCAGCAGACCAAAGCGACCGTTGTCCACAAGTCCGTTCTGTCCACGCCCCCACCCTCCCCCCCGCCATCCGTGCGGGCAGCCATTCCACGAGCCGTTCGTCCTATAATGCACTAGTGGAAACAGGGCCTTTTGTCCCGGGTCGTAAGGGCCAGTTGTCCCGGTTGTGCAACCGGGATGGGCTGGCCGGGACAAATGGCCCGTCCCATTGGTCCCGGTTGTGCCAGGACCCGGGATGGTAAGGATAGGGCACGTGGCGAACCTGGGCCAGGGAGTTCGTCCCGGTTCGTTCAAGGGACCGGGATGGATACTTTTTTGACAAAAAAATATATAATCCGAGCCCGATCTTTTGGGCTCCTGTCTCCCAATCCCGAGCCGGCCTCCACTTCCCCAACCGCGTCCAGGCCCACGTCTTTTATTAAGCCCACGGTCACATTTTTTTGTCAAAAGGGCCCACTGGCCCGCGTCTTTTATTTATGGTCAGTCAACGGTTCGAAGGGCCCACTGGGCGTGGTCAGCAAATGGTTCGTAGGGGCCACTGGCCAGCGGCCGTTGGCTGGCTCGCCTGGTCCCTTAAATTAAGACTACAGGACGGTCAAAGGGCCAGTCGCCTCGTCTTCCCGCCCCGCCTCGCTTCCCGCGCCCCCACTTCCACACGCGCATTCATGGCCGCCTGCAACCGCCGCCACGTCCAGGCCGCCGGTTGGCATGCCAGCCCCACCCCGGGTCCTTTTTAAAGGCCCCCGCCGCCCGTACAACCCATTCACCCCGGCCGCGCCCAAGGCAGACCAACCATAGCCACCATGTCCCGCTGTTCGGCAGCGGCTCCGGCAGCGGCTCCGGCAAGCGCCCCAGGAATGAAGGCGGCTCCTCGAGTGGCGCCGGCCGCGTCCACCATCGCCGGCGGAGGCCTTCGGCTACGGCCCTGGAGGTGTCCGCCTCGGCGGGTGCCGCGCGTCCCCGCGCCACCACCGGCTGCACGCCGCCCCGCCCAGCGCCGCCAAGGGCAAGAGGTTCCGCCGGTACGTCCGGGTGGACGAGGCCGAGTGGCACTGGAACAATGCCACTCCGGTGTTCTATGCCGACGTCCACCTCCCGGACGGCTGGCACCTGAACCCCCAGCGGATCCCTGTGCCGCCGGTCCCGACCGGCCAGGCGCTGCTTGAGGAGGTCGACCGCCGGCGCGAGCTCCTGCCGGCCCCCGTCCGCAGGGAGCGCGCGTACGCGCGCAGCTCCCCCTACTGGGCCGCCTGGCTCGAGCAGGAGCACGAGCTGCGCCGCCGCTCCTTCATCCCCGCCCCCCACGAGGCCAACGTGGACGACTACCCCCCGCCAGCGCCCGGCCGGGAGAGGGAGCTATGGCTCCTCGTGGACGAGCCGGAGGACTTCTCCGGGGAGGAGGACCCCGAGCTCCGGGCCGCCATGGAGGAGGCCTGCGAGCGCTCCCGCCGCTCCCTCATCGACGACGAAATCAAGCGGTGGGAGCGGGTCGTGGCCGTCGCCGCCGCCGACGCTGCCGCCATGCCGCCGCCGCCGCCACCCCTAACGAGCCTGCTGCCCCCTGGTGGCAGGTGATGAAACGCCGAGCTGGAGGCGTCCGAGGACCAGCCGGAGCCGCAGCCGCTCCCACCAGGCCTGGAGTACGGCATGACCTGGGCCTGGACCGGCGGCGTTTGGGCGCCGGGGTCGCCGGAGGAGGAGCTCCCCCCCCCCCCGCCGCCGCTGCCGCCGCCGCCGCCGCAGGAGGTGCTGCCCCCGCCGCCGCCGTACGCGCCCCCGATGCCTCCGCCCCCGGCGAGCCCGACGCGGCCGCCTGCCCACCTGTGGCAGCCGCCCGCCTACCACTGCCTCCGACGACGAGGACGACTAGATCGGCGCCGGTCGCCTGTGGCCGCGCCGCCCCCCCTATTCTATATAGACAACGCCCCTAGCTACCCCCCCCCCCCCCCAAGAAACGGCCGGCCGCCTGGCCGCGCCGCCGCCCCTTATGCAAGTACGGCCGGCCGCCTGTGGCCGCGCCGCCCCTATGTAAGCAAGGCCCCTGGCCTTATTTTAATATAAGTTGTGTTCCCCCTAATCTACTGTGTCCTACCCCATCCCCGCCGGCGGTGGTGGAACGCCGGCGGATCTGTCCACTCGTTCCCGCCGCCGGCAGGGCTTCGCCCAGCCATATCCACTCGTACCCGCCCTGGAGTGTCCGCTCGGCCTGGAGAGAGGGCCGCGCTTTTTATACACCTGGGCCTTTAGTCCCGGCCCGTGCCACCAACCGGGACTAGAGCCCCTTTGGTCCCGGTTGGTACCACGGCCCGGGACCAAAAACAAATTTCGAATTTCGGTGGCACCCCTGCGCGCCCCAAAGCCAAAATTTGAAAAGTGTTAAGTTTGCACATTAACAACTTCTATATACTTCAAAATTTGACAAAAATTCCAACATGAAAAATGCTAGAATTTGCAAAACTAATTTAAATCCATTTTTCGTTTAACTAAATAATTATTCTAACTATTGAAACTATTAATTATTTTTTCATTTGTATATAATTTGAATATAAAAATGTTACAATTTTTTATTTCACTCGTGATCTTCCTAATTCAAAGCGAATTGTACCTTATTGACACGGTGAATTTGAGATTTTCGTCTACAACAGAAAAACCATAGTTTTCCTTCGAAGGTTTACTCTGCGCACCCCACGTATTTTCCCTTTATCCCGACCCCCGCTTGAAAACATAGTAACTTCCGTGTACGCAGCGGGAGCATCAGACTTGTTGTAGATGACTTAACGGCTTTCAAGATTCTAGAATAGTGGTAGAATAAAGCAGGTTGCTCGCCCTCCAGACCCCCAATCACAAAGTCAAAGCGACCATATCTAGCAATAAATGATGCAATTATATCATTAGTGAGAGACTTCACGTCGGCAATCTCAATTAAAGTGCCAGTTTGTGTCTGATCCCACCAACCCCTCAGAATCCTCCTATTAACTTCACCTATCTCAACTGAAATCATTGTCTTCATGTGGATGCCAAGCCTATGCAAAGCTATCTCTCCTCCTCCAATACCGGAGAATAAGGACACCACATTAACACCATTGGGAAACATGTTCTTTAACACCGACAAGTGGCAACCCACAGTATCAATTTGGAATGAATTGCCAAGAGATTTGTACCTCTCTCTCTTGGCGACTCCCCTTGTGTGGTTTCTTGGGAGACCGAGTAAAAATTCCATCTCATCTGGCTCTAGAGGGGCAACCTTGTTCTTTCCAACCCAAACAAGGTTCCATCTTTCTGCACTCGTCCATAACATACCTCTGAACAGTTAGAGGTGGTGGATTACTTGAGCCTGCAAGAGTACGTTCGATCTGTTTTATCAGAATTGGACTTGCCAGACGGGTTTGCAAGCAATCGAGCTGCTTTCTAGGATCCCAGGAAGGCCACCAGTTCTCATAATGAGGGAATGCCTCAAATATGGTCTTTGGAGCGAGAGGAAGGAGACGTGACCTATTCTCAATTGGCAAATTATGGATGTAGCCTCTTTCTTGAGCAGCTGCACAGAAGTGCTTAGAATCCACAAACTCCGGCTCTATGTCATACAAATTTCTGGAAATTTCCACCCATACACTTTTTGGAGCTAGGGCCTCATTTTCATAGTAGAAGTAGGGTGGCTTGTTCATCCTCTAGAGTCGATGTCAGTCCTGGCTGCTTGTCCATCCTCTAGAGTCTGCTCTGCTCTGCTCTACTGCTCCTTGCGGCTCAGGTTGGTAACGGTCCATGTTTGCGTATGCTTTGTGAACTTATGGTTTGATTTGAGAATTTCAAAACTTTGATTGATAATCTTTTGGCCGGAAGCACCTAGCAATATCTTTTAAACCTTGTTTCTCTCCATATGCTATTTGTACTTCTCATCGGCTCTAATGTTTCTCTACCTGATTCTACTTCTCCTCTGCCTAGTTTACAGATGTTTGCTCTTTTCTGTAGATGTTTCTACACTGTAAAATGGGCATGTCCACCGAAACATGCAGACAAGGCGCTGAGCACCACTACTGGGACATCTTGGACGATCAAGGCAAAGGTTTTTTCAATATTATGCAATTCTATCATTAGTGAGAGACTTCACGTCGGCAGTCTCAATTAAAGTGCCAGTTTGTGTCTGATCCCACCAACCCCTCAGAATCCTTCTATTAACTTCACCTATCTCAACTGAAATCACTGTCTTCATGTGGATGCCAAGCCTGTGCAAAGCTATCTCTCCTCCTCCAATGCCTCAAATTAATATGGTGTGCCTGCAATATGTGCGCGGAATATATGACACCCATAAGGCCTATCGATTAAAGCAGTCAGTCAAAACTTTTTTGTGTTGTTTATGGTGGTTAACTCCAATGAATAACAATCGCTTGTTCTATACCGTGTGTCAACAGATACTACATCTTAAAAGTAGTTTAATCCTGCAATATCTGTCAGGATGTTATCCGTACTATCACTTCGAAATGTATTCGGATATGGGTCATAGTTGTCAGCTATTTACCGGTCAATACAAAATACTAATCAAACAGAACTATATGATCATGTATTCCACGCTTATTATTACACATCACCAACATACGGAGGAGAGAGAAACAGAAAAGTGGGATGGTGGAACAATAATGCTTGCCAGCTTTTCTTCGTGTCCCTTGCTTATGATCGCTTCGGCCGTAACCATGGAGCATCTTCATTATTTAACGGGATGGTGGGGTCAGATTTCACTGTGAAGGTTGGAATTTCAACAAACTTATTATAATCTTCTGACATGTCTGTCGTGTCCTCGATTCCCACGATGTTTCTTTTCCCTGAGAGAAACTATGTGACGCTTCGGCTCATCGTATGATGAAATTGTTCCCTTATTTTTTCTTTTCTTCGGTCTGGAAGACATGTCCTTCACATAGAAGACCTGAGCCACATCATTGGCTAGAACGAATGGTTCGTCATTGTAACCAATATTGTTGAGATCCACCGTTGTCATTCCATAAAGCGGGTCTACCTTTACCCCTTCTCCATTCAGGTTGACCCATTTGCACTTGAACAAAGGGATCTTAAAAGAAGGTCCATAGTCAAGTTCCCATATCTCCTCTATGTAACCATAGTATGTGTCAGTTTTTCCATTCTCGTTTGTTGTATCAAAGCGGACACCACTGTTTTGGTTGGTGCTCTTCTTATCTTGGGAGCTCGTGTAAAATGTATTCCCATTTATCTCGTACCCTTGAAAACTCCCAATAGTCGAAGATGGTGACCCTGCCAACATGTACAGCTGATCTTCAACATTGGTGTCATTTATAAGATGTGTTTGCAACCAACTTCCGAAAGTCTCCATGTGTTCGCGTTTAATCCATGAGTCATCCTTCCCCGGGTTTGCAGACCGTACAATATTCTTGTGTTCCTCGACATACGTAGCCATGAACATAGAATTTTGTAGAACTGTGTAGTGTGCTTTGGTCAAAGAATGCCCGTCCCTAGGTATCATTGTTTTCTTTCCCAGCGTTCCTTTTCCCCTCAGTCTCCCCTCATGCCGCGATTCAGGAACACCAATTGTCTTAAGGTCAGGAATAAAGTCAACACAGAACCCAATGACCTCCTCTGTTCCATAGCCCTTCGAGATGCTTCCTTCTGGCCTAGCACGGTTATGAACATATTTCTTCAAGACTCCCATGAACCTCTCAAAGGGGAACATATTGTGTAGAAATACAGGACCGAGAATATGAATCTCTTCACATAGGTGAACAAGAAGATGAGTCATAATGTTGAAGAAGGATGGTGGGAACAACAACTCAAAACTAACAAGACACTGTGGACCACATCCCTCTGTAATCTTGTCAGAATTTCTGGATCGATTACCTTCTGAGATATTGCGTTCATGAATGCACATAGCTTCACAATGGGCAACACATGAAGCCATTATCTTTGTTCGCCTGAGCTACAGCAAGAAATGCATTCAGGCCTGCCATATACTCGGAAGTGCGTCGGTCACCGTACATCCATCGCTGCCGTGCATCCATCTGCATCATATAATTAAGTTTATCAAAATACATATTAATTAAGAGATGACCACAGTACATCGACAAATAATACTTTTTTATGTATCAGTTACAGATGAAAAAGATAATTTGTTAACCTCGGTCGAAGATACCATTTTCAGTGAGCTTGTGCGCGTCTCGGGAATTTCGTCGAACACCTCGTGTGCATAGTAAAAAAAACACACTAACACCACACTCTCTCACACCTCCAAGCAAAAAAAAAAGATGGAAGGAGGGAGGGGCTGGGGCAGTATATATAGGGGAAGGGGGCATTGGTCCCGGTTCGTGGACTGAACCGGGACAACAGGTCATGCGCGTGCCACGTGGCCTGTGGCTAGGCATTGGTCCCGGTCCGTGGCAAGAGCCGGGACGATATACCCCCACGAACCGGGACCAATGCGCCCAGGCGATTCCTGTTGCCCCGGGCGCACGAACCGGGACCAATGCAGGGCATTTGTCCCGGATTTGGTTGCAACCGGGACAGCTGCCCCCGGCCCCCTGGACGAGAGGGGTTGTTTCCACTAGTGATGGGACCCATTCTGGTGCTCCACGTCTCTCACAGAACGTCGCCCAGACTTCTCTCGCTAGCACACACCCAAAAAGTATATGGTCTATGTCCTCGTCTTGTTGATCGCACACTAGTGGAAAACGGGGCTTTTACCCACTTGCGAGCACCCCTTTCGCCCCAGATCGGCCACCACCCGGTGCAAAAGACTTCAGAGGTGGGGCCGGGCGAGCAGGGCGCGTGGTGTTGGGGTTATTTGCCCCGGTTGGTGGCTCCAACCGGGGCTAAAGGCCCTCGACAAGCAGGGCGATGGCGGGCGCGTCGTTGGAGGGTCTTTTGCCCCGGTTGGTGGCCCCAACCGGGTCAAATGAGCCCCACTTAGATGAAATGTGGTTTCTTTATTTCTATATTGCCGTTTAATAGAATTCTTTTTTTCTTAAAATCCAATTTTTTTTTTATAAACACTACATGCCAGCGTTCTCCACTCCTCATGCCACTCACCTTTTTGGTATGGTGTGCTCACTTATTTTTGGCATCCGGGTGATTTGTATTCGGTCGATTGAACCTTCGATCAAGGGGGGATGTAGAACAAAACAATCGGTATCGCCATCATACAGCCCGACCGTGGCTATTGAGTGCATATATGCATATCAAAAGAACGGTCGGGCGCATGATGGCGAATCTGGATGATTTGTATTTGGTCGATGAACTGAATGATGTATCAAACCTTAACACACATAGAGTGAGGGAATCTTGGGCATCCAAGACTCATTCTACACTATAACACACATGGTATGGCATAACCTAGGCTAGGGTGGGATTCATACCCTCCGGAGCCCCTCTCCGGAGAAACCTAGTCCCGCTGGAGAAAAAGACGGAACTGCCGTTCTCGCCGCTCTACGTGAGCCGGAAGGGGGTAGAAAAGTGGAACTAATTTCTTGGTTGTATTAGGTTAGGCCCAAGGAACACCCAAGAACAATGTTACGGCCCACCTCTTGGCAAGATTCCCTTTGTTCCGTCAGATCCGGGAGTTTTGGGATGTAAGTAGTCCTAGAACCCGCGAGAGAGAATCCGACGCTGGTGAAGCCATAACACAGAGAGTGAGGGAATCTTGGGTATCCAAGACCCATTAAACACTATAACACACATTGTATGATATAAGCTAGGCCTGGGTGGACTTCAGACGCTCCGGAGCCCATCTCCGGAGAAACACTAGTCCCGCTGGAGAAAAAGACGGAACTACAATTCTCGCCCCTCTACGTGAGCTGGAAGAGGGTAGAAAAGTGGAATTAATTTCTTGGTTGTGTTAGGTTAAGCCCAAGGAACACCCAAGACAATGTTAGGGCCCACCTCTTGGCAAGATTCCCCCCGTTCCGTCAGACCCGGGAGTTTCGGGTTGTGAGTAGTCCCGGAACCCGCGAGAGAGAATCTGACGCCGGTGAAGCCATAACTCATAGAGTGAGGGAATCTCGGGCATCCAATAACCATTCCAAACTATAACACACATGGTATGGCATAACCTAGGCTTGGGTGGGATTCAGACGCTCCAGAGCCCCTCTCAGGAGAAACCCTAGTACCGTTGGAGAAGAAGACGGAACTGTCGTTCTCGCCCCTCTACATGAGCCGGAAGGGGGTAAAAAAGTGAAACTAATTGCTTCGTTGTGTTAGGTTAGGCCCAAGGAACACCCAAGACAATTGTAGGACCCACCTCTTGGCAATATTCCCCCCGTTCCGTCAGATCCGGGAGTTTCGGGCTGTGAGTAGTCCTGCAACCCACGAGAGAGAATCCGATGCCGGTGAAACCATAACACGTAGAGTAAGGAAATCTTGGGAATCCAAGACCCATGCCACACTATAACATACATGGTATGGCATAACCTACGCTTGGGTGGGATTCAGACTCCAAGACCCATGCCACACTATAACATACATGGTATGGCATAACCTACGCTTGGGTGGGATTCAGACGCTCCGGAGCCCCTCTCCGGAGAAACCCTAGGCCAGTTGGAGAAAATGACGTAACTGTCGTTCTCACCGTCTACGTAAACCGGAAGGGGTAGCAAAGTGGAACTAATTGCTTGGTTGTGTTAGGTTAGGCACAAGGAACACCCAAGACAATGGTAGGGCCCATCTCTTCGCAAGATTCCCCCCTTTCTGTCAGATCCGGAAGTTTCTGGTCGTGTGTAGTCCTGGAACCCGCGAGAGAGAATCTGACGCCGGTGAATCCATAACACATAGAGTGAGGTAATCTTGGCAATCCAAGACCCATGACACACTATAAAAAACATGGTATGTCATAACCTAGGCTTGGGTGGGACTCAGACGCTCTGGAGCCCCTCTTCGGAGAAACCCTAGGCCTGCTGGAGAAAAAGACGGAACTTCCGTTCTCGCCACTCTACGTGAGCCGGAAGGGGGAGCAAATTGGAACTAATTTCTTGGTCGTGTTAGGTTAGACACAAGGAACACCCAATACAATGTTAGGGACCACCTATTGGCAAGATTCCCCCCGTTCCATCAGATCCAGGAGTTTCGGGCTGTGAGTAGTCCTGGAACCCGCGAGAGAGAATCCGACGCCGATGAAGCCATAACACAGAGAGTGGGTGAATATTAGGCATCCAGGACTCATTACACAGTATAACACACATGGTATCGCATAACCTAGGCTTGGGTGGGCTTCATACGCTCCGGAAACCCTCTTCGGAGAAATCCTAGTCACGTTGGAGAAAAAGACGGAACTACCGTTCTCGCGCCTCTACGTGAGCCGGAAAGGGTATCAAAGTAGAACTAATTGGTTTGTTGTGTTAGGTTAGGCCGAAGGAACACCCAAGACAATGGTAGAACCCACCTCTTGGCAAGATTCCCTCCATTCCGTCAGATCCGGGAGTTTCGGTCTGTGAGTAGTACTAAAACCCGCGAGAGAGAAAATATTTGATAGCCTTATGAATAAAATAGAAAGAAACATACAAATCCGGCACTTGTGTCTGTATGTATGGGTATTCAAACAACAAACAGCTCAAATATGAAATCATGCTACAACCATTGATTCTTCTGAACGTGCACCATACGAATGACCAAAGTGTAGAAAAACTGTCAGTCCACGTCTTGACCAAAATAATTTGGTAAAAAATAAGTATTTTCTGGATCAAACAACCGACAGACATCCGAAGCTATAATCAATATAAAAGCTGGATCCAGGACCTGTATGGACGAAATGGAGCATAAACACTACCTCTGCATCCTGCTTGGAGTTCCATCAAACACCGTATAGGCATAGATAATAGATTAAAAATAATCTGCACAGAAAAATGAGAAGCTAACACAAAGAGGGTGACGGCCAAGAAGTCAACACGGGAAACAACGCCTGCGTTTTCAACCCGCTCAGCCTGGGCCGTTTCTGATGAACATGGAGTGAGCGCAAGCATAAGCTGAAATGTTCTTTCGCTCAAAAAAAAAAAAACTGAAATGTTCTTCGCCAGGTCATTCTTGGTCTTTTTCAACAACAAAACTTAGGAGAGTATATTTACGATAAGATCATGGACCGAGACAACAAAACACATACATTTTTATTCATTTCCATTAACAGTTGAACATTACACAATTAATGCACACGTACTCAAAAGCAAAACAAATTAAGGGAAATCACAATTAATGCATATGGAGTACATCACAAGATACACCTGATGACCGAGGTCTTCAGGCATCCGGCTTCATGGACAGATTTTTCCTTTCCAGCTTCACGAAGAGATTTACCTCGTACACAGTGATCGTTGTCGTAGGGTTCGACACATAGGTTACAAGAGAGTACCCGCTCGCCATCCTGAACTTGCCAGTCCCGCCCACAATGGGACGCTCGATTGCGTCGTTGATCATCTGGACGATGCCCGATATAACCACCGTGCTCCCGTTGTACTTCCCGGCCGTGAACACGAAGGTGACCACGGACTGCTTGCCCGGCAGGCTGCTGTTCATCCCGGTGAAAGCGATGAAGCCCTGGAAACGGCCTATGAGCGTCGAGTTGTCTTGGAACGGGCCATCGCGCAGCACGCTGTCGAACATTCTGACTACCCCGAACGTTGTGTTGCCGCCCTGAAAGGGCGGCAGCACATCCATCACGGTGACGGCAGCGGTCTCATACAGGTTGAAGCGGATGTTCTTGAGCCCGCCACCGTGGGCGCCCGCCATGCACCATGCTGACGAGCAAGCCAGCAGGAGGACGAGGGAAAGCAGCGTCGAGGAGGAAGCCATTGCGATCAGAGAGGAGGGTGTTGCAGGGGCTTCGTAGCTGTGGAGATTTTGGTGGTGAGACGGATCGAGCTTATATGGATCAAACATGCTCTACCTTGGTTTATATAGAGAAGTTCACATCCTGTTGAACTAGAGACGATATTACTTAATTGCGTGATCAGTACAATGCGTAGTGCCAACCTGCACATGTTTCCATGTAACTGCAACTACTTTGGTGGTATTATTTGCAACAACTAGTCATGTTGCGTGGTGAGTAGAGTACAGCAGTGCATGTGCTCACGAGGGGCTGCGAGTGAGATACCGTAAGAAGGTGGGGATGGCTGCCAGCTCTCGTGAGAAGGCGTAACTATTTTTTTCCAACTGGGTTATCCCCATTTCCATTACTTTTGATATAACGGAAATACAAAGTTCAGTTGTAAACAAAATAAAGCCGAATGGGAGTAAGAGAAGGAAATCTACTGGTAGGAAAACCCGCCACACAACCGTCGGCATCGAAGGCTGCTTTACGGAGAAAAAACCTACCGCCCTACAAATTTGAGGAATGGCGTAACTATTTGAAGACTAATTGTCACGGCTCGCTGATGGTGGTACGCTGACGCATGCCACCGGCGTAGACTACGCCAATGGCTTTCTGTCCTATGCCGACGGGCTGGAAGCCCTCGGCGTACCCGCCATTTACTGTAGTGTATAGGTGCGTAATGACACCGAATTTGATCCTAGAGTTCCAGACATCACATCGCCGTCCACGACGTCTCCTTCAAAATTGAAGGTAAGTTCAGGCTCCAAACGTGTCTAATCCCTCCACCGACTGGAAGGGACCATTATATTGTATATAGCGAGACAAGTACACTTCTTCTCTCCCCATGACCTTTAGGTGTTGAAGGCAGATGCTATAACATGCATTGTCTCATGTACTCGCATGCGGTTGGCCCTCTGTACGTGCTGGACGATCGTATACCTAATCTAAGAGATACCGTAGTAGGACTTAATCTAAAAGCCAGTGTAATAATATATCAGCCACATCAAACGAGTGATTATTATCAAGATCAAGTTTATTTGGAACAAGGATTCTTAGGGCATCTCCAGCCGTTCGGCCCCCCCAGGTTTCAGTTCGGCGTTTTTAGCGATAACGCCGCCACGCACCAAAACCTGGGGGGGGGGGGGCGCGATTTTACCAGCCGTTCGGCGACCCAGAAAAGAGAACGGC
The DNA here is from genome assembly GCA_028641055.1 of Alopecurus myosuroides. Lineage (NCBI taxonomy): Eukaryota > Viridiplantae > Streptophyta > Magnoliopsida > Poales > Poaceae > Alopecurus > Alopecurus myosuroides. Next base: position 550,970,308 of record CM054058.1, read on the forward strand.
GATATCATTTGAAACTTCCTCTTCCCGCCCTAAAAAATAGAGCCCGGGTTCGGCGATCACGGCAGCCATAGTTTGGGAAATCATATTACAAAAAACGTCAAAGGTGGGCGATCAAATAGTTTAGATCGAATCACAGACGGGCGCGCGCGGCGTGGGCAAACTTAGGCGATCAGGCAGACGCGTCGGCCGGCGTCGGAGCAGGCGGCGAGCTCGGCGCAGCATCTTCCAGGTTGATGACGGGCGATGCATCCTCCAGGTCGATGGCTGGCGCGGCATCCAGGTCGACGACGGGCTCGGCACCCTTGTCGACGACGGGCGCGGCATCCTCCAGGTCGACGTGCGTGCTCGTTGGCGCGGTGGTGTAGTTGGTGCCACCAAACGACGTAGTCGGGGCCGGGGCCGTGCTGATGTCGCTCAGGATGAGGGTGCACTGCGCCAGGAACCAAGCTCTCACCTCGGGGGTCATCGCGGCCGGGTCGCCCCCTGTGAGGAAGGCGAGGTCGTTGTTCCTCTTCTTCGCCGCGGTGCTAGTCCTGAGGAGGTCGATCTTCACCTGCGAGTTGGCCATGAGCGTCGCCCATCTCTGTTTGGCGACCTCCTCCCTCTTGCCGGCCTGGGCCTGGGCGTCGGCGTTGCAGGTCTCGATGGACGCCTGGAGCTTTGCCGCTGCCGGCGCGCCGTCCCTTGCCAACTTGGCTTTCTTGTGGCCCATCGGCGGACGCCCTTCGGACGCACACGCAGCCACCGCGTCGGGAACGTACTCCTTGCCCTTGCAGATCGACCGCCGCACCTCCGCCCACTTCTCGCACCCCTCAATGACGACGAAGACGTGGAGGAACTTGAAGTCGGAACCCTCGTCGTTCTTGTACGCCTCGAGCATCCGGACGATCTCCATCTCGCGGTTGGCGCCGCTCTGCGGCCTCATCGAGATCTCCTGCTGGATGCCGTGCCATTTGTTGCAAGAGGTCTGGATGTTCGCCCAGTGATTCGCCATGGCCTTCTGGCCGCGGTCGGTGACGCATGAGGCGAAGTAGGGGTCGATCATCCGGCGCTCGTCGTACGCAGTCTTCACCCGCTTCCAGTAGTTGTCGACGTGCTGGTTGGCGCCGACGATCGGGTCCATGCTGATCGTCTTCCACGCCTCGGCGAGGAGGACGTCCTCCCTGTTCGTCCACTTGATGCGAGGCTCGACGGGGGGCGGGGGTGCCTTGGGTTCCTTGCGGGGACGGCCAGGACCACGGCGCTTTCGGCCTTCGCCGGCGGGATCTGGCCCCTCTGGCGCTACCGGCGTCTCGTCCACCTCGTCGTCGTCGCCCTGCACCTCCGTCGCCTGCGTGCCGGTAGAGCACCCTTCGCCGTAGTCACCACCTCCCTGCGTGAAAACTCCCCGCTCTGCTCGAGGAAACCAGGGCTCGCCGCCGCCGCCATCGAGCCGGCCACGATGGTCTCCTCCATGTAGCTGATATGCTGGGCCTGCAGTCCGGCCATGATCGCACGGTGGTGGGACGGTGAAGCTGCGTAGCCCGGCGAGGCACCATACATCATCGGCGGATGGTAGGGGAAGGTGAAGTTGGGGTTGAAACCGCCCAGGGGGTCGCCTTCGGCGAACCACGCAGGCGTCGGGTGCGGTGACGGACGTGGCGACGGCGACGGCGAGTTCTTCCATCCGGCAAAGATGGGGCTGAAGCCGGTCTTCCGCTTGACGAGCGGCGCTGTGGTTGCGACCGGAGTAGGCGGCTCATCCGGCGCGGCCTCATCCTCCTCCTCATCCTCCAACTCCTCTTCCTCGGCGGCGGCTTGATCCTCCACCTGCAGCTGCGCCATCAACTGTCTCTGCCGCTGCGCCGCCTCCCTCCCCCGGAGCTTGATGTTGGCCGTTGCCAGGCGCGCTCTCTCGGCGATCCACTCATTGTTGTCATGCCGGGCGGCTTCTCCTTCGGTGCTCTCGGCTTGCGCGGTTTCTTGCCGAGATCGGAGGTCGCAGGAATGGATACGGCGGCGGCGACGGCGCGAGGTCCTGTTAATCGGGCGGGAGCCATGGCGTCTGGATCTCGGGTCGGGTGGCAAATGGCGGGAATGGAGTGAGGGGAGAGGTACATGAGGGGGGGAAGTGGAGGAAAACGCCGAAAAAAAGGAGGGAAATCGTCTTCCGTCGCCGACAGTTGTGGCCCACGCACGCATTTCGCCCTCCAAGCCGAACCCAGCGCGCTGGATTTAGCCTGGGTTCGACGGCGCGAAACGGCGCAAAAAACGACGGAAAACGCCGCTTGGAAGGCTCTGGGGGACGGCTGGAGATGCCCTTATCCCGTTAAATATCTCTAACTAATACCGGCAACGTCGACCTAATTTTGTTTAAGCATCACAAATTCACAACTCTTGGACAACGTCTGCAAAGGCTTTAACGATCTCAGTTTTAAGAAAGAAGGGACAAATAAGATGTATTTCATTCATGTACGCACCTGCCCAGTTTTCAATGGCATATATACCCGGAGTGCGTTGGATTCCAGAGAGAGATCATCACAAAATAATATACTTCTAGTCAGCATTTGTCTGGCCATGACCCAACAAATAAAATATGCGTTTGGTACGCAGTAACAATATGGTCCTGCATACGGGCCAACTTGTTTAATTCGACTGTTGATTGGTCCGGGGAAAATACACTAGTTTAGTATCTGTTTGCTTACGATCCGGTATTAAAGGTCGCACTAGTACTGGTTCCAGAGCTGAGGGCGTCAGAATCTTCTAGTGCTTTTTCGACCTTTAGTACCTGTTTGAGATACAAACCGGTACAAAAGGGTTTCACGCCAAAATTTGCTGCGCAGGTGGTGCCGTCGCTGCACCTTTAGTACAGTTCGTATTACGAATCAGTACCAGAGGGTGTGCAGCCTATTTCTTCAACCCGACCCACCCATGCTAGCTCTCCAGTTTCATCCCAACACATTTCCAGAAAATTTCTCTCCTCTCACACTCGAACAAATCTTCATTTTGCTCCACCATTTTGTTAAGATTGACATCAACCATCTATGCAAGGGCTAGCAACATGATCCTTTCTTTCGGTGTTCCTAATTTAGCTCATTTCCTATAGTTTAACTCGTTTCATTTTTTTAGTGCTAGCAAGGTGTTTGATGAAATGTCTAAGTTAGGGATTTTATTCGTTTTATATGTAATTTGAGATTAAATTAAAGTATGTTTTGTTGGTTTTAGTATGTTCCCCGTCCTCACCGCCATCGATCGCCAGCGCCGTCCCTAGCCGGCATCACCTCGGTGAGCCTACTTGTATTTATGTTTTATTAAAAAACTTAGTTTTTTGTGATAGATGCATATATATATATATATATATATATATATATATATATATATATATATATATATATATATATATATATATATATATATGACTTTATAATGATCTTACCTGTATAATTGTTTTTTTATGTATAGTGACATGGTTTTGATATCCGTCCCCATCGGCCCTCGTCCGGTCTATGATTCAGATGTGGTATACCTTTATAACTATTTGTTTCATTTCGTCCTATGATAATTATGCCGACCAACTTGACATATATATTTTATCTAGGAGGTAGTTGAACCAGAAATTCCAACCGACCCTCTGGTCGAGATGCTTAATTTATTTGAGAAAGAAAATAATTATTTGAAAGAAAAATCGAAAAGAAGTGAAGATCTTCGGCTGCAATGCCTAGAAGAGAAAATGAAATTGGACTTGAAGCTTGCCGACGTCGTCGATGATCACCAGATCAAGATGGATCCAATACGCTTGAAGATTAAAAAGATTAGAAAATATGCGATTAATCAAGAGTCTTGGTATCATTATGTTGTAGGTTCAGTAGTTACCTTAGTTACGATTTTCATCGCATTTTTTGTTGGTTATAATTATTTTTAGATAGTTGTATGTTTGAGTGTATATTTTATGAGAACTATGTATTACTGGTCAGTACTCTACCTTACTTTTAATCTGATGGACTTGAATATTAATTAATTTGGTCACTCATCTAAGATGTAGTGTAATGAATGGTTTTTGATATACTTATATAATGCAGATGACCCGACAATGGATGTACGGTGACCGACGTTGTCCCGAGTTTCTTAATGGCATGTAAAATTTTCTCCACATGGCTGAGGCAAGTAAGCAGTGAAATGGTTTCATGTGTTGTCCATATAGTGCCTGTAAGAATATGAAGGATTACTCTAACTCAAGAACTATTCACTTCCATCTATTTGAGAATGGTTTCATGCCCGTCTATAATTGTTGAACCAAGCACGGAGAAATAGGGTTTATAATGGAAGACAACGAAGAAGAAGAACAGGATAATGACAACTATCATATGTTCACTGAACACGGTGATAGGACAATGGGTGGAGGCGGATATGAAGAAGAGCTCATTTTTTATGAGCCCGATGCCGATTTAGGTCGGTCCATTCGTGATGCAAAGATTAACCGCGGAAGTGAAAACGAGAAGTTGAAGTTGGAGAGAATGTTAGAGGATCACAACAAATTGTTGTACCCAAATTGCAAAGATGGCCGGAAAAAGCTGGGTACCACACTAGAATTGCTGCATTGGAAGGCAGAGAATGGTACTTCTGACAAGGCTTTTGAAAAGTTTCTGAAAATAACAAAGAAGATGCTTCCAGGGGAGAATGTATTGCCCTCTAGTACTTACGAAGCAAAGAAGGTTGTCTTCCCTCTAGGATTAGAGGTGCAGAAGATACACGCATGCATCAATGACTGCATCCTCTACCGCGGCGAGAAGTACGAGAATTTGAATGCATGCCCGGTATGCGGTGCATTGCAGTATAAGATCAAGCGAGATGACCCTGGTGATGTTGAGGGCGAGCCGCGACCCATGAAGAGGGTTCCAGCAAAGGTGATGTGGTATGCTCCTATAATACCACGGTTGAAAGTATGTTTCAAAACCGGGAGCATCACTAGAAGAGAAACCCTCTTCTGTGGCGCACCAAATAGCTATTCTGCGGCGCACCCTGGGGCCACAGGGGTGCGCCACAGAACACACGCCACAAAAATAATTTCTGTGGCGCACCCAGCCCGTGCGCCATAGAAATAGTGGATTCTGTGGCGCACCAAGCCCGTGCACCACAGAAATGGTGGATTCTGTGGCGCACCAAGGCCGTGCGCCACAGAAATAGTCGATTCTGTGGCGCATCCCTTAATGGTGCGCCACAGAATTAGGTGCGCCACAGAATTGTCCAGTGGTGCGCCACAGAAACATCTGCAATATTTCGAAATCTAAATTGTTTCTGCTATATACAGTTTGAATATACAGGAATTATACAGGAATTATTCACAGCAGTGATATTTGACAACATATAACATATTACTGATATTTTACAAAGTTACTAAATCACAATAGTGATACATAGTGCAAAGTATCGAATTTGTCTCAAAGTGATCACATAGTTAACTCGATCGAGTTGTCAAACACATCATCATCGAACAATAATTGTCACCACATATAGTTACTCGAGTTGTCAAGTTACAAATGCCTAAGCTAAGATGAAATAGACTACAAGCACGGCGACGATGGTGAGCAAGAATGGTAGCTTGATGGAGGTCTTCATCTTGTTCATCTGTTTCAACTGGTGGTCCCTCCACTTCGCAACCGCCTCGTGTCTAGTCTTGTATCCTTTATAGGAGTTGCCGCTGAACTTGTCGACCTGTGCTTTGCAGTCCTTCCACTCGTCATAGACTCCTGGAACCCGACCCTCGAACACCACGTAGTACGTCATCTATATAGATAGACACAAAGCATATTAGTAAGTATAATGCAAAAAACAACTAAGTCATATATGTTCACAAAAAACAACTAAGGAAACAAAAAAAAACATCATCAAAGATATACAAACATAAAGCTAGCTAGGCCTAAGTTAATTTAGAGCAAACTAATAGTAGCTAGCTAGGAGTTTAGAGCTAACTAATAGTAGCTATAGCTAGGCCTAAGTTTAGAGCAAACTAATAGTAGCTAGCTAGGCCTAAGTTTAGAGCTAAACTAATATAGTAGCTAGGCTTATATAAGTTAAGCAAATTTTGTTAAACAAACTAATAGTAGCTAGCTACGCACACCTCGATCAACGATACCTCAACTGGAGCGGCGCCGGAAACGGCTTATATAGGTCCTTGGTCATCCACGTCCTACGATCAGCCTGCCGCTCTAGGCGTTCCTGGATATCCCTCTGGCATAACCCTATGGGTTGGTGCAAGGACCCTCCCTTTTTGTTGACATCTTCAATGATTATCTCCGACAACTTGACTTTGATGCGATGAAAATCTTGTATAAGATCTTCCTGTGAGATTTCCCCCGCCATTTTGTTGGACCAGTCTCGGAGTCTAGAAGGATGATTCAAATTGTTTGCATCGCGGACAATCCCTTTGAGGTGATGGAGGGCATAGAAGGCCTCTTTCGTGCTCCAAGCCGGCTGCTTGATGCAGGGGAACTCGGTCACGTGCCTGAACCCGTATTTGCCAGTACCCGGCCTGATACATTCTTGTTTCTTTTGGAATGTGCCTCCATTTTGGGCGTAGCCATTGGTAGCCTCATCGAGAACACCCCTTATTCTGGTGTAGTCTTTCCTCTTCGTCACATTCGACGAGTCGAAGTATTGGGCAAGTGACCACTGTGGGCAAAGCACGACGAGTGTGCAGTATGTGTCCCTGCTCAACACATGCAATTGAATCCAGGATAAGCAATGGATGAAATCTAGAAAAAAAACATTAGCTACGACGGTCGCGAGACTTACTCGGGGAAGACAGGCAAAAGAATGTCCCTCTTGTTCTCACTGTTTCTCAACATGAAGCTCTCGAGGTACTTCACTGCCTTGGTCCGTGTACTTGATCCTTCCTCCAGCTGGCTATCACGCATGTAGTAGGGATCCGCTACGATAACGTGAGGGGGTAACTCTCGCTGGATCTGCAGCTGAGCATTGAGCGCGTATAGGCGGACCAAGTTATAGTCCAGCCGTCTCGAGTGAAACAGACTGAAGATATCCTCATACGCTATGCACTCGTTGGTTAGAAATCCTTTGGCCATGCTTGCGTCTGGACGGGCCCTATTGCGAACGTATCCTTTCAGGACACCATTCTGCCTTTCCATCGGCATCATGTAGTGCAGAAACGTCGGGCCGAGATGCCTGATGTCATCAACGACATGGAGAAGGAGATGTACACATATATCACAGAATGCCGGCGGGAAGTAAATCTCGAGCTCGCATAGTATCACCACGATCTCATCCTGTAGCATCTTGAGCTGCCTCACGCCGATCGATTTCCGGTTGATAACGTCGAAAAAGTTGCAAAGGCCAAACAACGTATCACGGACATGCTCGTCCATTATCCCTCGGATCGCAACAGGAAGTATCTGCGTCATGAGCACATGACAATCGTGAGACTTCATCCCGGTGAACCTCTTCTTCGCTAAGTCCAGATATCTGCTTATACTCCCTGAGTATCCGTGAGGAACTTTGACTTCTACGAGGCACCTGAAAAACTGCTCAAGCTCCGGCGGACTCAATGTGAAGCAGGCAGCGGGAAGCACCACGGTGTTCTTCTTAGCCTTTTTGCGGGGAGGACGTTGAGTCCCTTCCGTCTTATCCTCATCGTCATCATCATCATCACTATCGGCGGGGACCTGTAGATTTTTCCTAATGCCAAAATGTTTTAGATCGTATCTTGCTTTCGGCCCATCCTTGGACTTCTCCGAATTGCAAATAGTGCCAAGCAGACTCTCCGTAACGTTCTTCGTAATGTGCATCACATCAAGGCTATGAGGCGCGTGGAGGACCGGCCAGTACTCCAAGTCGTGGAAAACAGACCTCGCTTTCCATACACCCAGCAGCGGCTCTGGCTTGGGTCGTTTCTTTCCCGGCGAAGGGCACTCGTCCCAATTTTTCAGAAGCTCGTCGATTTCTTCGCCGCTCCTAGTGCGCGGGCTCCATCGGGCTCGTCTTTACCATTGAACAACTCACCGCGTTTTCTCCACGGGTGATCCAGGCGAAGCCACCTTCGAGCCCCTGGGTACACGGTTTTCGAAGACCCAGGATCCCTTGGTAGGGAGATGCGGGGTCCCGTCCATGCACTTCACGCAGCCGCAGAATCCGTGGCCGACCTGGGCAGATACATACGCGTAACCAGGATAGTCTGTGACCGTCGTCAGCAACGCGGCTCTCATATGGAAATAATCTCTAGTGTACGCGTCCCACGTACGGGGTGGCGTCTTCCACAACGTGTCTAACTCGTCTTTCAGCAGCCCGAGATACAAATGCATGTCGACACCTGGTTGTTTGGCCCCTGGATGAGAATACTCAAGTGTATGTACTTTTGCTTGGTGCACAGCCACGGGGGTAGGTTGTAAGGCCATACAAACACGGGCCAGCTGCTATGTGTGCTACTCTGGTTGCCGAACGGATTGAGTCCATCGGTGCTCATACCCAGCCTGACGTTCCTCGCGTCGCCCCCAAAACTCGGGAAAGCTATGTCCAATGCTTCCCACTGGGCAGCGTCTGCAGGATGTGTCATGATATAGCCCTTCTCCGGATCTTCTTCCGGCTTCTCCCTTTTCGCGTGCCATTGCATGAGCTTTGCTTCCTTAGGGTCCACGTAGTACCGTTGAAGACGGGGAGTGATAGGAAAGTACCATACCACTTTTCGAGGAATTTTCTTGTTGTTGGTTCCACACTTGTATCGTCCGTGGCCGCACTTCGGACATGTGATTGTGTCCTTGTACTCCCCCCGATAAATTACACAATCATTGATGCAGGCGTGAAATTTTTCGTGAGGTAGGTCAAGAGGGCACACGACTTTCTTAGCCTCGTTGATACTGCTTGGCAATGTGTTCCCCTCGGGAAGGCGATCGTGCCAGAATTTCAAGTTCTTGTTGAAGCTCGAGTCGGTCCATTTGTTTTGCGTCTTCATCTTCAGAGCAGCAAGCGTTACATGCAACCGCGTATCCTCGGGGCGGCACCCAGGAAACAACGGAGTCACCCCGTCTATCTCCATTTGCGCCAGTTTGGCTTTCTCCCTAGCATCAGCTATGTCGTTGCTCGTCTCCTTAAGCAGCAGATCCTGAACATGAGAGTCCCGCAAGGCCGAAATTAGCGGGGTCTCCGTGTTCTCGCCTTCATCGTCATGTCGATCTTCTCCGCCGACATATCCTTCTTCATGATGATCTTGTTCGCCGTTATATCCTCGCTCGCCCTCCTCTTCGTGCACAACTTTTGCTGCCGGCGGTGCCACGTGGTTGCGGTCGTCAAAGAAACCGCGTCTGAGAAGGTGCTCCTCCAATTGTCCGGAATCAGGGTCAATCCAGCGCACGAGTTTGCATGATCGACACGGGCATCTTATCTGCCGCCTGTTGCACCGAATCATGTCCGCCTTCGCGTATTTTTTGTATCTAGCGATTCGAGCAGAGCTCATTTCTAGTACCATGGTTGCCTGCACAGACACATATAGAGAGCAGAAAATTAGAACCACAACATGCATGCATAGTCGCCGGAAAAATTCGGCATGACCTCTCCTATAAGTAGGACATATGGGGTGCAAAAGTTTGCCGAAATAGAAGTGAATCAACATTTCGGCAAACATCCATGCACCATGCCGCGCCCGCACGCGCGACAATCGATCGGTCCACCTGCACATGCATGACAAACACCCATACACATCGATCGATGGCCACACGAGACATATGCACCTCCAACTATACTCACCTAGTAGATTCGATACCGACACGCGAAAAGAGCGAGGAGAGGGAGGGACCGGAGTATAGATGCAAGTAATTAGGCCGCCCCAACAACAAGAAACTTCACCAACAATTATACATCGAATAAATAGGTTCACCTACCTAAAAAGGAGAACTAAATGTGTAAAAATGGAGTGGAGAGAAGGGGGGGGCGAGTGAGCAACATCCACTTGGAATGAAGTGAGTGGGGGGGGAGAGAGGGGCCATCTTTATGTGCACAGTGCGCAGAATTCTGTGGCGCACCAGTATGGTATTCTGTGGCGCACTGTGCCGGTGCGCCACAGAAACAACATATTCTGTGGCGCATTGTGTAGGATGCGCCACAGAACATGGTGTTTCTGTGGCGCACCAGCACAGTGCGCCACAGAAGTTGCCCTTTCTGTGGCGCACGGGTTAGGATGCGCCATAAAACTATGGCCTCTGACACCCAGCCCAATGATTGGGGTGGGCCCCGCGCACTTTCTGTGGCGCACATCTAACACATGCGCCACAAAAATGGTGATTTCTGTGGTGCACCCGTGGCCGTGCGCCACAAAATAATATTTCTGTGGCGCACCAGTTCATGATGCGCCACAGAATCCATTTCATAGAATGGCATTTCCCTACTAGTGCATGCCAAGTTGTTGCGATGGCACAAACAAGACCATAAGAAAGACGTGATGCTGAGACACCCCGCTGACGGGTTGCAGTGGAGAAAAATCGACAGAGAGTTCAAGACATTTGAAGATGACGCGAGGAACTTAAGATTTGGTCTAAGTACAGATGGCTTTAATCCTTTCGGGTAGCAGAGCTCCAGTCATAGCACCTGGCCGGTGACTCTATGTATCTACAACCTTCCTCCTTGGTTGTGCATGAAACATAAGTTCATTATGATGCCAGTGCTCATCCAAGGCCCGAGGCAACCCGGCAACGACGTTGATGTGTACCTGAGGCTATTGGTTGAAGAACTTTTACAGTTGTGGAGTGAAGAAGGTGTACCTGTGTGGGATGAGAACGAACATACGAGGGTTGTTGTTCTCAACCATCAATGATTTGAGTGCTCTCAATAACATTTCAGGACAATCAAATAAGGGATACAATGCATTCACACACTGTTTAGGTGATACTGACAGTATACATTTGGGAAACAAGAATGTGTACCTGGGGCATCGTCGATTTCTTTAACAACAGCATCTGTAAGAAAGAGAGGAGGCAAGCATTTCAGAGGTGAGGTAGATAACCGGACAAAACCTACCTGCCCTACTGGGGATGTTATATATGATATGGTGAAGGATTTAAACTGATCTTTGGAAAGGGTCCTGGCGGACAATCTATTCCAAATGATAGTGTCGAACACGTACCCATGTGGAAGAAGATGTCTATATTTTGGGAGCTGCCCTATTGGAAAATCCTAGAGGTTCACTCTTCAATCGACATGATGCACATGACGAAAAATCTTTGCGTGAACCTGCTAAACTTCTTGGGCGTGTATGGGAAGACAAAATATACACCGGATGCACGGAAGGACCAGCAACGTATGCATGAACGAGACAACCTGAATCCATAGAAGTATCAAGATCCTGCCACCTACGCTCTTACCAAAGAAGAGAAGGGGATTTTTTTTGAAGTCCTGAACAACATCAAGGTCCCGTCTGGCTTCTCATAGAATAGAAAGGGAATAATAAACACGACAGAGAAAAAGTTTCAAAACCTAAAGTCTCATGACTGCCACGTCATTATGACACAATTACTTCCGGTTGCATTGAGGGGGCTTCTGGCAGAAAATGTTCGAGTACCCATTGTGAAGCTATGTGCATTCCTCAATGCAATTTCCCGGAAGGTGATCAATCCACTAACTCTATCAAATCTATAGAAGGATGTGGTGCAATTTCTTGTTAGCTTCGATTTGGTGTTTCCACTATCCTTCTTCAATATTAGTCGAAGAGATTCATGTTCTCGATCCTGTATTTCTACACAACATGTTTCCCTTTGAGAGATTCATGGAAGTCTTAAAGAAATACGTTCATACCCGTGCTAGGCCAGAAGGAACCATCTCCAAGGGCTATGGAACAGAGGAGGTCATTGAGTTTTGTGTTGACTTTATTCCTAAACTTAAAACGATCGGTGTTCCTGAATCACTCTATGAGGGGAGACTGCGTGGAAAAGGCATGCTAGGAAAGAGAGCAAAAATAAGTATGGACGGACATTCTTACACTAAAGCACACTACACAGTCCAACATAATTCCAGCTTGGTGCCTCCGTATATAGTGGAACACAAGTATATTTTATGCTCAAAATACCTGGAGCAAGGTGAAGATTGGATTGATGGAGAACACGAGAAGAATTTCGGCGGTTGGTTGAAAACACATCTCATTGATGACACCACTGTTGAAAAACAACTATACTTGTTGGCCAAGCAACGATCATTTTGTATATCGACTTTTCAAGGGTACGAGATAAATGGGAATACATTTTACACTATCGCCCAAGATCAAAAGAGAACCAAACAAAACAGTGGTGTCCGCTTTGATGCAACAGACGACAATGGGAAGAAGGTCACATATTATGGGTACATAGAGGATATATGGGAACTTTAATATGGACATACTTTCAAGATCACTTTATTCCGGTGCAAACGGTTCAACCTGAAAGACGGGGTATAGGTAGAACCACAATACGGAATGACTACAGTGGATCTGAAGAATCTAGGATACGAGACCGAACCATTCGTGCTAGCCAGTGAAGTGGCTCAGGTTTTCTATGTGAAGGACATGTCTACGAAACTGGAAAAAGAAAAGAAAGGCAAGAGGAGACATCATATGATGAGCTAAAGCACCACATAGTTCTTTCAGGAAAAAAAACATCGTCGGAGTGGAGGACAAGACAGACATGTCAGAAGATTATAATAAGTTTGATTATATTGCACCCTTCAAGGTGAAAACTGACCCGAGCATCGTTTTACATAACAAAGAGTGTCCATGGTTGCGTCGCAATCAGAAGAAAGGGAATACACGAATAAAACTCAGAAGACTAGATAGGGATGATGTTGTTGGTGATCTATAATAATAAACTTGGAATACGTCAGTTCTGTTGAAAACGTGTTCACAAAAAAGAAATTGTATCTAACATTTTATGTTGGAGGTAGAACAAAACAATCGGTATCGACATCATACAGCCCTACCGTGGCTCGTGAGTGCATATATGCATATGAAATGCAGGGGTAGGACGTATGATGGGAATCCGAATGATTTGTATTCGGTCGATGAACTGAAAGATGTATGCAGGGAAGCCGAGAGGTGGGCTATATATAGGGCCGTGTGGCTCACAAAGTGATTGTGCTAGTTTCGATCCAACGGCTCACAAGACCTAGAAAGAAGCACACCCCTGAACCAAGGACTCGCAAAAGCTTGAAAGAAACACACGATCCATGTGATTCTTCCTGATTGGTGGGATTCATATGCTCGAGAACTACCACTGATCCAACGTCTTACAAGAGCTAGAAAGAAACACACCCTGATCCAACAACTCACAAGAGTTATAAAGAAACACACGATTCATGTGATTCTTCCTGATTGGTGGGATTCAGACGCTCGAGAATTACCACTGATCCAACGGCTCACAAGGGCTAGAAAGAAACACAGTCCTGGTCCAATGAATCACAAGAGCCAGAAAGAAACACACGATCCGTGTGATTCTTCCTGATTGGTGGGATTCAGACGCTCGAGAACTACCACTGATTCAACGGCTCACAAGATCTAGAAAGAAACACACCCCTGATCCAACGACTCACAAGAGCTAGAAAGAAACACATGATCCGTGTGATTCTTCCTGATTGGTAGGATTCAGACGCTCGAGAACTAGCACTGATCCAACGGCTCACAAGAGTTAGAAATAAACACATGATCCATGTGATTCTTCCTGATTGGTGTGATTCAGACGATCGAGAACTATCACTGATCCAACGACTCACAAGAGCTAGAAAGAAACACACCAGGGCTTCCAACGACTCACTAGCATAGTCACTCTGTGAGCCACACGCCCCTATATATAGTCCACTTCTCGGATTCCCTGCTCAAATCTTTCAGTTCTTCGACCGAATACAAATCATTCAGATTCCCCGTCATATGTCCAACCGTGCATTTGATATACATATACGCGGTTGTGTTGTATGACCGCGATACCGATTGTTTTGTTCTATCTCCGACGAAAAATGTTTGATACAACTTCTTCCGGTCATTTTGGTGTTTTTTGTTCTAGATAAACAAGTCATTACATAATGGCAAGAGTGGATCTGATCTACAAATCATACTCCCGCCTAAGCCAATAGTACTCCGGCTCATGGTCGTCGTAGTCACCGCCGTCGTCGTCACTATGGTCGGACGGTGCTAGGGGAGTGACCCTAGGAGGATCAGGATATCTGTACTGGGCATGAGGGTAGCGCGGGCGAGGACTAAATTGTTAGGGTTTCGACTTGACCAATCAGAAAGAATCACACGGATCGTGTGTATCTTTCAAGCGTTTGTGAATTGTTGGATCGGGGTACGGTGTGTTTCTTTCGAGCTCTTGTGAGCCGTTGAACGAAACCCTAGCACACCACTTTGTAAAAACAAATGTAAACAGAAAGAGTGAGTGAATACATGAAATGTACAACCCTAAGAACACATGTAAACAAATGTATGGTCTACAGTTTTCACCGGAGCCCGCAGTGGGTAACAATGTGCAACTCTTTGCTTTGTTTTGTTATAGTGGACCCTAGGAACTCCCAAAAAAATGGCATGAACCACCTCTACACAAGATTCCCTACCATTCGTCAGTTTCGGGACTTTTATCCTATAAGTACTTAGACTCGGAGAGAGGAATCGATGCCGGTGAAGACCCAACACAAAGAGTTAGTTAATACATGGCATGTAAAACCCTAAGAAAACATGTGAACACATGTTATGCCAACTCCTATATTTTGGTGACATCCCGACGCTCCGGAGCACCTCTATGGCAAAACCCTAGCCCCGCTGGAGAAAAGTCCAGCTTATCGATCTACAGCTTTCACCGGATCCCTGAGTGGGTAGAAATGTGCAATTCTTTGCTTGGTTACATTACGGTGGACCCTAGGAAGTCCCAAAACAATGGCATGAACCACCTCTAGATAATATTCCCTCACGTTCATCGGTTCCAGGAATTTCATCCTAAAAGTACTTATACTCGGAGAGAGGAAACGATGCCGGTGAAGACCCAACACAAAGAGTGAGTGAATAAATGGCATGTACAACCCGAATAAAACATGTTAACACATGGTATTCCAACTCCTAGCTTTTTGTTCCATCCCGACCCTCCGGAGCCCCTCTGCGGCGAAACCCTGGACCCGCTGGAGAAAAGTCCATCTTATCGGTCTACAGCTTTTACCGGAGCCCGAAGTATGTAGAAATGTACAAATCTTTTCTTAGTTGTGTTATTTTGGACCATAGTAAGTCCCAAAACAATTTCATGAACCACCTCTACACAAGATTCCCTCCCGTTCGTCGGTTCCGGGACTTTCAGCCTATAAGTACTTAGACTCGGAGAGAGGAATCGATGCCGGTGAAGACCCAACACAAAGAATGAGTGAATACATGGAATGTACAACCATAAGAACAATGTTAACACATGGTATGCCAACTCCAAGCTTATGGTTACATCCCGACGCTCCGGAGACCCTCTGTAGCGAAACCCTTGCCCCGGAGAAATGTCCACCTTATCGGCCTACAGCTTTCACCGAAGCTCGGAGTGGGTAGAAATTTGCAACTCTTTGCTTGGTTGTGTTATGGTGGACCATAGGAAGTCCCAAAACAATGTCATGAACCACCTCTACAAAATATTCCCTCCCGTTCGTCAGTTCCGGGACTTTCAGCCTATAAGTACATAGACTCAGAGAGAGGAATCGACGTCGGTGAAGACCCAACACAAAGAGCGAGTGAATACATGTAATGTACAACCCTAAGAACACATTTTAACACATGGTATGCTAACTCCTATATTTTGGTGCCATCCCGACGCTCTGGAGCCCCTCTGCGGCGAAACCCTAGCCCTACGGGAGAAAAGTCCAACTTATCGGTCTATAGCTTTCACCGGAGCACGCAGTGGGTAGTAATGTGCAAATATTTGCATTGATGTGTTATGGTGGACCCTAGGAAGTCCCAAAACAATGGCATGAACCACCACTACACAAGAGTCCCTCCTGTTGGTCGGTTCCGGGACTATCAGCCTATAAGTACTTAGACTCGGACAAAGGAATCGATGCTGGTGAAGACCCAACACAAAGAGTGAGTTAATACATGCCATGTACAACCCTAAGAACACATTTTAACACATTTTATGCCAACTCCTATCTTTTGGTGCCATCCCGACGCTCCGGAGCACCTCTATGGCAAAACCCTAGCCCCGCTGGAGAAAAGTCCAGCTTATCGATCTACAGCTTTCACCGGATCCCTGAGTGGGTAGAAATGTGCAATTCTTTGCTTGGTTACATTACGGTGGACCCTAGGAAGTCCCAAAACAATGGCATGAACCACCTCTAGATAATATTCCCTCACGTTCATCGGTTCCAGGAATTTCATCCTAAAAGTACTTATACTCGGAGAGAGGAAACGATGCCGGTGAAGACCCAACACAAAGAGTGAGTGAATAAATGGCATGTACAACCCGAATAAAACATGTTAACACATGGTATTCCAACTCCTAGCTTTTTGTTCCATCCCGACCCTCCGGAGCCCCTCTGCGGCGAAACCCTGGACCCGCTGGAGAAAAGTCCATCTTATCGGTCTACAGCTTTTACCGGAGCCCGAAGTATGTAGAAATGTACAAATCTTTTCTTAGTTGTGTTATTTTGGACCATAGTAAGTCCCAAAACAATTTCATGAACCACCTCTACACAAGATTCCCTCCCGTTCGTCGGTTCCGGGACTTTCAGCCTATAAGTACTTAGACTCGGAGAGAGGAATCGATGCCGGTGAAGACCCAACACAAAGAATGAGTGAATACATGGAATGTACAACCATAAGAACACATGTTAACACATGGTATGCCAACTCCAAGCTTATGGTTACATCCCGACGCTCCGGAGACCCTCTGTAGCGAAACCCTTGCCCCGCTGGAGAAATGTCCACCTTATCGGCCTACAGCTTTCACCGAAGCTCGGAGTGGGTAGAAATTTGCAACTCTTTGCTTGGTTGTGTTATGGTGGACCATAGGAAGTCCCAAAACAATGTCATGAACCACCTCTACAAAATATTCCCTCCCGTTCGTCAGTTCCGGGACTTTCAGCCTATAAGTACATAGACTCAGAGAGAGGAATCGACGTCGGTGAAGACCCAACACAAAGAGCGAGTGAATACATGTAATGTACAACCCTAAGAACACATTTTAACACATGGTATGCTAACTCCTATATTTTGGTGCCATCCCGACGCTCTGGAGCCCCTCTGCGGCGAAACCCTAGCCCTACGGGAGAAAAGTCCAACTTATCGGTCTATAGCTTTCACCGGAGCACGCAGTGGGTAGTAATGTGCAAATATTTGCATTGATGTGTTATGGTGGACCCTAGGAAGTCCCAAAACAATGGCATGAACCACCACTACACAAGAGTCCCTCCTGTTGGTCGGTTCCGGGACTATCAGCCTATAAGTACTTAGACTCGGACAAAGGAATCGATGCTGGTGAAGACCCAACACAAAGAGTGAGTTAATACATGCCATGTACAACCCTAAGAACACATTTTAACACATTTTATGCCAACTCCTATCTTTTGGTGCCATCCCGATGCTCCGGAGCCCCTCTGCGGCGAAACCCTTGCCGGACTGGAGAAAAGTCCACCTTACCGGTCTACACCTTACACCGGATCCCGGAGTTGGTAGCAATGTGAAAATATTTGCTTGGATGTGTTGTGGTTGACTCTAGTAAGTCCCAAAACAATGGCATGAACCACCTCTACACAAGATTCCCTCCCGTTTCTCGGTTCCGGGACTTTCAGCCTATAAGTACTTAGACTTGGTGAGAGGATTCGATGCCAATGAAAACCCAACACAAAGAGTGAGTTAATACATGGCATGTAATACCATAAGAACACATGTTAACACATGGTATTCCAACTACAAGATTATGGTGACATCCCGATGCTCCGGAGCCCCTCTGCGGCGAAACCCTAGCCCCGCTGGAGAAAAGTCCACCTTATCGGTCTACAACATTCACCAGAGCCCGGAGTGGGTAGAAATTTGCAACTATTTTCTTCATTGTGTTATGGTGGACCCTATTAAGTTCCAAAACAATTGCACGAACCACCTCTGCAAAATATTCCCTCCCATTCGTCGGTTCCGAACTTTCAGCCTATAAGTACATAGACCGGAGAGAGGAATCGATGCTGGTGAAGACCCAACACAAAGAGCGAGTGAATACATGGAATATACAACCCTAAGAACACATTTTAACACATGGTATGCCAACTCCTATCTTTTGTTTCCATCCCGACGCACCGGAGCCCCTCTGCGGCGAAACCCTAGCTAGCCCCGAAGGAGAAAAGTCCACCTTATCGGTCTACAGCTTTCACCGGAGCAAGGAGTGAGTAGAAATGTGCAAACTCTTTGATTGGTTGTGTTATGGTGGACCCTAGGAAGTCCCAAAAGTGTTGCATGAACCACCTCTTCAAAAGAGTCCATCCAGTTCGTCGGTTCTGGGACATTCAGCCTATAAGTACTTAGACTCGGAGAGAGGGATCAATGCCACGTAAGACCCAACACAAAGAGTGAGTGAATACATTCCATGTACGAGTCTAAGAAAACATGTTAACACATGTTATGCCAACTACTAGATTTTGGTGCCATCCCGACACTCCGGAGCGCCTCTGCGGCGAAACCCTAGACCCGTTGGAGAAAAGTCCACCTTATCGGTCTACAGCTTTCACCGGAGCCCGGAATGGGTAGAAATATGCAACTCTTTGCTTGGTTTTGTTATGGTGGACCCTAGGATGTCCCCAAAAAATGGCATGAACCACCTCTACACAAGATTCCCTCCCGTTCGTCGGTTCCGGGACTTTAAGCCTATAAGTACATAGACTCGGAGAGAGGAATTGATGCTAGTGAAGACCTAACACAAAGAGTGAGTGAATACATGGCATGTACAGCCCTAAGACCACATGTTAACACACGGTATGCCAAATCATAGTTTTTGGTGCCATCCCGACGCTCCAGAGCCCCTCTGCGACGAAACCCTAGCCCCGCTGGAGAAAAGTAGACCTTATCGGTCTACAGCTTTCACCGGAGCCCGGAGTGGGTACAAATGTGCAACTATTTGCTTGGTTGTGTTATGGTTGACCCTAGGAAGTCCCAAAACAATGGCATTAACCACCCTACACAATATTCCCTCCCGTTCGTCGGTTCCGGGACTTTCAGCCTATAAGTACTTACACTCGGAGAGAGGAATCAATGTCGGTGAAGACCCAACACAAAGAGTGAGTGAATACATGCCATGTACAACCGTAATAACACATGTTAACACATGTTATGCCAACTCATAGTTTTTGGTGCCATCCCGATGCTCCGGAATCCCTCTGCGGCAGAAACCCTAGCCCCGCTGGAGGAAAGTCCACCTTATCGATCTACAGCTTTCACCGAAGCCTGGAGTGGGAATAAATGTGCAACTATTTGCTTGGTTGTGTTATGATAGACCCTAGGAATTCCCAAAACAATGGAATGAACCATGTCTACACAAGATTCCCTCCCGTTCGTCGGTTCTGGGACTTTCAGCTTATAGGTACTTAGACTCGGAGAGAGGAATCAATGCCAGTGAAGACCTAACACAAAGATTGAGTGAATACATGGCATTTACAAACCTAAGAACACATTATAACACACATTATTCCAACTCCTAGCTTTTGGCGCCATCCCGACGCTCCGGAGCCCCTCTGCGGCGAAACCCTAGCCCCGATGGAGAAAAGTCGACCTTATCGGTCTACAGCTTTCACCGGAACCCGGAGTGGGTAGCAATGTGAAACTCTTTGTTTGTTTGTGTTATGGTGGACCCTAGGAAGTCCCAAAGAAATGGCATGAAGCATCTCTACACAAGATTCCCTCCCGTTCGTTGGTTCCGGGACTTTCAGCCTATAAGAACTTGGACTCGGAGAGAGGAATCGATGCCGGTTAAGACCCAACACAAATATGGATTTAATACATGGAATATACAACCCTAAGAACACATGGTATTCCAAATCCTAGCTTCTGGTAACATCCCGATGCTCCGGAGCTCCTTTGCGCCGAAACCCTAGCCCCGCTGGAGAAAAGTCCACCTTATCAGTCTACGACTTTGACCGGAGCCCGGAGTGGGTAGCAATGTGCAACTCTTGGCTTGTTTGTGTAATGGTGGACGCTAGGAAGTCCGAAAACAATGGCATGAACCAGCTCTACACAAGATTCCGCCCCGTTCGTCGGTTTCGGGACTTTCACCCTATAAGTACTTAGACTCGGAGAGAGGAATCGATGCCGGTGAAGAACCAACACAAAGAGTTAGCGAATACATGGAATGTACAACCCTCAGAACACATTTTAACACATGGTATGCAACATCCTAGATTTTGGTGCCATCCTGACGCTCCGGAGCCAATCTGCGGCGAAACCCTAGCCCCGCTGGATAAAAGTCCATCTTATCGGTCTACAACTTTCACCGGAGCCCGGATTGGGTATAAATTTGCAAATATTTGCTTGGTTGTGTTATGGTGGACCCTAGGAAGTCCCAAAACAATGGAATAAAACACATCTACAAAATATTCCCTCCTATTCGTCGGTTCCGGAACTTTCAGCCTATAAGTACATAGACGAGAGAGAGGAATCGATGCCGGTGAAGACCCAACACAAAGATCGAGTGAATATATGGCATCTACAACCCTAATAACAAATTTTAACACATGGTATGCCAACTCCTAGCTTTTTGTTCCATCCCGACCCTCCGGAGCCCCTCTGCGGCGAAATCCTGGACCCGCTGGAGAAAAGTACACCTTATCGGTCTACGGCTTTTACCGGAGCCTGAAGTATGTAGCAATGTGCAAATATTTAATTAGTTTTGTTATTGTGGACCATAGGAAGTCCCAAAACAATTTCATGAACCAGCTCTACACAAGATTCCCTCCCGTTCATCGGTTCCGAGACTTTCAGCCTATAAGTACTTAGACTCGGAGAGAGGAATCGATGCCGGTGAAGACCCAACACAAAGAGTGAGTGAATACATGGAATGTACAACCATAATAACACATGTGAACACATGTTATGCCAAATACAAGATTATGGTTACATCCCGACGCTCCCAACACCCTCTATGGCGAAACCCTTGCCCCACTGGAGAAATGTCCACCTTATCGGCCTACAGCTTTCACCGAAGCCTGGAGTGGGTAGAAATTTGCAACTCGTTGCTTGGTTGTGTTATGGTGGACCATAGGAAGTACCAAAACAATGTCATGAACCACCTCTACAAAATATTCCCTCCCGTTCGTCAGTTCCGGGACTTTCAGCATATAAGTACATAGACTCAGAGAGAGGAATCGACGTCGGTGAAGACCCAACACAAAGAGAGAGTGAATACATGTAATGTACAACCCTAAGAACACATGTGAACACATGGCATGCCAACTCCTATATTTTGGTTCCATCCCGACGCTCCGGAGCCCCTCTGCGGAGAAACCCTAGCCCTACGGGAGAAAAGTCCAACTTATCGGTCTACAGCTTTCACTGGAGCCCGGAGTGGGTAGAAATGTGAAACTATTTGCTTGGATGTGTTATGGTTGACTCTAGTAAGTCCCAAAACAATGTCATGAACCACCTCTACACAATATTCCCTCCCGTTTCTCGGTTCCGGGACTTTCAGCCTATAAGTACTTAGACTTGGTGAGAGGAATCGATGCCGATGAAAACCCAACACAAAGAGTGATTTAATACATGTCATGTAATACCATAAGAACACATGTGAACACATGGTATTCCAACTAAAATATTATTGTGACATCCCGACGCTCCGGAGCCCCTCTGCGGCGAAACCCTAGCCCCGCTGGAGAAAAGTCCACCTTATCGATCTACAACATTCACCAGAGCCCGGAGTGGGTACAAATTTGCAACTCTTTGCTTCATTGTGTTATGGTGGACCCTATTAAGTGCCAAAACAATTGCAAGAACCACCTCTGCAAAACATTCCCTCCCATTCGTCGGTTCCGAACTTTCAGCCTATAAGTACATAGACGAGAGAGAGGAATCGATGCCGGTGAAGACACAACACAAAGAGTGAGTGAATACATGGAATATAAAACCCTAAGAACAAATTTTAACACATGGTATGCCAACTCCTAGCTTTTGTTTTCATCCCGACGCACCGGAGCCCCTCTGCGGCGAAACCCTAGCCCCGCGGGAGAAAAGTCCACCTTATCGGTCTACAGCTTTCACCGGAGCACGGAGTGAGTAGAAATGTGCAACTCTTTGATTGGTTGTGTTATTGTGGACCCTAGGAAGTCCCAAAAGTGTTGCATGAACCACCTTTACAAAATAGTCCCTCCAGTTCGTCGGTTCTGGGACATTCAGCCTATAAGTACTTAGACTCGGAGAGAGGGATCAATGCCATGTAAGACCCAACACAAAGAGTGGGTGAATACATTGCATGTATGACTCTAAGAAAACATGTTAACACATGTTATGCCAACTACTAGATTTTGGTGCCATCCCGACACTCCGGAGCGCCTCTGCGGCAAAACCCTAGACCCGTTGGAGCAAAGTCCACCTTATCGGTCTACAGCTTTCACCAGAGCCGGAATGGGTATAAATGTGAACATCTTTGCTTGGTTTTTTTATGGTGGACCCTAGGAAGTCCCCAAAAAATGGCATGAACAACCTCTACACAAGATTCCCTCCCGTTCGTCGGTTCCGGGACTTTAAGCCTATAAGTACATAGACCCGGAGAGAGGAATTGATGCTAGTGAAGACCTAACACAAAGAGTGAGTGAATACATGGCATGTACAACCCTAAGACCACATGTTAACACATGGTATGCCAAATCCTAGTTTTTGGTGCCATCCCGACGCTCCGGAGCCCCTCTGCGACGAAACCCTAGCCCCGCAGGAGAAAAGTAGACATTATCTGTCTACAGCTTTCACCGGAGCCCGGAGTGGGTGGAAATGTGCAACTATTTGCTTGGTTGTGTTATGGTTGACCCTAGGAATTCCCAAAACAATGGCATTATCCAGCCTACACAAGATTCCCTCCCGTTCGTCGGTTCCGGGACTTTCAGCCTATAAGTACTTACACTCGGAGAGAGGAATCAATGCCGGTGAAGACCCCACACAAAGAGTGAGTGAATACATGGCATGTACAACCCTAATAACACATTTTAACACATTTTAACACATTTTATGTCAACTTATAGTTTTTGGTGCCATCCCGACGCTCCGGAATCTCTCTGCGGCGAAACCCTAGCCCCGCTGGAAAAAGTCCACCTTATCGGTCTACAGCTTTCACCGAAGCCCGGAGTGGGTATAAATGTGCAACTCTTTTCTTGGTTGTGTTATGGTGGACCCTAGTAATTCCAAAAACAATGGCATGAACCATCTCTACACAAGATTCCCTCCCGTTCGTCGGTTCTAGGACTTTCAGCTTATAAGTACTTAGACTCGGAGAGAGGAATCAATGCCAGTGAAGACCTAACACAAAGATTGAGTGAATACATGGCATTTACAAACCTAAGAACACATGTTAACACACATTATTCCAACTCCTAGCTTTTGGCGCCATCCCGATGCTCTGTAGCCCCTCTGCGGCGAAACCCTAGCCCCGCTGGAGAAAAGTCGACCTTATCGGTCTACAGCTTTCACCGGAACCCGGATTGGGTAGCAATGTGAAACTATTTGTTTGTTTGTGTTATGGTGGACCCTAGGAAGTCCCAAAGCAATGGCATGAAGCAGCTCTACACAAGATTCCCTCCTGTTCGTTGGTTCCGGGACTTTCAGCCTATAAGAACTTGGACTCGGAGAGAGGAATCGATGCCGGTGAAGACCCAACACAAATAGGGATAGAATATATGTAATTTACAACCCTAAGAACACATGGTATTACAAATCCTAGCTTTTGGTAACATCTCGATGTTCCGGAGCTCCTTTGCGGCAAAACCCTAGCCCCGCTGGAGAAAAGTCCACCTTATCAGTCTACGGCTTTGACCGGAGCCCGGAGTGGGTAGCAATGTGCAACTCTTGGCTTGGTTGTGTAATGGTGGACGCTAGGAAGTCCCAAAACAATGGCATGAACCACCTCTACACAAGATTCCGCCCCGTTCGTCGGTTCCGGGACTTTCACCCTATAAGTACTTAGACTCGGAGAGAGGAATCGATGTCGGTGAAGAACTAACGCAAAGAGGTAGTGAATACATGGCATGTACAACCCTAAAAACACATTTTAACACATGGTATGCAACCTCCTAGATTTTGGTGCCATCCTGACGCTCCGGAGCCTCTCTGCGGCGAAACCCTAGCCCCGTTGGATAAAAGTCCATCTTATCGGTCTACAGCTTTCACCGGAGCCCGGAATGGGTAGAAATGTGAAAAGCTTTGCTTTTTTTTTTGTTATGGTGGACCCGAGGAAGTCCCCAAAAAATGGCATGAACCACCTCTACACAAGATTCCCTCCCGTTCGTCGGTTCCGGGACTTTAAGCCTATAAGTACATAGACTCGGAGAGAGGAATTGATGCTAGTGAAGACCTAACACAAAGAGTGAGTGAATGCATGGCATGTACAACCCTAAGACCACATGTTAACACACGGTATGCCAAATCCTAGTTTTTGGTGCCATCCCGACGCTCCGGAGCCCCTCTGCGACGAAACCCTAGCCCCGCAGGAGAAAAGTAGACCTTATCGGTCTACAGCTTTCACCGAACCCCGGAGTGGGTATAAATGTGCAACTATTTGCTTGGTTGTGTTATGGTTGACCCTAGGAAGTCCCAAAACAATGGCATTAACCACCCTACACAAGATTCCCTCCCGTTCGTCGGTTCCGGGACTTTCAGCCTATAAGTACTTACACTCGGAGAGAGGAATCAATGCCGGTGAAGACCCAACACAAAGAGTGAGTGAATGCATGGCATGTACAACCGTAATAACACATTTTATGCCAACTTATAGTTTTTGGTGCCATCCCGACGCTCCGGAATCTCTCTGCGGCGAAACCCTAGCCCCGCTGGAGAAAAGTCCACCTTATCGGTCTACAGCTTTCACCGAAACCCGGAGTGGGTATAAATGTGCAACACTTTTCTTGGTTGTGTTATGGTGGACCCTAGTAATTCCAAAAACAATGGCATGAACCATCTCTACACAAGATTCCCTCCCGTTCGTCGGTTCTGGGACTTTCAGTTTATAAGTACTTAGACTCGGAGAGAGGAATCAATGCCAGTGAAGACCTAACACAAATATTGAGTGAATACATGGAATTTACAAACCTAAGAACACATGTTAACACACATTATTCCAACTCCTAGCTTTTGGCGCCATCCCGACGCTCCGGAGCCCCTCTGCGGCGAAACCCTAGCCCCGTTGGAGAAAAGTCGACCTTATCAGTCTACAGCTTTCACCGGAACCCGGAGTGGGTAGAAATGTGAAACTCTTTGTTTTTTTGTGTTATGGTGGACCCTAGGAAGTCCCAAATCAATGTCATGAAGCAGCTCTACACAAGATTCCCTCCCGTTCATTGGTTCTGGGACTTTCAGCCTATAAGAACTTGGACTCGGAGAGAGGAATCGATGCCGGTGAAGACCCAACACAAATAGGGATTTAATACATGTAATCTACAACCCTAAGAACACATGGTATTCCAAATCCTAGCTTCTGGTAACATCTCGATGTTCCGGAGCTCCTTTGCGGCAAAACCCTAGCCCCGCTGGAGAAAAGTCCACCTTATCAGTCTACGACTTTGACCGGAGCCCGGAGTGGGTAGCAATGTGCAACTCTTGGCTTGTTTATGTAATGGTGGACGCTAGGAAGTCCCAAAACAATGGCATGAACCACCTCTACACAAGATTCCGCCCCGTTCGTCGGTTTCGGGACTTTCAGCCTATAAGTACTTAGACTCGGAGAGAGGAATCGATGTCGGTGAAGAACCAACACAAAGAGGTAGTGAATACATGGCATGTACAACCCTAAGAACACATTTTAACACATGGTATGCAACCTCCTAGATTTTGGTGCCATCCTGACGCTCCGGAGCCTCTCTGCGGCGAAACCCTAGCCCCGCTGGATAAAAGTCCATCTTATCGGTCTACAGCTTTCACCGGAGCCCGGAATGGGTAGAAATGTGAAAATCTTTGATTGTTTTTGTTATGGTGGACCCTAGGAAGTCCCCAAAAAATGGCATGAACCACCTCTACACGAGATTCCCTCTCGTTCGTCGGTTCCGGGACTTTAAGCCTATAAGTACGTAGACTCGAGAGAGGAATTGATGCTAGTGAAGACCTAACACAAAGAGTGAGTGAATGCATTGCATGTACAACCCTAAGACCACATGTTAACACACGGTATGACAAATCCTAGTTTTTGGTGCCATCCCGACGCTCCGGAGCCCCTCTGCGACGAAACCCTAGCCCCGCAGGAGAAAAGTAGACCTTATCGGTCTACAGCTTTCACCGGAGCCCGGAGTGGGTAGAAATGTGTAACTATGTGCTTGGTTGTGTTATGGTTGACCCTAGGAAGTCCCAAAACAATGGCATTATCCACCCTACACAAGATTCCCCCCCGTTCGTCGGTTCCGGGACTTTCAGCCTATAAGTACTTACACTCGGAGAGAGGAATCAATGCCGGTGAAGACCCAACACAAAGAGTGAGTGAATGCATGGCATGTACAACCGTAATAACACATTTTATGCCAACTTATAGTTTTTGGTGCCATCCCGACGCTCCGGAATCTCTCTGCGGCGGAACCCTAGCCCCGCTGGAGAAAAGTCCACCTTATCGGTCTACAGCTTTCACCGAAGCCCGGAGTGGGTATAAATGTGCAACACTTTTCTTGGTTGTGTTATGGTGGACCCTAGTAATTCCAAAAACAATGGCATGAACCATCTCTACACAAGATTCCCCCCCGTTCGTCAGTTCTGGGACTTTCAGTTTATAAGTACTTAGACTCGGAGAGAGGAATCAATGCCAGTGAAGACCTAACACAAATATTGAGTGAATACATGGCATTTACAAACCTAAGAACACATGTTAACACACATTATTCCATCTCCTAGCTTTTGGCGCCATCCCGAAGCTCCGGAGCCCTCTGCGGCGAAACCCTAGCCCCGTTGGAGAAAAGTCGACCTTATCAGTCTACAGCTTTCACCGGAACCCGGAGTGAGTAGAAATGTGAAACTGTTTGTTTTTTTGTGTTATGGTGGACCCTAGGAAGTCCCAAATCAATGTCATGAAGCAGCTCTACACAAGATTCCCTCCCGTTCGTTGGTTCCGGGACTTTCAGCCTATAAGAACTTGGACTCGGAGAGAGGAATCGATGCCGGTGAAGACCCAACACAAATAGGGATTGAATACATGTAATCTACAACCCTAAGAACACATGGTATTCCAAATCCTAGCTTCTGGTAACATCTCGATGTTCCGGAGCTCCTTTGCGGCAAAACCCTAGCCCCGCTGGAGAAAAGTCCACCTTATCAGTCTACGACTTTGACCGGAGCCCGGAGTGGGTAGCAATGTGCAACTCTTGGCTTGTTTATGTAATGGTGGACGCTAGGAAGTCCCAAAAAAATGGCATGAACCACCTCTACACAAGATTCTGCCCCGTTCGTCGGTTCCGGGACTTTCAGCCTATAAGTACTTAGACTCGGAGAGAGGAATCGATGTCGGTGAAGAACCAACACAAAGAGGTAGTGAATACATGGCATGTACCCTAAGAACACATTTTAACACATGGTATGCAACCTCCTAGATTTTGGTGCCATCCTGACGCTCCGGAGCCTCTCTGCGGCGAAACCCTAGCCCCGCTGGATAAAAGTCCATCTTATCGGTCTACAGCTTTCACCGGAGCCCGGAATGGGTAGAAATGTGAAAATCTTTGATTGTTTTTGTTATGGTGGACCCTAGGAAGTCCCCAAAAAATGGCATGAACCACCTCTACACGAGATTCCCTCTCGTTCGTCGGTTCCGGGACTTTAAGCCTATAAGTACGTAGACTCGAGAGAGGAATTGATGCTAGTGAAGACCTAACACAAAGAGTGAGTGAATGCATTGCATGTACAACCCTAAGACCACATGTTAACACACGGTATGACAAATCCTAGTTTTTGGTGCCATCCCGACGCTCCGGAGCCCCTCTGCGACGAAACCCTAGCCCCGCAGGAGAAAAGTAGACCTTATCGGTCTACAGCTTTCACCGGAGCCCGGAGTGGGTAGAAATGTGTAACTATGTGCTTGGTTGTGTTATGGTTGACCCTAGGAAGTCCCAAAACAATGGCATTATCCACCCTACACAAGATTCCCCCCCGTTCGTCGGTTCCGGGACTTTCAGCCTATAAGTACTTACACTCGGAGAGAGGAATCAATGCCGGTGAAGACCCAACACAAAGAGTGAGTGAATGCATGGCATGTACAACCGTAATAACACATTTTATGCCAACTTATAGTTTTTGGTGCCATCCCGACGCTCCGGAATCTCTCTGCGGCGAAACCCTAGCCCCGCTGGAGAAAAGTCCACCTTATCGGTCTACAGCTTTCACCGAAGCCCGGAGTGGTAAATGTGCAACACTTTTCTTGGTTGTGTTATGGTGGACCCTAGTAATTCCAAAAACAATGGCATGAACCATCTCTACACAAGATTCCCTCCCGTTCGTCAGTTCTGGGACTTTCAGTTTATAAGTACTTAGACTCGGAGAGAGGAATCAATGCCAGTGAAGACCTAACACAAATATTGAGTGAATACATGGAATTTACAAACCTAAGAACACATGTTAACACACATTATTCCATCTCCTAGCTTTTGGCGCCATCCCGAAGCTCCGGAGCCCCTCTGCGGCGAAACCCTAGCCCCGTTGGAGAAAAGTCGACCTTATCAGTCTACAGCTTTCACCGGAACCCGGAGTGAGTAGAAATGTGAAACTCTTTGTTTTTTTGTGTTATGGTGGACCCTAGGAAGTCCCAAATCAATGTCATGAAGCAGCTCTACACAAGATTCCCTCCCGTTCGTTGGTTCCGGGACTTTCAGCCTATAAGAACTTGGACTCGGAGAGAGGAATCGATGCCGGTGAAGACCCAACACAAATAGGGATTGAATACATGTAATCTACAACCCTAAGAACACATGGTATTCCAAATCCTAGCTTCTGGTAACATCTCGATGTTCCGGAGCTCCTTTGCGGCAAAACCCTAGCCCCGCTGGAGAAAAGTCCACCTTATCAGTCTACGACTTTGACCGGAGCCCGGAGTGGGTAGCAATGTGCAACTCTTGGCTTGTTTATGTAATGGTGGACGCTAGGAAGTCCCAAAAAAATGGCATGAACCACCTCTACACAAGATTCTGCCCCGTTCGTCGGTTCCGGGACTTTCAGCCTATAAGTACTTAGACTCGGAGAGAGGAATCGATGTCGGTGAAGAACCAACACAAAGAGGTAGTGAATACATGGCATGTACAACCCTAAGAACACATTTTAACACATGGTATGCAACCTCCTAGATTTTGGTGCCATCCTGACGCTCCGGAGCCTCTCTGCGGCGAAACCCTAGCCCCGCTGGATAAAAGTCCATCTTATCGGTCTACAGCTTTCACCGGAGCCCGGAATGGGTAGAAATGTGAAAATCTTTGATTGTTTTTGTTATGGTGGACCCTAGGAAGTCCCCAAAAAATGGCATGAACCACCTCTACACAAGATTCCCTCCCGTTCGTCGGTTCCGGGACTTTAAGCCTATAAGTACGTAGACTCGGAGAGAGGAATTGATGCTAGTGAAGACCTAACACAAAGAGTGAGTGAATGCATTGCATGTACAACCCTAAGACCACATGTTAACACACGGTATGACAAATCCTAGTTTTTGGTGCCATCCCGACGCTCCGGAGCCCCTCTGCGACGAAACCCTAGCCCCGCAGGAGAAAAGTAGACCTTATCGGTCTACAGCTTTCACCGGAGCCCGGAGTGGGTAGAAATGTGTAACTATTTGCTTGGTTGTGTTATGGTTGACCCTAGGAGTCCCAAAACAATGGCATTATCCACCCTACACAAGATTCCCTCCCGTTCGTCGGTTCCGGGACTTTCAGCCTATAAGTACTTACACTCGGAGAGAGGAATCAATGCCGGTGAAGACCCAACACAAAGAGTGAGTGAATGCATGGCATGTACAACCGTAATAACACATTTTATGCCAACTTATAGTTTTTGGTGCCATCCCGACGCTCCGGAATCTCTCTGCGGCGAAACCCTAGCCCCGCTGGAGAAAAGTCCACCTTATCGGTCTACAGCTTTCACCGAAGCCCGGAGTGGGTATAAATGTGCAACACTTTTCTTGGTTGTGTTATGGTGGACCCTAGTAATTCCAAAAACAATGGCATGAACCATCTCTACACAAGATTCCCTCCCGTTCGTCGGTTCTGGGACTTTCAGTTTATAAGTACTTAGACTCGGAGAGAGGAATCAATGCCAGTGAAGACCTAACACAAATATTGAGTGAATACTTGGAATTTACAAACCTAAGAACACATGTTAACACACATTATTCCAACTCCTAGCTTTTGGCGCCATCCCGACGCTCCGGAGCCCCTCTGCGGCGAAACTCTAGCCCCGTTGGAGAAAAGTCGACCTTATCAGTCTACAGCTTTCACCAGAACCCGGAGTGGGTAGAAATGTGAAACTATTTGTTTTTTTGTGTTATGGTGGACCCTAGGAAGTCCCAAAGAAATGGCATGAAGCATCTCTACACAAGATTCCCTCCCGTTCGTTGGTTCCGGGACTTTCAGCCTATAAGAACTTGGACTCGGAGAGAGGAATCGATGCCGGTGAAGACCCAACACAAATAGGGATTGAATACATGTAATCTACAACCCTAAGAACACATGGTACACATATCCCTAGCTTCTGGTAACATCTCGATGTTCCGGAGCTCCTTTGCGGCAAAACCCTAGCCCCGCTGGAGAAAAGTCCACCTTATCAGTCTACGACTTTGACCGGAGCCCGGAGTGGGTAGCAATGTGCAACTCTTGGCTTGTTTGTGTAATGGTGGACGCTAGGAAGTCCCAAAACAATGGCATGAACCACCTCTACACAAGATTCCGCCCCGTTCGTCGGTTCCGGGACTTTCAACCTATAAGTACTTAGACTCGGAGAGAGGAATCGATGCCGGTGAAGAACCAACACAAAGAGGTAGTGAATACATGGCATGTACAACCCTAAGAACACATTTTAACACATGGTATGCAACCTCCTAGATTTTGGTGCCATCCTGACGCTCCGGAGCCTCTCTGCGGCGAAACCCTAGCCCCGCTGGATAAAAGTCCATCTTATCGGTCTACAGCTTTCACCGGAGCCCGAAATGGGTAGAAATGTGAAAATCTTTGATTGTTTTTGTTATGGTGGACCCTAGGAAGTCCCCAAAAAATGGCATGAACCACCTCTACACAAGATTCCCTCCCGTTCGTCGGTTCCGGGACTTTAAGCCTATAAGTACGTAGACTCGGAGAGAGGAATTGATGCTAGTGAAGACCTAACACAAAGAGTGAGTGAATGCATTACATGTACAACCCTAAGACCACATGTTAACACACGGTATGACAAATCCTAGTTTTTGGTGCCATCCCGACGCTCCGGATCCCTCTGCGGTGAAACCCTAGCCCCGTTGGAGAAAAGTCAACCTTATCAGTCTACAGCTTTCACCGGAACCCGGTGCGGGTAGCAATGTGAAAATCTTTGCTTTTTTGTGTGATGGTCGACCCTAGGAATTCCCAAAACAATGGAATGACGCACCTCTACACAAGATTCCCTCTCGTTCGTCGGTTCCGCAACTTTCGGCTTATAAGTAGTTAGACTCAGAGAGAGGAATCGATGTCGGTGAAGACCCAACACAAAGAGTGAGTGAATAAATGTCATGTACAACCCTAAGAACACACGTTAACACACGGTATGCGAACTCCTAGCTTTTGGTGCCATCTCAAGGCTCCGGAGCTCCTCTGCGGCGGAACCGTAGCCCCGCTGGGGAAAAGTCCACCTTATCAGTCTAGAGCTTTCACCGGAGACCGTGGTGGGTAGCAATGTGCAATTCTTTACTTGGTTGTGTTATGGTGGACCCTATTTCAATAGAGATCCACAAAGAGTTGCTGAATATACAACTCCTAGCTACGAACGGTAATGTCCGCCGTCTTGACTTTCTCCTAAAACAGGCTGAGAACAAAACAATCGATAAAGTAAGCCGGGACGAGAACCCCTCTCAAATAAAGTATTTTATTGATTATTGACGAATACCAAAATAAATACTTTAAAACCTATGTAAAATTTTGGAATTAATTATAGTTTCTAGAAATATTTACATCCATATTGAAATTTTAAAATTTGAAAATGCTACAAAACATCACAAATATATTTTTAGTTCATAGCTTTTCATTTTAAAAAAATTGAAATTAGTTTCATGTCATTAAGATTTTCTTTCAAAAGTTATAGATTTTTTAATAAAACAGGAAAAGAAAAAGAGAGGAAAAGAAAAAAGGAAAATAAAAGAGAAAATAACTTAGGTACCGGTTGGTGCCACCAACTTGTACCAAAGGTCCGCTGGTTCGTGCGCAGTTAGAGTCGCCCCGGGGGAACCTTTGGTACCGGTTGGTGCCACCAACCGGTATTAATACCCACCTTTAGTACCGGTTTGTGGAACCAACCGGTACCAATATCCCTTTGGTACCGGTTTGTGATCCCAACCAGTACTAATGAGTTGAAAACACGCGGGGACTTAGGCGTTTCTTCCCCAAATTTTCGCAGATCGACGGGCAGAACCGCGACGTGCCTCCGGGCTCCTGAGATCGCCGATTAGATGCCGTCCTGCTGTCGGTCGGCCCCCTGCGCCCATGCATCGCATTCGGCCCCCGTGCGCCTCCGCATCCTTGATCGTCGCTCGTCGCCGTACGCACGCTGGGTCTCCATCCCGCGCGAATCTCTGCTGGCATGTGCGCCGCCGCCGCGAGCGCACCTCTCTCCGGCGCCCGTGGTCACCGCCCCACTCCTTTGTCACCGCCACGCCCCCCGTGGCCCTGCGCGTTCACCCCCAGTGCCCGTGTCGCGTGCGTCGCCCTTGGCGCCCCGGCCATCTCCCCCGCCAGTACGTGGCTAGGCCACCTCCACTGTGAGTATTTCACAGTTTTTTCTGTAGCTCTATTTAATTAGTTTTTCTGCATGTGTATTTATTAATTAGGTTTTTTTTTCTGCAGCTGTTATTATGAATTAGGTTTATTAATTGCACTCTGGGGTCTGACCTGATTCGCCAGCATCCGCTTCCCTCTAGAGAGTTTACATACACTTATAGGCTGAAACTCCCCTCTCGGACGAAACATAGGGAATATTTTCAAGAGTTAGGTTCTAACTTTGTCTTATGTATTCCTATGGCCTACCATAACACACCAAGAAACTTGTTCAACTTGCTACCCACTTTCAACGTCGTTACCACGTGTAGACGTATAAGTCGGCATTAGTAGAAAACAGGGCATTGAGCCAAGCACAATGGAACCGGATGTGATACAAACCGGTTCTAAAGGGTCTGTCCCCTGGGCCCCCCTCCCTGCAGCAAATGGCCCGCAAGGCCTTTAGGACCGGTTTGTGTTACAAACCGGTTGGGGGCCCAGGGGACAGACCCTTTAGAACCGGTTTGTATCACAAACCGGTTCTACAGGTTTTCTCATTTTTTGGAGCAACTGCGGGTCCCGCTGTCATATCCTTTAGAACCGGTTTGTAACACAAACCGGTCCTAAAGCCCTCCCCTAAACCCTACATACCACCCCGAGCTCAGCTCCATTTTTTCCAGCTCGAGCTCAACTCCATTTTTGCTCTCTCCTTCCTCTTGTGAGGTCTAATCCATCCCTATTTTTCTCCGCCATTTGTCAAGATTGTTGGTACCCATCGGTTCTACGGTTAGCATCAACATTCCCTCTTCCGGTATTGCAAGTTTTGCTCTTTTTTTGCTCATTTCATTTTTGTTGTGCTAGCTAGGTGTTTGATGAAATGACTAAGCTAGAATTTGTTATTCATTTTGTTATGTATACAAATTGATGCAATCTATGATTTGTGTTTTTTTTAGTGTCGCGCGCCTTGTCCCCTTCCTCACTGCCGTCGATCGCCCGATCACCGACACAACCTTTGATTTGTATGATTTACGTATTTACTTGTATATAATTTTCTTATTGTGTAAGATTTTTTTTATATACATAGCGCCATGGTTTTGATATCCGTCCCCGTTGGCCCTCGTCCAGTCTATGATTCGGATGTGGTATATTATCTTTTTTCACTACATATTTTCATTTCCTGATTATATGACAATTACTTACGCCGACCAACTTGACATAGATATTTTTATCTAGGAGGTAGTGGAACCGGAAATGCCAATCGACCCTATTGTTGAGAAGTTATACTTAGTTGAACAAGAAAATGTTGGCTTGAAAGAAAGATTGAAAAAAACTGAAGAAAGGTTGGAAAAAACTGAAAGAGAGAAGATGACCTTGGAAAAGGTTCTTGCCGGTGTCGTCGATGGTCACAAGAGCGAGATGGACGCAATGCGCCTGAAGATTAGAAAGATTAGGAAATATGCAATTAGTAAAGAGGCTTGGTATCATTATGCCGTCGGGTCAATTGTTACCTTTGTTGCGATTTTGATCGCATTTGTTGTTGTTTTTAAATGCATTAATTAGAGAGAGTTTTTATGGATGGTTTCAGTGTGTATTTTTATGAGAACTATATATGTATGGTCACTATACGCTAGTTTGGTATTAACGTGTGATGAACTTTTTGTATTAATTAATTAATTTAGTCATGATGATTTAGCATAATGGTTGTTGATAAATTTATATAATGCAGATGAACTGGCAATGGATGTACAGTGATCGACATCGTCCCGAATTCCTTAATGGCATGCATAGTTTTCTCAATGTGGCTGAGAAAAACAAGCAGAATGGATTTATTTTTTGTCCATGTAAAATATGCCAGAATAAGAGGAATTTCCATAACTCAAGAACCATACACACCCACCTGTTGCAAGAAGGCTTCATGCCAAGTTATTTTTGTTGGACCAAGCACGGAGAAAGAGGGGTTGTAATGGAAGACAATGAAGAAGAAGAGGATGATGATAATTATCCTATGTTCGGTGAACACGGTGATACTGAAATGGGGGAAGACGAGCCTGAACTTGAGGACATTGTTGATGAGTCTGATGATGATCTTCGTCAGGTCATTCGTGAAGAACAGATAAACTGCGCAAGTGAAAACGAGAGGTTGAAGTTGGAGCGCATGTTAGAAGACCACAAAAACTTGTTGTACCCAAATTGCGAAGATGGCCAGAAAAAGCTGGGCACCACCCTGGAATTGCTGCAATTGAAGGCAGAGAATGGATTATCTCACAAGGGATTTGAAAATCTGCTGAAAATAATGAAGAAGATGCTTCCAAGAGATAACGTGCTGCCCTGCAGTACATACGAAGCAAAGAAGGTTGTCTGCCCTCTAGGATTGGAAGTGCATAAGATACATGCATGCATCAATGACTGCATCCTCTATCGCGGTCAACACGAGAATTTAACTGCCTGCCCGGTATGCGGTGCATTTCGGTATAAGATCAGGCGAGATGACCCTGGTGATGTTGAGGGCGACGATCGCCCCAGGAAGAGGGTTCCTGCCAAGGTGATGTGGCATGCTCCTATAATACCACGGTTGAAACGTTTGTTCCGAAACAAAGAGCATGCCAAGTTGCTGCGATGGCACAAAGAAGACCGTAAGGAAGACGATATGCTGAGACACCCCGCTGATGGGTCGCAGTGGAGAAACATCGACGATAAGTACGAGGACTTTGCACGTGACGCAAGAAACTTAAGGTTTGGTCTGAGTACAGATGGCCTAAATCCGTTTGGGGCGCAGAGTAGTAGTCATAGCACCTGGCCCGTGACTCTATGTATCTATAACCTTCCTCCTTGGTTATGCATGAAGCGTAAGTTCATTATGATGCCAGTGCTTATCCCAGGCCCGTCGCAACCTGGCAACAACATTGATGTGTACCTGAGGCCACTGGTTGATGAACTTTTAGAGTTGTGGGCTGACGAAGGTGTACGTGTGTGGGACGAGTACAAACAAGAGGAATTTGACCTAAGAGGGTTGCTGTTTGTAACCATCAATGATTGGCCCGCTCTTAGTAACATCTCAGGACAGTCAAACAAGGGATACAGCGCATGCACACACTGTTTAGGCGAGACTGAAAGTATACATATAGGCAGGAATGTGAACCCGGGGCATCGTCGATTTCTTCCAGACAGGCATCCCGTAAGAAAGAAAGGAAAGCATTTCAAAGGCGAGGAAGATACACGGAGGAAGCCAACCCTCCCTAAAGGTACTGATATATATGACATGGTCAAAGATATAAAAGTAATCTTTGGTAAGGGTCCTGGCGCACAATCTGTTCCGAATGACGCCGACAACCACGTAGCCATGTGGAAGAAGAAATCTATATTCTGGGAACTACCCTATTGGAAATTCCTAGAGGTTCGCTCTGCGATCGACGTGATGCACGTGACGAAAAATATTTGCGTGAACCTGCTAAACTTATTGGGCGTGCATGGGAAGAAGTCGAGAGATACACCAAAAGCACGGCTGCACCACCAACGTATGCACGAACGAGACGACCTGATGAATCCAGAGAATTTCAAAGGTCCTGCCAGCTACGCTCTTACCAAGGAAGAGAAGGAGATCTTTTTCCAAGTCCTGAGCAGTATCAAGGTCCCGTCTGGCTACTCGTCGAACATAAAAGGAATACTAAACCTGGAAGAGAAAAAGTTCCAAAACCTAAAGTCTCATGACTGCCACGTGATCATGACCCAGTTACTTCCGATTGCATTGAGGGGGCTTCTGCCAGAAAACGTGCGAGTACCCATTGTGAAGCTATGTGCATTCCTCAACGCAATTTCTCAGAAGGCAATCGATCCAGCAACTCTACCAAGTTTACAGAAGGACGTGGTCCAATGTCTTGTCAGCTTCGAGTTGGTGTTCCCACCAACCTTCTTCAATATTATGACGCACCTCATAGTTCACCTAGTCCAAGAGATTTCCGTTCTCGGTCCTGTATTCTTACACAATATGTTCCCCTTTGAGAGGTTCATGGGAGTCTTGAAGAATTATGTTAAAAACCGTGCTAGGCCGGAAGCATGGTCAAGGGCTATGGAACAGAGGAGGTCATTGAGTTTTGTGTTGACTTTATTCCTGACCTGAACCCGATCGGTGTTCCTCAGTCGTGCCATGAGAGGAGACTGCGTGGAAAAGGCACGCTAGGAAAGAAATCAACAACATGTATGGACGAGCAATCTTTCACTCAAACACACTACACAGTTCTAGTTAATTCCAGCTTGGCGGCTCCATATATCCAGGAACACACAAATATTTTACGCTCGGAATACCCGGAGCAACCTGAAGATTTCATTGCTAAAGAACACGCGAAGACTTTCGGCGGTTGGTTGCAAAGACGTCTCATTAATGACAACATTGTTGAAGATGAGCTATACTTGTTGGCCAAGCAACCATCTTCGACTGTATTGACCTTTAAAGGGTACGGGATAAATGGTAACATATTTTACACGGCAGACCAAGATAAAAAGAGCACCAACCAAAACAGTGGCGTCCGGTTTGATGCAAAAGACGACAACGGGCAAAGGGTCACATACTATGGTTACATAGAGCAGATATGGGAACTTGACTACGGACCTTCCTTTAAGGTCCCTTTGTTCTGGTGCAAATGGTTCGACCTGTCAGGCCTGGGACGCGGCGGCCTGGCGCCTCAACCGCCCGCGGTCGCTGATGAACTTCAACGACTGCGGAAGCGGAGGCCAGGGCGCCAAAGCCGCAGATCGTCACTGCCGCCGACCACCTCCACCTCTGCCACCGCGCGTTTCAGGGCCTAGTCGACGCCATGGAAGACCGCGTCGTCCGCGAGTATTACCTGAACAACCCGGGGGAGGAGAGCGCCGACGAGGAGCTCTGGCAGACCCGCGCGGCTGAGCGGGCGGAGCGCCGCCTCGAACGCCACCTCGCGTTAGATGCCGCTCGGGAGGCGAGGACGAATGCGCTGCAAGAGCTTCGTCGGGCCGACCACGCCGGCGAAGTCTGGGCCTCCGACGATCCGAGGTGGGGGCCTATCTCGGACATACCATCATGCACCTCCGACGACGACGAGGAGGTCATCAACGAGTTCGACAACGACGATGACCCGGAGGAGGTCAGCGACGAGTTCCCCGACGACGACGACGACGAGTAGTGTTCGTCTGTTTTCTCTTTTTTAATAAAAGAATTTGTATTCCGGCAACACTGCGGCGCGCTAGCGCGTCTGTTTTCTGTTTTTAATAAAAGTAACCTTCTGTTTTCCATGTTTTCCATGTTTTATAAATCAATGTATTAGAAAACAGGAAAGTGAAACAAAAAAGAAAAATAAAAGAAGAAAAATCTACATGTATGGTATATCGCTAAATCAATCTATATATATGTATCCACGATATCTATGCTCGATGTATCACCTGCGCTCTCACTTCTCGTTGCCTTACTCATTTCCCACCCTAACTTACCACAGGCGCATAAACACCAAAATTCGCCTGGGGTAACTTTACCGCAGGCGCACAGTGGGAAAATGCGCCTGGGATAAGACCAGTACCGCAGGCGCACAGCGGGCAAATGCGCCTGGGATAAGAGCAGTACCGCAGGCGCACACTGGGCAAATGCGCCTGCGGTAAGTGATCAGATTTTTCCCATTCTCCACCACATTTTAGAAATCAACTACCAAGTTATAGGATGTATTCCCATTTTAGACATCACAATCATGAATAGAACACAATCATATCACATTCATAACATAGAGTCTTACGGTCACACATAACACAACATAAGTCTCACAAAACAAGCTATGCTTCAAGAGAGCTACATACTAAGATATCAATTACATACTAAGATATCCATTATACATGCATATATCGAACGCATACATCTATGGCCCCGTCGAGTAGATGCGGAACAACTCGTAGGAGACGTATGCATCTATGGCTGCATAGTTGATGTTGGTCCGGTCCAGTGAGGTCTTCTCCCAATACCTATGATTCTTGGAGGGGAAACCAGACTTCATGGTTTCGTAGCCCTCGTGGATGAAGTCAGTTGCCATCGGAGCCATCCCGGTCTTGGGCCCGGGCAACTCATCGAAATGGATAAGGTCCTGAAGATCAATGTAGTGATCTTCAGGTATCACAATACCCAAGCGCATCAACTTCTCACGGTCTTGAGTGATGTCAACGCTGCAGAAGTCATACCCCTTGTTGACAAGAAAATCAACAAGTGCCGGAGAATGCTTTGAACTACTGCAACAACAAAATTTGATACGTGTTAGATATGTTGCAACACATGCATTCTTCTGATGCAACAAACAAATCGAAGATGCAAGATTGTACGCGTGTGCGTTACCTTGACCATTGGAAGACCAATACGGCCTCCTTGAACGCAATCTGGATGACGGCAACATCCCGTTGATCCGCCGTATACTCGAGATCAAGCCCGAAGAACCGGTGTTCATCGGGAGAGGAGAAATAGAGTTCGGTCAAATACGCGACAATCGGGGATACTCTCGCAATTGTTGGTGTAGCACACGTCCAGACTTTTGCCGCATGGTGTGGGCACTTCATATCTATTCCAAACTTGAGCCATGGTGCTTGGTGGAGGAAGATCAAGAGAGGAAGAAGAGAAGACAGAGGAAGAAGAGAATACAGAGAAGAAACAGAGAGACTCGCGATCGGGCCGGTGCGAACTGTAGCAATAAAACCGTTGCGCGCGGGAGGCGAGCAGTTTGTACAGAGACCCTTTAGCACCGGTTGTTAACACAAACCGGTGCTAAAGGTCTGTACAGGGCGCGCAGTCTGAATGTGGCCCCAAGTACAGACCTTTAACACTGGTTTGTGTTAACAACCGGTGCTAAAGACCCTTTCGCACCGGTTGTTAACACAAACCGGTGCTAAAGGTCTGTAGTGGGGCGATATCTCCAGGACTTGTGAAAAAATTTCGTCATTCTTCTTTCGCGCGTCTTCTCTCCTTGGCACGTACGGCGAAGCCCTGCTCCGGCCGCGCCTCCGTCCGCCTCGCCTCCGTCCGTCCCGACGTCGCGCGCTGCCCTCTGCCTCCGTCGCCGTCACCGCCCTCTGCCTCCGTCGCCGTCGATCCCCCGCGGCCCCGACTCCGTCGCGCCGTCGCCGTCCGCCTCCGCCTCCGCCTCCGCCGCCCCGCCTCCGTCCCACCTTCGCCTCCGCCGCCCCGCCTCCGCCCCGTCGATCGCCTCTCGCCCCTCGCCGTCGCCCCGTCGCCCTCTGTACGTGTAGGTAAGTTTTTTTTTGTTTTTACAATTTTGTTTAGTGTTAGAATTTTTAGAGTAATTAGTGTTAGAATTTTTAGAGTTAGTGTTAGTGTTAGTGTTAGAAATTTTTAGAGTTAGTGTTAGATTTTTTTTAGAGTTAGTGTTAGTGTTAGAATTTAGTGTTAGAAATTTTTAGAGTTATTAGTGTTAGATTTTTTTAGAGTTAGTGTTAGTGTTAGAAATTTTTAGAGTTAGTGTTAGATTTTTTTTAGTGCTTTAATTTGTTTTTACAGTTTTGTTTAGTGTTAGAATTTTGTGTTAGAAGTTAGTGTGTTAGAAAATTTCACTAAGTTAGTGTTAGAAAATTTCAGAAAGTTAGAATAATTGCACTAAGTTAAGAAATTTTACTAAGTTACCATTTTGTTCCTGTTTAACTTTCATCTTATTTCTGTCATATTTCTCAATTTACTATTTTTTACTAAGTTAGAAACACTAAGATATTTTACTTAATTATGGAATATTTACTTAGTCTAGGCATGTTTTTAGTTCATGTCTATGTTGGACCCGCCGGGCGATGTCCGGGACTGGGCCCCGCCAGGCTGGCACTGTGAGCTCCTTAGTACCGGGGCACGCGGCTTGGTGAGAAATCCGGGTGACGTGGTCGACCCGGATATTCTTTGGTGGCCATCGCCTGGGCCACGCTCGGTACGGAGAGAGCCGGCCCCTGAGGAGGTGGTACAACAACGTATCAGGGAGGAGGACGAGCACGTCCGTCGCTACATGTACTTGCTCGATAGGCAGTATAGCAGCAGTTGGTCGATTATTCGGAGGGTTCCTTACCACGTGAGCTATGACCCTATGAGGGTTCCTTATCTATGGATGCGTAGCACCCGTGACTCAGCACCCCGCGGCTTAGGACCCGGTCGGAGTTAATTATTTTGAGAAATGTCACGAGACTATGTATAAGTGATATTATTCGATCGTGATGTATTAGGGTTAAAAAAATTAACCCGAGCTATGTAACTCTTGGTGTGTCCAGAACTATTATTTCATTAATATGTCCAGAACTATTATTTTATTACAGTCCGATGAAATAATTTCGCCAAGTGCCCGATGAAAATTTTGCTAAGTGTTCTTCATTTTATAAATTTTACTAGCAGGTGTTGAGCTATGGATCCCCAACAACCTGCACATGATCCGCACGCCGATAAGCTCGCGGGAATGGGTAAGGCGGAGAAGGAAAGATACATGTGCGAGATTATTTTTAATAATGCAACGGCCATATATCGTGATGACGACGGTGGACAGGCGTTTACCAATCAATTTTTGAACGACTCCGGTGACGGAGCTCAGAATATAGAAGATGTAGTAGATGATGACGACGACAACGTCGAGGATGAAGAAGTGCCCTCCAGAACAAACTCTGCCAATGTATATCTCAAGTCACTGTTCACGCAACAATTAAATATTTGTATTGCACTTACTAACGAATCATTATTTTTCCGTTTAGGCGCCCTCCGGAACAGCTAGCGCAAGTACTGAGACAAAGTCGAAACGAGGCCCGGCCGCAAGGTTGAAAGATACCGCAACGTTCCCGATCGATACAGTTGCTGCTGATGGCAAACCACTTCAGCCCCTAGAAACTTATCGCAAATTCGTAAATCAGTGCGGAGTTGTTGTAAGAGACCTGGTCCCGATCAACTTAATAGAATGGAATAAGCCGAAGACCGGGGCCAACGTTGGAGCTAGTTATGTCGATGAAAGATTGAAAAAAATTCTTTGCGAAACGCTATGGCTAAATTTCAGCGTAGCGAGCGATAAGAATAAGAAAGTCGAGCAGTGGGCTTTGAAGAAGATGGCCACACAATTCCAGAGGTGGAAGAAAGAACTGTGGAAGAAATATAAGGACGAATATCCAGTTTTCACTGGGAACCTAGTGAAGATAAGAGACGCTTGGGATGATTTTAAGGCGTACAAGAAATCGGGTGTCTTTGCATCCCGATCGGCCACAAATTCGGAGAATGCGAAGAAGA
This sequence comes from Alopecurus myosuroides, assembly GCA_028641055.1. NCBI lineage: Eukaryota > Viridiplantae > Streptophyta > Magnoliopsida > Poales > Poaceae > Alopecurus > Alopecurus myosuroides. The sequence goes on from CM054058.1 coordinate 551,012,636, forward strand.
AGAAATATCACCATATTTTGGGGTCAGGTGGCTACATGACTGCCCTGCCTAGGTGGCGAAGCTATGAAGTTGCGCTTGTGAAAAGAGGTATCATTCCACAGACACATGACTGGCCCGATAGGTCCAAGTTCTGGTTGTTCGCGCATGGGGCAACGTTGGACGCTGAGACTGGGATGATTGTTGCGGAGGGACCATGGTCGGAAAAAATAACAAAGGTCGTAGCAGAACTAGAGAAGGCAATAGAAGATGTTCGAAAAGAACTTTTGTTCCCGATAGAGAGAACGACGAGCCGACGAGGGCACTCGGGAACCCCGAAAAGTGGGGACGAACACGAGGCTTTGGAGCCTCTACCCCGTGGAGCCAAGGGTTTGCAGCGGACATTGGCACTTACAGAAGCCGTGATAGAAGCAAGAAAAGGGCGATGGAACGGATATCGACATTAGAAGAAAAGGTGGATTTTCTCTTGAAGAAAGGGGGACACCCTATACCTGACACTGAAGAGGAGGTAGAACATCGTCCTGCACCTGATCAGCTGCAAATACAAGACGATCATGTAGCAGATGCCGTCCCATCTCAGCATAGAAGCAGCGTGGGTTCCACGCACCTGCAGCTAGAAGACGGTCGTGCAGTCGAACCGTCGGCGCCTCACTACCCCGTGGATGATATCACGGAGAAGACAAACTGTGAGATACATATGCCAATGGGGAACATATCCTTCAGGGTGGCGTCAGGCTATGCTTTACCGAATCAACCTGGAGCAACCTACCATGGTGGTCAGATTCCAGCATCCCATGCTCGTGTCGGGTTGTCAACAATTACGCCGGGATACCATTCAATTGAGCTCCATATTCCTGGAGGTGAAGGCGAGAAGACACTGAGAGAAATGGAGCTTGGTATCATCTTGTGGAATAAGAAACACATCGTGTTTCCTAACTCGGCGCCAAGGCCACCGACTCCTCCAGGTACAAATGCACCATACCTCCATCAATTACTGAATGTTGCACCACATGTAAGCTTATTTTTAATAGTTTTTTCACTTTCGTACAGATAATGCACGACCTCCAAGTCCACCCCCCAATGCACCTCCAAGTCCACCCCACAACGCAGATTGGGAGCCCGAGGCCGAGGGTCCATCGCCCGTGCAGTCCCGTGAGCCGACGGATGCGCCTACTACGGGTACGGCAAAGCGGAAGCTGCAGTTCAGAAGAAACAGGACTCCTCCCAAGAAGAGACCAAGGAAATCCAAGAAAGTCGAGACTCCCCCGCAGTTACCAGGCCTGATGACTCCGGAGGAACTAACCGATGCCGTGAAAGCCAAAACCCAAGCATGGTTCGCACGGTTTCCCCTCAAGCCCCCCCCAGACGTCTGGAAGGAAACTCTGAAGGACATCCCAAAGTGGAAAATTGAGCGGACCATCGACAACTTATATTATCCTGCACCGCCGCCACCGCCGCCCCTTTCATACTATGAACGGTACATTGAGAAGGCGCACACCGCACAGATGAAGCAGACGGAGGAGATGAAGCAGGCGGAGCAGACGAAATGCGGGAAAAAAGTTCCCCAGCTCGGACAACAAGAAGCACGGTCAATTGCCCCGCTCAAGGTCTTATCTGACCAGGCTTCAGTGTCCGGTCCACGCATGGGCGACGTGGGTTACGATATTGCTGATGTGGTATATACATACAAGCCCGGGCACCCTCTGGTCGAAAATCCTACTGCTCTAAGAACCCAACTACGGAGTTTACATGATTGGTACTTGGAGGCCGCAAGGCAGAAGAGAGACTGTATCATGGCTCAAGTTCAGGATCAACACTACTTCGGAGATTACGGTGTCGAGCTCGGGTTCGATGATTTCTTCCAGATGTACAATCAACGTGCCCTCGACAAGTCTATCCTCAGCTGCTACTGTTTGTAAGTGATTTATTTGTGTAATTTAAGTATTTAGTTAAGCTCGCGTTTGTTGCCCGTATAATTATCACTCACGACATTCTTTTTGTACGCTACTATGCAGAATGAAGATTCGTGAATGCAGGCTGGCAGGAATCTGGGACTTTGGGTTCATTGACCCGTATTCGTATCATCAAAACACAATAGAAAGGTTCAACAAGGATACACCGGATGATTTGCTAAGGTTTTTGAAGCGACAAAGTACCAAAAAAGAAATACTTTGTCCCTACGGATTCAAGTGAGTGTGTTACTGTCTTGTAGACATTCCATTTTGCTTACCTGATGTTAAGTGTAATTGATGAGTATGCATGATTGCGTGTGTACACGTGCGCAGCGGCCACTTCATATTGTTCATCATTAGAATCGATAAAGGACAAGTTGAAGTCTGGGACTCGTTAAACTGGGGCGCTGACACATGGAAGACCGCGCGTCAGATGCTTCAAAAGTATATATATCGGCCTCTTTCGTTCATCGGCCTCTTTTTCGTTCATTTCCTGATACCAAGTAAGTAATAATTAACTCTTCTATTCATTTTTCTTTTGTCGCCCAGGGTTTGGCAAATGTTCATCAAGGAAGAACCCGGTACATGGGCAGACAAACTCCACTTTCAGATTAACAAAGTAAGTAGTACTACGTACCCTGATTTCAATACCATTACCATTCTCTTGATTATTATTAATTTGACTGAATTATGTTTCTCGTATATAGAAAGTCCCGCAACAACCACAGGGAACTGATTATTGTGGATACTACGTTTGCGAGTTCATTCACAGGACGATCAATGAGAAATCCCGTACTTCCAAAAATCTAGAGGTACGTAACCGGATCTTCACAACTTTATTTATGTTGCCATTAATTTTGTTTAGTTTGGTTCATAACTTAATTGTTTTCATCTACTTCTTTTAAAGATGGCACGAAAGCGGGCGCAGCTCAAACCAATCGACCGTTGCAAGGCTATTGCAGAGGAATTGGCAGGATTTCTTCTCAAGCAAGTCATAGCAGAAGACGGAGAATTTTTCCATCCTATGAACCAATAGCCAGCTCCCTTCTCTATGCAAGTATACAGCTATTGAAAACGAACTTCAGATTATGTAATTCTCGGTCGATTACTGCGTGTTACATGTATATATATATGTACTTTTATTTGGTGCATCAACATTTAACCGAAAACACGGAATCGGAAACACTTAACCACAAACACGGAATCGGTGTTTCCGGATACGTATTTCCGATTACGTGTTTTCCGGTTCCGTGTTCGTAAAAAACGAAACACGGACACACGGAAACGGAAAGACTAAACGGAAACACGTAAACGGAAACCCTGAAAATACGGAACACGGCCTAAACCCTAAACCCTAAATACGGAATCGAAAACCCTGAAAAGAAAAGAAAAAAAAAGAGAAAAAAAAAGCTTTAGGACCGGTTGGTGTTACCAACCGGTTCTAAAGGTCCTCCGCCTGCGCGCGCTCTTCGGCACCCACGTGGAGGCCTTTAGAACCGGTTGCTGACAGACCGATTCTAAAGGAGGGGGGCCTTTAGTCCCGGATACGTAGCACCGGATTTGTATCCGAGTCCAAAGGCCCTTACAAACCGGTGCTACTGCCCTGTTCTCCACCAGTGCGGGTTTCCTCCAGAGGGTCTAGGGTTACGCCGGAGAGTGGCTCCGGAGCCTCTGGATTCCAAAATAAGGTAGGCGTGCCATACCATGTTAGTACAAGTATGTTGTGTCTTTTGGATGACAAAGATTGCAATCTGGTGTGTGACATGCTTCACCCGAATCCCGTTCTGTCCAGCGAGTTTACATGTACTTATAAGCTGAAACACCCGTACCGGACGAAACATAGGAAATATTTTCAACAGTTGAGTTCTAACTTTGCATTGTGTGTTCCTATGGCATACCCTAACACAACCAAACAACTAGTTCCAATTTTCTACTCCCTTTCGACGCCGTTACCATGTGTATACGTACAATTCTTGTTTTTCTCCGGCTGTGGCCTCTTCGGGATCTCTTCGTCCAAGAGCTACGGTCGTTCCGTACGACAACCAAAACAGGAGTGCCCAAATGCACGATCCCAAGCACCGCCGGAGGCCATGCTAGTACGGCATTACGGCCAAGACCGCCAACCATGCAAGCGAGGCCGTTGAGTTTCGCCCCAAAAAGCTAGCACCGCACTTGCACAGGTTTTCTCGCCCACGGAGATGATGACGGTTGGGCCAAAAATATCACCTGTAATAGCCAAGAAGTCAACGGGGAAATCAAAAACTGTAATAGCCTGTGTTTTCAACCAGTAATGCTACACCTACGGAAGGTTTTTATGAAAATTGCAGGGCAACGGTTTCCCTTTTTTAAGAAAGGAAACCAAAGACAACCAATTGATTCACTCCACATCGATCCATAGGTGTTTCCGTAGCCAAAAAATAGTAAGTGTGGTATTATTGGTTTTCAACTCGTTCAGCCCCGGCGTTTCCGATAAACACGGAGTGAGCACAATCATAAGCTTATATGTTCTTTCAACGGAAAAAAAAATATCCGCTTCTCCCTCTAGGTCATTCTTCCCTTTTTTCAGCAAAAAAAATTAGGGCATCTCCAGTCGACCCCCAGAGCCCCCACAAGCGGCCTTTTTAGCGCCGAAAGCGACGAATAGCGTCGTTTTTGCACCAGCCCCCCCCCCCCGAAGCCCAAATAGCGCTGAAACGGCGCTATTTCGCGCCGCAACACGCAGGCAAAACTCAGCATGCTGGGTTCGGCTTGGGGGCGAAAAGGCGGGGCAGCCCACGCGGGCCACGTGTCAAAATCGCGGGAACAGAAACCCCCGCCCGTGAGCTTCTTCTCGGCACCCGCGTCGGTGAAAGGCTGCCGGAGTAATGGCGTGGCGGGCGGCCAGTGCATGCGCCCCAGTCAAAGCCTGCCGGAGTAATGGCGTGGGCAGCTGCGACGGCACGCGCGACGCAGTAAATGCCCGCCAGGCTACAAAAAGGCCCTCAACGCTCGCCGCTCTCCCCATTGTCGACGTTCATCTCCTCGTCCTCACCGCACTCACTCTCACCGCCCTCGCCGCACTCCACATAGACACCCCGACACGATGCCTCGCCGGTTCCGTTCCTGCGGCAACTCGCCGTTGTACTGCCGACCCGCGGCCGCGACGCGTGGCCATAGTGACGGCGACAACGACAATGAGTTCCACTACGAGGAGAATGAGCAGCCGGCGCAGGAGGAGGCGGAGCCCAAGCAGCAACCGGCGCAGGAGGCGGCGCCTGAGAAGCAGCCGGCACAGGAAGAGGCGGCGCCCGAGCAGCAGCCGGCGCAGGAGGAGGCGGCGCCCGAACAGCGCAGGAGGAGGCAGCCAATCTGGCCCGAGCAGCACTCGGCGTGCCACTCGTTCGAAACATGGCGCAACGAGGAGGCGTTTCACCGGGTCCGTGGTGGCCTCGAGGAGGCGGCGGAAGTGGCCGAGGCTGCCGTTGTTCGGGCATCCTTGGAGACCCACCAGAGGGAGGAGGCGGAGCGCCAGGTCTACCGGCAACTCACCGCAAACACGGCGTCGGATGAGCGGCAGACGCTCATCGCGCGGTACGAGAGCGACCGGCGCAAGGTTGTCCTGCAGAGCGAGAGGCGCAACCGCCATCCCTCCGAGCAGGCGCAGTTGCACCGGCTGCGGATGCAAGGTAGAGCGGAGCGGCGCTGGCTCGCTACGGTGGCGAACCCATCGCCAAGCGACCCATCGCCCTTCGCTGAGAACGACCACGAGGCTGGCCCCTCCAACATGCCGGCCTACGACGACTGCGAGGAGGACGACGAGGAAGAGGACGACGTCTAGGAGGAGGGCGATGACCAGGCCGGGCGATCGCGGCGAGCCTCGGCCTGCCGTAGTTTTTTTAATGTTTTTCGTTAAATTCTGCCGTCTTTCTGTAAAAATATCGTATGAATTTGCGCCTATTTCATCGAGTTCGCCGTTTTTGAATTAATTTGGGCCGAGGGTTGGGTTGGTGGGCGTCTGGGAACCGTGCACCCCAGGTTTCCGATAGAGAGAATTCCTTATTTGTCCCTGGTTGAATTTTGTCTTCCTTTTTTGGCCCTGCCAAATTTTTTCTTCCTTTCGTGACACTTAAAGTTTGGTTGGTTCCTTATTTCGTCCTTTAGTCCTTTTTAAGCACAAAAATGACACTTTTACCCCTGCTGCAATATTGAACGAAATGACACTAAAAAAGTTATAATATACTAGTTTCTTAATAAATAAAAAAAAGACATAAATCCAACAAACCATGCAAGCGTCTAAAAAAAAAAGCGAAAGCAACATTTCTTGCATGCGTTTCAGTCACTCCAATAAGCAACGACAACCTATGTAGAATTACACAAAATAAGCATGCTATATATGAATTATAGAAGCTGAAGAAATAAAACAAGTGCATGGCATCTCCAGTCGACCCCCAGAGCCCCCACAAGCGGCTTTTTTAGCGCCGAAAGCGACGAATAGCGTCGTTTTTGCACCAGCCCCCCCCCCCCCCGAAGCCCAAATAGCGCTGAAACGGCACTATTTCGCGCCGCAACACGCAGGCAAAACCCAGCATGCTGGGTTCGGCTTGGGGGCGAAAAGGCGGGGCAGCCCACGCGGGCCACGTGTGAAAATCGCGGGAACAGAAACCCCCGCCCGTGAGCTTCTTCTCGGCACCCGCGTCGGTTAAAGGCTGCCGGAGTAATGGCGTGGCGGGCGGCCAGTGCATGCGCCCCAGTCAAAGGCTGCCGGAGTAATGGCGTGGGCAGCTGCGACGGCACGCGCGACGCAGTAAATGCCCGCCAGGCTACAAAAAGTCCCTCGACGCTCGCCGCTCTCCCTATTCTCGATGTTCATCTCCTCGTCCTCACCGCACTCACTCTCACCACCCTCGCCGCACTCCACCTAGACACCCCGACACGATGCCTCGCCGGTTCCGTTCCTGCCGCAACTCGCCGTTGTACTGCCGACCCGCGGCCGCGACGCGTGGCCATAGTGACGGCGACAACGACAATGAGTTCCACTACGAGGAGAATGAGCAGCCGGCGCAGGAGGAGGCGGCGCCCAAGCAGCAACCGGCGCAGGAGGCGGCACCTGAGAAGCAGCCGGCACAGGAGGAGGCGGCGCCCGAGCAGCAGCCGGCGCAGGAGGAGGCGGCGCCCGAACAGCGCAGGAGGAGGCAGCCAATCTGGCCCGAGCAGCACTCGGCGTGCCACTCGTTCGAAACATGGCGCAACGAGGAGGCGTTCCACCGGGTCCGTGGTGGCCTCGAGGAGGCGGCGGAAGTGGCCGAGACTGCTGTTGTTTGGGCATCCTTGGAGACCTACCAGAGGGAGGAGGCGGATCGCCAGGTCTACCGGCAACTCACCGCAAACACGGCGTCGGATGAGCGGCAGATGCTCATCGCGCGGTACGAGAGCGACCGGCGCAAGGTTGTCCTGCAGAGCGAGAGGCGCAACCGCCATCCCTCCGAGCAGGCGCAGTTGCACCGGCTGCGGATGCAAGGCAGAGCGGAGCGGCGCTGGCTCGCTACAGTGGCGAACCCATCGCCAAACGACCCATCGTCCTTCGCTGAGAACGACCACGAGGCTGGCCCCTCCAACATGCCGGCCTACGACGACTGCGAGGAGGACGACGAGGAAGAGGACGACGTCTAGGAGGAGGGCGATGACCAGGCCGGGTGATCGCGGCGAGCCTCGGCCTGCCGTAGTTTTTTTGAATGTTTTTAGTTAAATTCTGCCGTCTTTCTGTAAAAATATCGTATGAATTTGCGCCTATTTCATCGAGTTTGCCGTTTTTTAATTAATTTGGGCCGAGGCTTGGGTTGGTGGGCGACTGGGAACCGTGCACCCCAGGTTTCCGATAGAGAGAATTCCTTATTTGTCCCTGGTTGAATTTTGTCTTCCTTTTTTGGCCCTGCCAAATTTTTTCTTCCTTTCATGACACTTAAAGTTTGGTTGGTTCCTTATTTCGCCCTTTAGTCCTTTTTAAGCACAAAAATGACACTTTTACCCCTGCTGCAATATTGAACGAAATGACACTAAAAAAGTTATAATATACTAGTTTCTTAATAAAATAAAAATAAAAAGACATAAATCCAACAAACCATGCAAGCGTCTAAAAAAAAAGCGAAAGCAACATTTCTTGCATGCGTTTCAGTCACTCCAATAAGCAACGACAACCTATGTAGAATTACACAAAATAAGCATGCTATATATGAATTATAGAAGCTGAAGAAATAAAACAAGTGCATGGCATCTCCAGTCGACCCCTAGAGCCCCCACAAGCGGCCTTTTTAGCGACGAAAGGGACGAATAGCTTCGTTTTTGCACCAGCCCCCCCCCCCCCCCCGAAGCCCAAATAGCGCTGAAACGGCGCTATTTCGCGCCGCAACACGCAGGCAAAACCCAGCATGCTGGGTTCGGCTTGGGGGCGAAAAGGCGGGGCAGCCCACGCGGGCCACGTGTGAAAATCGCGGGAACAGAAACCCCCGCCCGTGAGCTTCTTCTCGGCACCCGCGTCGGTTAAAGGCTGCCGGATTAATGGCGTGGCGGGCGGCCAGTGCATACGCCCCAGTCAAAGGCTGCCGGAGTAATGGCGTGGGTAGCTGCGACGGCACGCGCGACGCAGTAAATAAAAATAAAAAGACATAAATCGAACAAACCATGCAAGCGTCTAAAAAAAAAGAGAAAGCAACATTTCTTGCATGCGTTTCAGTCACTCCAATAAGCAACGACAACCTATGTAGAATTACACAAAATAAGCATGCTATATATGAATTATAGAAGCTGAAGAAATAAAACAAGTGCATGGCATCTCCAGTCGACCCCCAGAGCCCCCACAAGCGGCCTTTTTAGCGCCGAAAGCGACGAATAGCGTCGTTTTTGCACCAGCCCCCCCCCCCCCCGAAGCCCAATAGCGCTGAAACGGCGCTATTTCGCGCCGCAACACGCAGGCAAAACCCAGCATGCTGGGTTCGGCTTGGGGGCGAAAAGGCGGGGCAGCCCACGCGGGCCACATGTGAAAATCGCGGGAACAGAAACCCCCACCCGTGAGCTTCTTTTCGGCACCCGCGTCGGTCAAAGGCTGCCGGAGTAATGGCGTGGCGGGCGGCCAGTGCATGCGCCCCAGTCAAAGGCTGCCGGAGTAATGGCGTGGGCAGCTGCGACGGCACGCGCGACGCAGTAAATGCCCGCCAGGCTACAAAAAGGCCCTCGACGCTCGCCGCTCTCCCCATTCTCGACGTTCATCTCCTCGTCCTCACCGCACTCACTCTCACCGCCTTCGCCGCACTCCACCTAGACACCCCGACACGATGCCTCGCCGGTTCCATTCCTGCCGCAACTCGCCGTTGTACTGCCGACCCGCGGCCGCGACGCGTGGCCATAGTGACGGCGACAACGACAATGAGTTCCACTACGAGGAGAATGAGCAGCCGACGCTGGAGGAGGCGGCGCCCAAGCAGCAACCGGCGCAGGAGGCGGCACCTGAGAAGCAGCCGACACAGGAGGAGGCGGCGCCCGAGCAGCAGCCGGCGCAGGAGGAGGCGGCGCCCGAACAGCGCAGGAGGAGGCAGCCAATCTGGCCCGAGCAGCACTCGGCGTGCCACTCGTTCGAAACATGGCGCAACGAGGAGGCGTTCCACCGGGTCCGTGGTGGCCTCGAGGAGGCGGCGGAAGTGGCGGAGACTGCCGTTGTTCGGGCATCCTTGGAGACCCACCAGAGGGAGGAGGCGGATCGCCAGGTCCACCGGCAGCTCACCGCAAACACGGCGTCGGATGAGCGGCAGACGCTCATCGCGCGGTACGAGAGCGACCGGCGCAAGGTTGTCCTGCAGAGCGAGAGGCGCAACCGCCATCCCTCCGAACAGTCGCAGTTGCACCGGTTGCGGATGCAAGGCAGAGCGGAGCGGCGCTGGCTCGCTACGGTGGCGAACCCATCGCCAAGCGACCCATCGCCCTTCGCTGAGAACGACCACGAGGCTGGCCCCTCCAACATGCCGGCCTACGACGACTGCGAGGAGGACGACGAGGAAGAGGACGACGTCTAGGAGGAGGGCGATGACCAGGCCGGGTGATCGCGGCGAGCCTCGGCCTGCCGTAGTTTTTTTTTTAATGTTTTTAGTTAAATTCTGCCGTCTTTCTGTAAAAATATCGTATGAATTTGCGCCTATTTCATCGAGTTTGCCGTTTTTTAATTAATTTGGGCCGAGGCTTGGGTTGGTGGGCGACTGGGAACCGTGCACCCCAGGTTTCCGATATAGAGAATTCCTTATTTGTCCCTGGTTGAATTTTGTCTTCCTTTTTTGGCCCTGCCAAATTTTTTCTTCCTTTCGTGACACTTAAAGTTTGGTTGGTTCCTTATTTCGCCCTTTAGTCCTTTTTAAGCACAAAAATGACACTTTTACCCCTGCTGCAATATTGAACGAAATGACACTAAAAAATTATAATATACTAGTTTCTTAATAAAATAAAAATAAAAAGACATAAATCCAACAAACCATGCAAGCGTCTAAAAAAAAAAGCGAAAGCAACATTTCTTGCATGCGTTTCAGTCACTCCAATAAGCAACGACAACCTATGTAGAATTACAAAAAATAAGCATGCTATATATGAATTATAGAAGCTGAAGAAATAAACCAAGTGCATGGCATCTCCAGTCGACCCCCAGAGCCCCCACAAGCGGCCTTTTTAGCGCCGAAAGCGACGAATAGCGTCGTTTTTGCACCAGCCCCCCCCCCCCCCCCCCGAAGCCCAAATAGCGCTGAAACGGCGCTATTTCGCGCCGCAACACGCAGGCAAAACCCAGCATGCTGGGTTCGGCTTGGGGGCGAAAAGGCGGGGCAGCCCACGCGGGCCACATGTGAAAATCGCGGGAACAGAAACCCCGCCCGTGAGCTTCTTCTCGGCACCCGCGTCGGTCAAAGGCTGCCGGAGTAATGGCTTGGCGGGCGGCCAGTGCATGCGCCCCAGTCAAAGGCTGCCGGAGTAATGGCGTGGGCAGCTGCGACGGCACGCGCGACGCAGTAAATGCGCCCCAATTTTTATTTTTATTTTAACTAGCAGGGTGGCCCTCGCAAATGCGAGGGCATTACCTTAAATGTGTGGAAAGTGGCTGCAAAATAAATATTTTGGATGCATTATGTCCTATGAGATGTTACAAATATATATTAAGGATACACTTTGTAATTTTTTAATCATTTCACCATAGAGGACACCTTTATGGTACTTCTATCAAATATATTTTTTAATTGTTTTTATTTAAAAGCCCGTGTGTGTTGTCTGAGAGGATGTTGTATCACTTTACCAAAATTAAAATTGAATTACGAGTTGGCTGATATTTGTTACTTGATTTTATATGGGAAAGAAACATCAATATCATATCGATATGTTCAGGTCCAAATGATAATCGCACCTACTTAAGAAATGGCCAAATAGTTTTGAATGATGAAGTGAAAATAAAATAATTATTCACAACTGCTTACGACTATAGATCTTTGATTTATCATGTACTTCCTACACTTTAAAATATATGTCACTAAGGTTCAAATTTTTATTTGAATAGTTGTTTTGGAACATGGGCCATGTTTCTTATGTTTTCCTTAACTATCCCCAATCTCCAATCAAGTCATTATGCTCTCTAGCTCACATTACGACCATATACTTTTGGCCGTAATATTGATTATATAGTGGCCACATGACTACGGAGCTAACATGACATCTATTTCTTGGGACACTTATTATAACCGGTAAGATCTAATTCTTACGCATAGCCGCCTATCAAAGGAATTCTAATCCCGACATTCTACTTAGACCCTGGCACTAATAGCTGACTTAAGGAGCGATTTCCTTCCCTAGTGTGTTAACGTTGTGTCACTCCGTTGTATCTTAACTCACAACCACTATTGGCATGCCGGTGGCACCTTCGCGTACAATGATGAGAAGTGCCGACACTCTAATGGAATTAAATGTCTTAACATTTATTTTTCATGGATTGCATACATGAAAATATCCTGGAAAAATTACATGACTCAACACTTGAATTATATTTTGAAATTACAGCTATAATTTTCATATCCGAATGTTTAAATAATTATGATGATGCCGACATGGTGTCCAAGAAAGAACCTCCTATTTTGCTTGGTCCATACCGATAATCTTCGATCTTTGCTCTGACAACTTCTTCCACAAACCGAGATGCCTCCAAAGACGCCGTCTCCCAACCCTCCTCCTGTGCGAGGCAGCGAACTGGGAGCCAGCCGTAGATCACATGTCAAAGGACATCTACGAGCGCCGCGACGGGCGTGGTTCATGTAATGCCGCCCTTTCATTGCCCCTATCTCTTAACATACCTTATTTTAACGGTTAACCCTCTTGGTATACCTAGAATTACAAGGGAAGTGGGTAAAAGTCACATGTCGTCTCACTGTTATAGTTCCAACAACTGTTAGCATAACTTTTTTTAAGCTAACCCCTCTTAATGTCCCTAGATCACAAGTAGCCATTTGTTTTGTGAAATTTACATGCCTATGTTTCCAAGCAATACCTAGGTGGACGGAACTAACACGGTTACACAATTGTTAATCCTCCATTAAATCTTAACCACTCATTTTGCATCCAACTATTAATATAATTTTGATGATGTGGCTTAACGCGGTGTCTCTATTAGACATCCGTATATTGCTTTTAGTATATAATAGATTTTCTAAGACTTGTGATTTTTTTTTTTTTGCTAAGCTTACAAAGTGGCTATATAGGTACCTAGGTTCAGTTTGGTCATAAAGTATTTCGTTACAAGTATAGCGATGTTATTGTGATGTTTTGCCACATGAGTGGACAAATCGTATTACTTTCTTCAACGTATGAGTTCTAGCCTCTTGCCATCATTTTTGTGTACATTGCTTAGCACGTGAATTAATTTGGAGCATGCAGAAATGAAATAAAATACAGAGTAATAAAAGATAAAGGCTAAAGTGGTTCCTGTATTGGCTGAAGTGAGACACCACGTTAGCTGTATTTTTTGTGGATCCGCTACTTTAAGTTGTGATAGCTTGAAGAATTAGCACAGGTGGATCAACGTGGTCAATTCTGATCGGATGCATATGGCGTGATCCGTGTTCAGCAGAAAAAATACGTGGGCCTGATATACCAGCCCATCAGCACCAGGCACACTGGACGACGCAGTTCGCATGGAGCTGTAGGATGTCCATCCATATATTTAGGCGTGTCAGACGGAACTAACACGGTTACACAATTGTTAATCCTCCATTAAATCTTAACCACTCATTTTGCATCCAACTATTAATATAATTTTGATGATGTGGCTTAACGCGGTGTCTCTATTAGACATCCGTATATTGCTTTTAGTATATAATAGATAATAGATAGGGTGAGAGACAAGAGATTTGATGAAACATTCGAGAGATTTGTTTCCTGATGGTTCACGTGTCCTCCTAGTGCACGTCTTGTATGCATTTGCTGTAAAAAAAATGCCATTTGCCCAACGTGTGATGTGATGCTAGGTATACCCAACACATATATTTATATAAGGACAAAGACGTGTCAGCTCAAACAACTTGAAACCTTACACAGTTATACGACCAATTCATCACAGCTGTCCATTATAGATCTAACTGTCAAAATAATTCAGGTGATGTGGTTTAACCTGGTGTCTCTATTCTAGACCCGTATATTACTTTTAGTATATAATAACTAGCAGGGTGGCCCTCGCAAATGCGAGGGCATTACCTTTCATGTGTGGAAAGTGGCTGCAAAATAAATATTTTGGATGCATTATGTCCTATGAGATGTTACAAATATATATTAAGGATACACTTTGTAATTTTTTAATCATTTCACCATAGAGGACACCTTTATGGTACTTCTATCAAATATATTTTTTAATTGTTTTTATTTAAAAGCCCGTGTGTGTTGTCTGAGAGGATGTTGTATCACTTTACCAAATTAAAATTGGATTACGAGTTGGCTGATATTTGTTACTTGATTTTATATTGGAAAAAAACATCAATATCATATCGATATGTTCAGGTCCAAATGATAATCGCACCTACTTAAGAACTGGCCAAATAGTTTTGAATGATGAAGTGAAAATAAAATAATTATTCACAACTGCTTACGGCTATAGATCTTTGATTTATCATGTACTTCCTACACTTTAAAATATATGTCACTGAGGTTCAAATTTTTATTTGAATAGTTGTTTTGGAACATGGGCCATGTTTCTTATGTTTTCCTTAACTATCCCCAATCTCCAATCAAGTCATTATGCCCTCTAGCTCACATTACGACCATATGCTTTTGGCCGTAATATTGATTATATAGTGGCCACATGACTACGGAGCTAACATGACATCTATTTCTTGGGACACTTATTATAACCGGTAAAATCTAATTCTTACGCATAGCCGCCTATCAAAAGAATTCTAATCCCGACATTCTACTTAGACCCTGGCACTAATGGCTGACTTAAGGAGCGATTTCCTTCCCTAGTGTGTTAACGTTGTGTCACTCCGTTGTATCTTAACTCACAACCACTATTGGCATGCCGGTGGCACCTTCGCGTACAATGATGAGAAGTGCCGACACCCTAATGGAATTAAATGTCTGAACATGTATTTTTCATGGATAGCATACATGAAAATATCCTGGAAAAATTACATGACTCAACACTTGAATTATATTTTGAAATTACAGCTATAATTTTCATATCCGAATGTTTAAATAATTATGATGATGCCGACATGGTGTCCAAGAAAGAACCTCCTATTTTGCTTGGTCCATATCGATCATCTTCGATCTTTGCTCTGACAACTTCTTCCACAAACCGAGATGCCTCAAAAGACGTCGTCTCCCAACCCTCCTCCTGTGCGAGGCAGCGAACTGGGAGCCAGCCGTAGATCACATGTCAAAGGACATCTACGAGCGCCGCGGCGGGCGTGGTTCATGTAATGCCGCCCTTTCATTGCCCCTGTCTCTTAACATACCTTATTTTAACGGTTAACCCTCTTGGTATACCTAGAATTACAAGGGAAGTGGGTAAAAGTCACATGTCGTCTCACTGTTATAGTTCCAACAACTGTTAGCATAACTTTTTTTAAGCTAACCCCTCTTAATGTCCCTAGATCACAAGAAGCCATTTGTTTTGTGAAATTTACATGCCTATGTTTCCAAGCAATACCTAGGTGTGTAGTTTTCTTTGTAATTTTCTAAGACTTGTGATATTTTTTTTTTTTGCTAAGCTTACAAAGTGGCTATATAGGTACCTAGGTTCAGTTTGGTCATAAAGTATTTCGTTACAAGTATAGCGATGTTATTGTGATGTTTTGCCACATGAGTGGACAAATCGTATTACTTTCTTCAACGTATGAGTTCTAGCCTCTTGCCATCATTTTTGTGTACATTGCTTAGCACGTGAATTAATTTGGAGCATGCAGAAATGAAATAAAATACAGAGTAATAAAAGATAAAGGCTAAAGTGGTTCCTGTATTGGCTGAAGTGAGACACCACGTTAGCTGTATTTTTTGTGGATCCGCTACTTTAAGTTGTGATAGCTTGGAGAATTAGCACAGGTGGATCAACGTGGTCAATTCTGATCGGATGCATATGGCGTGATCCGTGTTCAGCAGAAAAAATACGTGGGCCTGATATACCAGCCCATCAGCACCAGGCACACTGGACGACGCAGTTCGCATGGAGCTGTAGGATGTCCATCCATATATTTAGGCGTGTCAGACGGAACTAACACGTTTACACAATTGTTAATCCTCCATTAAATCTTAACCACTCATTTTGCATCCAACTATTAATATAATTTTGATGATGTGGCTTAACGCGGTGTCTCTATTAGACATCCGTATATTGCTTTTAGTATATACAGTAATAGATAATAGATAGGGTGAGATCCAAGAGATTTGAAGAAACATTTGAGAGATTTGTTTCCTGATGGTTCACGTGTCCTCCTAGTGCACGTCTTGTATGCATTTGCTGTAAAAAAGAAGCCATTTGCCCAACGTGTGATGTGATGCTAGGTATACCCAACACATATATTTATATAAGGACAAAGACAAGTCAGCTCAAACAACTTGAAACGTTACACAGTTATACGACCAATTCATCACAGCTGTCCATTATAGATCTAACTGTCAAAATAATTCAGGTGATGTGGTTTAACCTGGTGTCTCTATTCTAGACCCGTATATTGCTTTTAGTATATAACTAGC
This sequence comes from Alopecurus myosuroides, assembly GCA_028641055.1. NCBI lineage: Eukaryota > Viridiplantae > Streptophyta > Magnoliopsida > Poales > Poaceae > Alopecurus > Alopecurus myosuroides. Next base: position 551,028,817 of record CM054058.1, read on the forward strand.
AGGGTGGCCCTCGCAAATGCGAGGGCATTACCTTTCATGTGTGGAAAGTGGCTCCAAAATAAATATTTTGGATGCATTATGTCCTATGAGATGTTACAAATATATATTAAGGATACACTTTGTAATTTTTTAATCATTTCACCATAGAGGACACCTTTATGGTACTTCTATCAAATATATTTTTTAATTGTTTTTATTTAAAAGCCCGTGTGTGTTGTCTGAGAGGATGTTGTATCACTTTACCAAATTAAAATTGGATTACGAGTTGGCTGATATTTGTTACTTGATTTTATATGGGAAAGAAACATCAATATCATATCGATATGTTCAGGTCCAAATGATAATCGCACCTACTTAAGAAATGGCCAAATAGTTTTGAATGATGAAGTGAAAATAAAATAATTATTCACAACTGCTTACGGCTATAGATCTTTGATTTATCATGTACTTCCTACACTTTAAAATATATGTCACTAAGGTTCAAATTTTTATTTGAATAGTTGTTTTGGAACATGGGCCATGTTTCTTATGTTTTCCTTAACTATCCCCAATCTCCAATCAAGTCATTATGCCCTCTAGCTCACATTACGACCATATGTTTTCCGTAATATTGATTATATAGTGGCCACATGACTACGGAGCTAACATGACATCTATTTCTTGGGACACTTATTATAACCGGTAAGATCTAATTCTTACTCATAGCCGCCTATCAAAGGAATTCTAATCCCGACATTCTACTTAGACCCTGGCACTAATGGCTGACTTAAGGAGCGATTTCCTTCCCTAGTGTGTTAACGTTGTGTCACTCCGTTGTATCTTAACTCACAACCACTATTGGCATGCCGGTGGCACCTTCGCGTACAATGATGAGAAGTGCCGACACCCTAATGGAATTAAATGTCTGAACATGTATTTTTCATGGATTGCATACATGAAAATATCCTGGAAAAATTACATGACTCAACACTTGAATTATATTTTGAAATTACAGCTATAATTTTCATATCCGAATGTTTAAATAATTATGATGATGCCGACATGGTGTCCAAGAAAGAACCTCCTATTTTTCTTGGTCCATATCAATCATCTTCGATCTTTGCTCTGACAACTTCTTCCACAAACCGAGATGCCTCAAAAGACGCCGTCTCCCAACCCTCCTCCTGTGCGAGGCAGCGAACTGGGAGCCAGCCGTAGATCACATGTCAAAGGACATCTACGAGCTCCGCGGCGGGCGTGGTTCATGTAATGCCGCCCTTTCATTGCCCCTGTCTCTTAACATACCTTATTTTAACGGTTAACCCTCTTGGTATACCTAGAATTACAAGGGAAGTGGGTAAAAGTCACATGTCGTCTCACTGTTATAGTTCCAACAACTGTTAGCATTACCTATTTTTAAGCTAACTGTAACATCCCTAATTTTGCTATCAAAGGGTTGTGGTGTTGTGTTCATCTCATACATGCATGAAAACAATAATTTAAACCATGTTTGAACCAATTTAAAATTTGAATTTAAATGGTTTCAGAAAATCTCCCAAAAAGTACTTCTTTTGGCTCCCAAAAATTTGTGTTGGAAAATAATTCAAATACCTCAAAGAAAAACATGGTGAGGTTGGAAATTTCATAAGCTTTCCAAAATGTTTTTTTGGCAATTTTTCTGTTTGCAAAAAGGCCCTCAAAAGCTAGTTTCTTGTTCTATTTCAGTTTGGAAAAGGGCTCTTCTGCAATTTTCCAAAAGCTGAGGGGGTTTTTGTAAATCTGTTTTTCTTTTCCTTTCTTCCTTGCCGCCGGCCAGAAGGAGCAGCTCGGTGGCCGACCAGCGCCACGTCCTGCTTGCCTTCCCCGCGCGTGGATAAGGCCTCCGGAGAGGGCGCCGTGCTCCTCTTCCCTCCTCCTCGCCCCCCCCCCCCTCGCAGAACCTCCTCTTCTCTGTATCCCGGACGCGACCAAACCCTAACCGCCTCGCCGGCCACTGCCTAGCACCGTCGCCTCGACGTCCGGCAAGCCCCATCAAGTGTCCAGGAAGCCCCGTCGTCCTCTCTTGCATCTCATGGACCAAGGAATCGAGACGGGAGGCTGTATCGCGGGAGACTGAGGTCATCCCCTTCGCCTCCGACCGCCGCCCTCCACCGCACGCCGCGAGCAACTCCGGCACCGCCCCACATCCCTGTTCATCGCTCCGCATTCCCGGTGAGCCCCCGCATCTGCCCATGTCCTCGGTTTGGCCCATCCCCCTCTGTATTCCCCGGTCGCCGCGCGCCGTCAACCGCCGCCGCGCCGGTGGATGCCGGCGAGCCTCCGATGGCTATACTCGGGCGGCGCCCCCTCTAGTACGTTCCCCGTCGTGCCCTGTACCCTGGTGTAGAGTTCGATCCGCGAAGGAGTCGCGGAGTCGACGGATTCATCGCCGGTAGTGCAACGCCGGCCATCCGGTGACGTCACGGTGACGTCAGCATGACGTCACCGTGGGACCCGACCGTCAGCAGTTATTCCTCTTTCAAATAAATAGAAATGAATAAGCACACTGACACGTGGACCCCTCTGTGTATTTAAATTACAGAAAATAATATAAACTTGTAAAATTAATATTTCCCAAAATATTGCTCAGAAAAATGTAAATAATATATGGTTTTGTTCAGAAAAATAAACTCTACCCAACTATGCCATTTCCATATATGTTTGACCAAGTTGGAAAATGAGTATTATTTAATGCTGTTTAATCATTTAAAAATCGAAAAATAAGTTTTTATTCAATAAAATTAGAAAAATAAAAGTTATATACCAAATTGCTCAAAATGACAATTGCAACCTGTTTATGATGTTTTCAACCCCATTTGAGCAACTAAAATGGTACTCACCTTTATAATCGTCCGAAACCCCCTCCGGGGTCTATTTCGGGCAAATTTCAGAAAATCTACATAACTGACATATGAACCCTAGCAACCCAACGATCATGCTTAGGGCTTTATTTCAGTGCATTAATCTACTCATGCATACATATTGTACATTGCATCGATGCCATGTGTTGATTGTTATTTCTCTTTCGGTGTTGTTTTCCCCTCGGTAGAACGTGACTCCGAAGAGAAGGCCAGCAATCCAAGGACGAATACTTGATCCTAACCGACAAGTCAAGCACTTATTCCAGAAGATCTTTATCTGGTTTTCTTATAACCAAGGCAAGCATAACCTCTTATCTGCTCATATATGCTTTCGAACAACATTTGAATCTCGTATTTTGCATTCGATTCCAAAGTATTTGATGCTAGTAGATTTAGTTCACCTATGTACTGCATCGCCACAATGACCTTATCCACTGCTCCTAGCCACCATAGATTTGCTTGTGCGCATCGCCAGAGCCTCATATCTGCTACTGCTTAGTTTCATATGTTTGTTACCTCTGCTCCATCCGGTTGATGAATCAGAGCTGCGATAACCTAGTATGATATGATGACGTGGTAAGATGAGCACTGTGTGGTTAACTTGACTAAGGCTTGGACGGGAGGCCACTTGGGAAGTGGTTCTTTGTCCTGTACTTGCCAACCCTAGGAGTAAGGTCTCGCCGCGGAAACCAAGACTGAGCGTGCAACCACACGCGCGAGCCAATGAACCTCGCTCGACTAACTAACTTGTTTGGCCACATCCATGAGTCACGTAGTTTGCTATTTCCATCTGCGTGTGAGTCAGAAAACGATTTGGAGAAAACCTAGGGAGTGACCGGGACAAGTGATGGACGTACACGGATCTTGATCCCGACTCACAGAACAGGTGCCGTCAGGAGGTGGCCAACTCCCTGTTGACGGGGTGGCCCTGTTTGGGTTGACTCATGGATAGGGTCGAGCAAGGTAAAGGTCGGAGCCAACCACACTCTGTCGGCACATCGTCGGAATTGTGCCAATAGCTTGGCATTAAGAGTCGGATGGTACATGTGGGTAAAGTGTACCACCCTGCAGGGATAAATCTTTCGGAAAGTCGTGTCCACGGTTATGGACGACTTGGTGAAAGTCACGGGGTCATAGATAACTTGAAAGTGACGTAAAAGATGTTGGCAATGTTTGAAGGGTGCCTCCTCGGAGATGCCGAGAGGGGTGATCCTTGTAGCATGAGATAGTTTGGGAAAGAGAAGGACTTGGTGGAATACAAGAAGATGATGATTACAGTAGTGAGCTTCTCATCTGTTTTGAAAACATTCTATGAGACGTGCTATTCTTCCTCGTTTTGGAAAACAAAGATTGCTTTACACAAAACAGCCTTCATAAAACCTTTTCTGAAACCAGCAGATATATAATAGGTTAATTAAGTCTTGTTGAGTACCTCCCGTACTGAGGTTTTCTTAATTTTGGTTCAGGTGGAGTTCGTCACTTCAGTGATGGTTCGACGTGGACATCGACGAGTAGTTTGCGGTTCCCAGGTAGCAGCCTGGAATCTATGGGCTGGGACGTCGCCTTATGTTGCCGCCTCTTAGGCCTTTGTGGTTCTTGTTGATTAGCAACATAATTTGCCTTCCGTTGTCTGATGTAATGTTGGGTCGTGTGACCTCTGCTTGTAAGCTATACTCTAGTATCGCCTGTTTAATAAAGCTTCATGTTTAGAGTACTGATTTTATCGGTTGTTGGTTTCGAGCTCATTGTTATACAGTTTTGGCTATGCCTGCATAGTTGTCGCAGTCGAGGGGTTGTGGAGCCGATGATCCATGTCCGAGCCCGCCTGTCGATTTGATCGGCCTGGGGCGAGGTAACCCCAGTAACCCTCGATTGTTGTTGCACTTTCTGGACACATAGCATCTCTGTATAGCTTTGGTCCCGTTTCCTTCAGTTTCTTTCGATTCGTGGATGCTTTGATATGCATAGTTGGTTATGACTAGTATGGATACAAGGAGTAGTAGACTGGGGATCCGGACTACGTGCCGATGAATCCAGTCTGCCTGCCGTTGTTTGTTGCGGCCGGGGCTGGTAACCCTGAAGCCCTTGAGGGTCCATGTAGCCACATAACAGTATGTATATCTCTGGGTCCGGGGTCGTGACAAGTCATGGTATCAGAGCAGGACTGCCTGTAGGAAAACCTTACTGCTTGGTCGATGTCGAGTCTAGTGTTTGTGAAAACTACTATGAAACCTCAAATTGATTGTGAAAAACCTTCTTAGGAATCTTTTTACTCCTTATCTGGTATCGCTCTAACTCTGGGTCACCTTACCTGTTTTGATTTCAAAAGGTTTTGCTATCTCTTCTATTCATTCAAAACCTAGGTGCCTTCTTTGGCAAAGACGTTTTTACCCCAGTTGACCTAGTGTTAAAGTTTCTAGAGTCGTGTGTGTTCCATATTCCGTTATCTCTCGTTTCAAATGGGAGATTTTCTTTCCACCCTAATACCTCAGAGTTGTGTGGGTTCCATATACTCTAGTTCTAAAGTCTCAAAATCCTGAACCTCGAGATTTCCTTTTCATCTCGAATATATCCGTTATCCTCTGCTCAAGTTCTTCCGGAGCTATCGTTGTTTTTGGAAAGATACTTCGTGATTGCTATTCGTAGTGTCCTTCAAGGCACTAAGATAGTAGTTATTCCTTTCTCAATGTTTTCAACCTTGGACTTGAACCGAAGGTCCCGGAATGTGCTGAATTTTGGTGGGTTGAACCATGTGGTTTCTTAACCATGTAATGCTCACGCTATCAGTACATGATGCTGACCTTTAACCCAAGTTCTGCTTCTCTAGATCTTGCAGAATCTGTTCTACCTCAGGATGGCTAGGTAATCTCAACTCCAATAGCCATAGGTTTCCTCTTGGAATCAGAAGGATCGCAACAAGAGTGATCATCATGAGTTCCACATCTTTCTTCTTGATTCGGCTATATTTCTCTTCTTAGCATGGGTTCTACAAGTGAGTATTACCCTGTGCAATCAAAGGGATCTTAGGAATCCTACTGCGTGTTCCTATTTTCCAGTTGCTCTCAAATCTTCATCCGTTGTGTTGGACACCAAGTTGCATATGGGTGTTGGATTCCTCCAATACATTTGCTCTTGGTTTCCGTCAGAACATTCCACCTTGGGATGTCAGGAGAAACAAACTCCAGTGCCTCGTTCATCTTAAGGACCAGGTCAAAGTTTTGTAATCCACAGGATAAAGAAGTTTCATTAGCTTCTGTTTTATTCCACCTTCGAGTATCACACTCTTATATATCAAGAGGTTGTGTTAAGTATCATGGCCTTATTGATGAAGTGATGCTCTTACCGTATTCACTCCCCCTTCCTCCAAGCTTGAATGCTTGAGTATGATGGGTCAGTGCATTGATGTGTGTATCAGATGTTCCTAGCAATTCTTATTGCTTTGAAAAGTCTAAGAAACATCTGTATCCTTCTTAGCACTACTGGTCACCCAACCTCTTTTTGAAGTTGAAGGTGTTCCAAATCCGTTCATGCCGGTGCACATCCTCGGTCAGAGAGTTAGGTTCATGCCAAAGTTCTCCAGACCATATCGGTTGCTTTGAAAAGCATGCCTCCTTTCGATTTCTAAGACATACCGGTAGGCTGTGCTATTTTAGTTGTCTTTCTAGAAGTATCACCAGGTTGTTACCTGACCGTAATGTCTAAGCAAGGGGTAGTTTGAGCCACTCCTTTCTTCAAGAAGTTATGCTGGATATCCTGGACTAGTTGGTTGAGCTTAATCACTAGCTTGGAGAGTTGAAAGACAAAAGCTCCGCCTAACTTGATCCTCTGTTGAGGAGTGTCTAGTTCCCTTGTGTTGAAGCAGGATAGTAACTCCCTACTGGACATGCTATCATCCTAACCTTTGATCCGAGTTGGGCTATCGTCAAACCAAGGCCAGATCCAAGGACTATCTTGATGGTGGTTTCACTCCTGGTGTTTTACCGAGTACACCTTCATGCCTATGGTCTCACCAATACCTTGCCTTGTTCATATATCATATGAATCCCTCTGCCTGGAGTATCTGGATAAGTGTGTTGTCGAGCCCAACGATGACATACCTATTTATCCAAGTTGAAAGAGGTTCAAGTTGAACAATTGGCACTAATATTGGAAACTTTCGAGAACCGTCTCTGTGTCATCACGAAGTTGTGTTCTGGATGTTCGAAGTAACTTCCTCGGGTTCGTGTGCTTATGGTGAAAGTTGTCGCCATGGATTCGAGTAAAGTTTTTTTGTTTTTGTTTTTTGTTTCCCTCGGGAATAATCCCAGTCGGTCATGCATGTGTGGACTATTCCTGAGATGGTAGGTCGTTACCTCCATTTCTTGAAGAAGCTTTCATCCACACTAGGCCACGGACTGGTCGTTCGTTGAAAGAGAAGAAGTCCAAGAACTTCGTTACCTCTGTAATCATCTTCTCAACAAGGACTCTGATGTGTTCCTCCGTAAGGAATCCATGTAGGTGCAACCGTCTTTCACAAGTTGCTAATACATGAGTTCCGTAATCCTGCTCATCTTCTTGAGCTTGGCATCGTAGTTCATATCTTGAGAATCCAACATATGTATCTCGTTGTTAACCGGTGCAATCTCTTCGCTCAAACATACCGAGTCTAAGTTATCAATCCACTAACCAGAGCTGAATCTCAAGCAGCAAGGATGGTTGGTGTTTCCTCAAGGATGTTGAACTAGATCCATTTGAAAACACGGCATGGTTGATGTTGTGGTGGACACAATTAGCCGTAAGGACTAATGTCATATCTCTTTGAATCTGTAAGAACAACCACTCTCCGTGAGAATTCTTGTCTGGCTTATTCCAACAAGTTTCCTCCCCGTTCTTCCAAACCGGAGTTTTGCATTGACTGGATGACCTATAGAAGGCTTGTCGTGAGCCTGCTGTCGGTGTCTAGAACATCCAACAGAACCTGGAAGTTGATTCTTCCAATGTCTCTTTGATGATCCTCCAAACCTCTCTTTCAGTGGAGACAAATTCATCATGAGAATCATCTCGTGGTGTTTTGTAACCGCCGTTGATCAGTTCCCTTTTTCAAGTTGTTTGTACCTGAAGTTCCGTTCATCTCACACATTGTGTGAATTTGTCAGTTACTTCAGTCATGGGATCTTAACCATGTGGTAAACGTATTGCTACGTACAAACCACAATAGGAAAGAGATTCCCTGTTTACTTCCGGTGTTCGAATCCCCGTTGGTTACTCAACCTTATGGTGTGACCAATAATTCCTCTTTAATTACGGTGTTCCAACATCCTGTGGTTACTCATCTTCTGTTGTGAAGTAACATTCCGACCTTTGATAAAGTTTTCGACAAACTTCAACGGAACGAAAGTTCCATTATCTTCCGTGTCCACTCTGAAGAGTGAACATGATCTTGTATCAATTTCTCTCCGACGCACGAATTACAGTGGTTCCTCGTGTTTTGTTTTTCTCGTCTACGGATATTACTTTGTGGTATCCAAGACCAAACTTTCCATCTTGGTTTTCTGTTTGAAGAAACCTCTATGTCACAAGTTGTTCCACCTTTCTTTTCCAAAAGGATTTAAAGTCTTGTGCAAAGCTCATATTCTAAATCCTTTCAAGACCAATCGTCCGCAAACTTGAAACCTTCTTCTATTCCCTCTGTTACCTTGATGTGTTTCATGCATGTTAACTCAACAGTTCTTTGTGAACATTCCTGTCATGAGTTATACATGAGATACTCGATCTTCGTGAAGATCATTTCCTAAGAGTTTCCATCTTACCTAAGGTCTATCCGTTCAATACTTCAAGATGCTACGGATCAACCTCTTCGAGAAAAGAACCGTAAGGTTCGAGAAGATCGTTCAAAACCGGTGTTCCTTCTTTCTTCTCCTTCGGGAATCTCGGGACGAGATTCTTGTAAGGGGGGTAGATTTGTAACATCCCTAATTTTGCTATCAAAGGGTTGTGGTGTTGTGTTCATCTCATACATGCATGAAAACAATAATTTAAACCATGTTTGAACCAATTTAAAATTTGAATTTAAATGGTTTCAGAAAATCTCCCAAAAAGTACTTCTTTTGGCTCCCAAAAATTTGTGTTGGAAAATAATTCAAATACCTCAAAGAAAAACATGGTGAGGTTGGAAATTTCATAAGCTTTCCAAAATGTTTTTTTGGCAATTTTTCTGTCTGCAAAAAGGCCCTCAAAAGCTAGTTTCCTGTTCTATTTCAGTTTGGAAAAGGGCTCTTCTGCAATTTTCCAAAAGCTGAGGGGGTTTTTGTAAATCTGTTTTTCTTTTCCTTTCTTCCTTGTCACCGGCCAGAAGGAGCAGCTCAGTGGCCGACCGGCGCCACGTCCTCTTGCCTTCCCCGCGCGTGGATAAGGCCTCCGGAGAGGGCGCCGTGCTCCTCTTCCCTCCTCCTCGCCCCCCCTCGCAGAACCTCCTCTTCTCTGTATCCCGGACGCGACCAAACCCTAACCGCCTCGCCGGCCACTGCCTAGCACCGTCGCCTCGACGTCCGGCGAGCCCCATCAAGTGTCCAGGAAGCCCTGTCGTCATCTCTTGCATCTCATGGACCAAGGAATCGAGACGGGAGGCTGTATCGCGGGAGACTGAGGTCATCCCCTTCGCCTCCGACCGCCGCCGTCCACCGCATGCCGCGAGCAACTCCGGCACCGCCCCACATCCCCGTTCATCGCTCTGCATTCCCAGTGAGCCCCCGCATCTGCCCATGTCCTCGGTTTGGCCCATCCCCCTCTGTATTCCCCGTTCGCCGCGCGCCGTCAACCGCCGCCGCGCCGGTGGATGCCGGCGAGCCTCCGATGGCTATACTCGGGCGGCGCCGCCTCTAGTACGTTCCCCGTCGTGCCCTGTACCCTGTTGTAGAGTTCGATCCGCGAAGGAGTCGCGGAGTCGACGGATTCATCGCCGCAGTGCAACGCCGGCCATCCGGTGACGTCACGGTGACGTCAGCATGACGTCACCGTGGGACCCGACCGTCAGCAGTTATTCCTCTTTCAAATAAATAGAAATGAATAAGCACACTAACACGTGGACCCCTCTGTGTATTTAAATGACAGAAAATAATATAAACTTGTAAAATTAATATTTCCCAAAATATTGCTCAGAAAAATGTAAATAATATATGGTTTTGTTCAGAAAAATAAACTCTACCCAACTATGCCATTTCCATATATGTTTGACCAAGTTGGAAAATGAGTATTATTTAATGCTGTTTAATCATTTAAAAATCGAAAAATAAGTTTTTATTCAATAAAATTAGAAAAATAAAAGTTATATACCAAATTGCTCAAAATGACAATTGCAATCTGTTTATGATGTTTTCAACCCCATTTGAGCAACTAAAATGGTACTCACCTTTATAATCGTCCGAAACCCCCTCCGGGGTCTATTTCGGGCAAATTTCAGAAAATCTACATAACTGACATATGAACCCTAGCAACCCAACGATCATGCTTAGGGCTTTTATTTCAGTGCATTAATCTACTCATGCATACATATTGTGCATTGCATCGATGCCATGTGTTGATTGTTATTTCTCTTTCGGTGTTGTTTTCCCCCGGTAGAACGTGACTCCGAAGAGAAGGCCAGCAATCCAAGGACGAATACTTGATCCTAACCGACAAGTCAAGCACTTATTCCAGAAGATCTTTATCTGGTTTTCTTATAACCAAGGCAAGCATAACCTCTTATCTGCTCATATATGCTTTCGAACAACATTTGAATCTCGTATTTTGCATTCGATTCCAAAGTATTTGATGCTAGTAGATTTAGTTCACCTATATACATCGCCACAATGACCTTATCCACTGCTCCTAGCCGCCATAGATTTGCTTGTGCGCATCGCCAGAGCCTCATATCTGCTACTGCTTAGTTTCATATGTTTGTTACCTCTGCTCCATCCGGTTGATGAATCAGAGCTGCGATAACCTAGTATGATATGATGACGTGGTAAGATGAGCACTGTGTGGTTAACTTGACTAAGGCTTGGACGGGAGGCCACTTGGGAAGTGGTTCTTTGTCCTGTACTTGCCAACCCTAGGAGTAAGGTCTCGCCGCGGAAACCAAGACTGAGCGTGCAACCACACGCGCGAGCCAATGAACCTCGCTCGACTAACTAACTTGTTTGGCCACATCCATGAGTCACGTAGTTGCTATTTCCATCTGCGTGTGAGTCAGAAAACGATTTGGAGAAAACCTAGGGCGTGACCGGGACAAGTGATGGACGTACACGGATCTTGATCCCGACTCACAGAACAGGTGCCGTCAGGAGGTGGCCAACTCCCTGTTGACGGGTGGCCCTGTTTGGGTTGACTCATGGATAGGGTCGAGCAAGGTAAAGGTCGGAGCCAACCACACTCTGCCGGCACATCGTCGGAATTGTGCCAATAGCTTGGCATTAAGAGTCGGATGGTACGTGTGGGTAAAGTGTACCACCCTGCAGGGATAAATCTTTCGGAAAGCCGTGTCCACGGTTATGGACGACTTGGTGAAAGTCACGGGGTCATAGATAACTTGAAAGTGACGTAAAAGATGTTGGCAATGTTTGAAGGGTGCCTCCTCGGAGATGCCGAGAGGGGTGATCCTTGTAGCATGAGATAGTTTGGGAAAGAGAAGGACTTGGTGGAATACAAGAAGATGATGATTACAGTAGTGAGCTTCTCATCTGTTTTGAAAACATTCTATGAGACGTGCTATTCTTCCTCGTTTTGGAAAACAAAGATTGCTTTACACAAAAAAACCTTCATAAAACCCTTTCTAAAACCAGCAGATATATAATAGGTTAATTAAGTCTTGTTGAGTACCTCCCGTACTCAGGTTTGCTTAATTTTGGTTCAGGTGGAGTTCGTCACTTCAGTGATGGTTCGACGTGGACATCGACGAGTAGTTTGGGGTTCCCAGGTAGCAGGCTGGAATCTATGGGCTGGGACGTCGCCTTATGTTGCCGCCTCTTAGGCCTTTGTGGTTCTTGTTGATTAGCAACATAATTTGCCTTCCGTTGTCTGATGTAATGTTGGGTCGTGTGACCTCTGCTTGTAAGCTATACTCCAGTATCGCCTGTTTAATAAAGCTTCATGTTTAGAGTACTGATTTGATCGGTTGTTGGTTTTGAGCTCATTGTTATACAGTTTTGGCTATGCCTGCATAGTTGTCGCAGTCGAGGGGTTGTGGAGCCGATGATCCATGTCCGAGCCCGCCTGTCGATTTGATCGGCCTGGGGCGAGGTAACCCCAGTAACCCTCGATTGTTGTTGCACTTTCTGGACACATAGCATCTCTGTATAGCTTTGGTCCCGTTTCCTTCAGTTTCTTTCGATTCGTGGACGCTTTGATATGCATAGTTGGTTATGACTAGTATGGATACAAGGAGTAGTAGACTGGGGATCCGGACTACGTGCCGATGAATCCAGTCTGCCTGCCGTTGTTTGTTGCGGCCGGGGCTGGTAACCCTGAAGCCCTTGTGGGTCCATGTCTAGGAGCACATAACAGTATGTATATCTCTGGGTCCGGGGTCGTGACACTAACCCCTCTTAATCTCCCTAGATCACAAGTAGAAATTTACATGCCTATGTTTCCAAGCAATACCTAGGTGTGTAGTTTTCTTTGTAATTTTCTAAGACTTGTGATTTTTTTTTTTTTTTGCTAAGCTTACAAAGTGGCTATATAGGTACCTAGGTTCAGTTTGGTCATAAAGTATTTCGTTACAAGTATAGCGATGTTATTGTGATGTTTTGCCACATGAGTGGACAAATCGTATTACTTTCTTCAGCGTATGAGTTCTAGCCTCTTGCCATCATATTTGTGTACATTGCTTAGCACGTGAATTAATTTGGAGCATGCAGAAATGAAATAAAATACAGAGTAATAAAAGATAAAGGCTAAAGTGGTTCCTGTATTGGCTGAAGTGAGACACCACGTTAGCTGTATTTTTTGTGGATCCGCTACTTTAAGTTGTGATAGCTTGGAGAATTAGCACAGGTGGATCAACGTGGTCAATTCTGATCGGATGCATATGGCGTGATCCGTGTTCAGCAGAAAAAATACGTGGGCCTGATATACCAGCCCATCAGCACCAGGCACACTGGACGACGCAGTTCGCATGGAGCTGTAGGATGTCCATCCATATATTTAGGCGGCCGGCTGGTCATCACGGTATCCGCTAGCAGGTGTCCAACATCTCTCGGCGGCGGCGTCGGATCATTCACCGATACTACTACTCCTCGAGCCAAAGGAGGAACCGAATCTTAGATCACGACTATTTCGGTACGAATCAATGTGGGAGTCACATGAGGATTTCGCGCCGATGATGCAGCAGTTGTGGCAGGAGACACCGACCTCTACGGTGGGAGATCTGAAGAACAAGCTCAAGGGCTTATCCACTTCTCTTTCGGGTTGGGGACGGCACACGTTTGGCCATGTTCGAGCGGAGCTAAGGAAACTGAGGGCTCTCTTGGACTCGTTGCGAAACCAGCAGGATCGCATGGGTCCGAATCATCAAGAGCTAAAGATTGTGGAGAGGATAATGGAGTTACAGCATCGGGAAGAGACGATGTGGAGACAGCGATCACGTATCCAATGGCTAGCCGAGGGGGACCGTAATACGCGGTTCTTTCACCTACGCGCAAGCAAACGGAAGAAAAGGAACCGTATTACTCGGTTGCGCCGCCCCAATGGCGATTTCACTGAGGATGCAAAGGAGTTGAGTCTCCTAGCGAGGTCTTTCTATAGAGACCTGTATACGTCGGAAACGACGGAAGGCTTGGCTGAGGTGCTAGCTTCGGTACCGATAACAGTAACCCAGCCGATGAACGAGCAGCTACTGAAACCGTATAGCGCAGAGGAGGTCAAACAAGCGCTGTTTCAGATGGCGCCTCTGAAGGCCCCGGGACCGGATGGGTTCCCAGCCCAATTTTTTCAGAAACATTGGAGCGTTTGCGGGGAGGAGGTCACCAATGCTGTCTTGCGGATTGTGAGTGGACAGGAAGACCCGCGAGAAATCAACAAAACTTTTATTGTTCTCATTCCGAAAGTGGCATCACCGGAGGAACTGGGACAATTCCGTCCAATTAGTCTGTGCAATGTCATATACAAGATAGCCTCGAAGGTTTTGGCAAACAGACTGAAAGTAATACTCCCAGAGATCATATCAGAGGAGCAATCGGCGTTCGTCCCTGGACGACTTATCACGGATAATATCATCACGGCATACGAGTGCCTGCATTTCATGAAAAGGAACAGCGCAAAGAAGCATCAACATTGTGCGCTCAAACTGGACATGCGCAAGGCATATGACCGTGTTGAGTGGCCCTATCTAAAGGCGATCATGCTTAAGATGGGTTTCGATGGAAGGTGGGTAAGTTTAATTATGAAGCTAATCTCTTCGGTCTCCTTTTCAGTCCTGTTCAATGGAGAACCACTGGATGAGTTTCAGCCTACGAGGGGTCTCCGCCAGGGTGACCCGATATCCCCATACTTGTTTTTGCTCGCAGCAGAGGGCCTGTCTGGCCTCTTGAAAAATTCTCGTCAGTCATCACATCTTGAAGGAATTAAGGTGGCAGCCACAGCTCCTGCGGTTAATCATCTCCTTTTTGCCGATGACAGCCTGCTGTTTGTGAAAGCTAGTGAAGAGGGAGCAAGGGAAGTAAACAAAATCTTGGAACAATACTGCAATGCTTCAGGTCAGCGAGTAAACTTTGATAAGTCCTCAGTTTTCTTTAGTAAGGGGTGCCCGACGGCAAGGAAGCAAGCAGTGAAAGTTATTCTCAACGTCCCTAATGAGACTCTTAATGAGAAATATCTGGGGATGCCTTCAGATGTTGGACGATCACGGAGTGGATCCTTCAAATACATCAAGGATAGAATCTGGAAACGGATACAGGGGTGGTTGGAACAGGCGTTGTCTGTAGGAGGAAAGGAAGTCTTGATCAAGGCAGTGGCCATGGCTATCCCCACCTTCTCTATGTCATGTTTTAAACTCCCGCAGGGGTTGTGTGCGGCGATTAATTCGATGATACGCAGCTTCTGGTGGGGAAACAAGGACAACAAGCGCAAAACCTGTTGGGTGGCTTGGGAGTCGATGTGTACACCGAAATCTGTAGGTGGTTTGGGCTTCCGGGACGTGGAGCTGTTCAATGTAGCAATGCTTGCTCGTCAGGCGTGGCGAATTCTTCAAAATCCGGATACACTTAGCGCTCGGATGTTGAAGGCTATATACTTCCCCAACAATGATTTCCTTGATGCTTCGTTGGGTTCTCATCCCTCGCAGATTTGGAGGGCGATCTTGGAAGGTATGACAGCAATGAAGCAGGGCCTGATCAGACGGATTGGATCAGGCACTGAAACACATGCGTGGAATCAGAATTGGTTACCGCGTGATTTCATGCTAAGGCCGTTGGCTTGCGTGGGGGATAACCCACCCGTCAGTGTGGCTTCCTTCATCGATAGATCTTCGGCGAGTTGGCGTTCGGATAAGCTCGCACAATATTTCCTACCAATGGATATCGAGGTGATCAAATCAATCCCTCTGAGCACTCGGCAGCTGACAGATAGCTGGGCATGGCATTATGAGAAAAACGGCATCCTTTCGGTACGCTCAGTTTATAGACTCCTAGCACATACTAAAAGCAGAAGAGAGGATTGGATCGAGGAGCGTTCAGCTGCTTCGAACACGGCCAGGAACGAGAAGGGCTGGATCCACCTTTGGAGAACAAAAGTACCGTCCAAGATACGGCTGTTCTTATGGAGGTTGGCGCGCCACTCGCTCCCTACGGCGGATGTACGACATCACCGGCATATGACCGAGTCCCCAGCTTGTACCATCTGCGGGGCAGAGGATTCGTGGCAACACGCGTTGCTTGACTGCTCGGTGGCAAGGTGCGTTTGGGCCCTAAGCGATGCAGGTATGGTTGAACACATGTGCTCCACCCGGGAATCATCGGCTAAACTCTGGCTTATGACGATGATGGAAACGCTATCGCAAGACGAGTTCGCGTGTATGGGGACAACGATGTGGGCTATATGGTATGCTCGAAGGAAAATCATCTTCGAAGGGGAGTATCAGAGCCCGCTGTCCACTCATACTTTCGTGCAGAATTTTCTTCGGGATCTACCGAAAACTACTACCCGCAACGCGTCGGGAAGGACAGCTAGCACTCACCCGAAGTGGATTCGGCCACTACCGGGGTGTGCAAAACTCAATGTAGACGCTGCTATGAAGAAGAATGAGCCGGGCGGCGCGGTGGCAGTGATATGCCGTGACGCTACGGGCATCTTCATTGGAGCCTCGTCGGTTACACTGGAGGGGATAACGGATCCCACCGTTATGGAAGCTCTAGCATGCAGAGAAGCACTTGCGTTGGCTCAAGACTTAAATCTGCATAAAATCACAGTGGCCACTGATTGCCTGACAGTGATCAAGTCTATGTCTCAACCTTTCGATGGGAGCTACAGAACAATTTTGGAGGAGATCAATATCACCCGGACCGGGTTTACGGAGGTGTCTTTCAAACATGAAAACCGAGCTTCGAATTCAGAAGCTCATAGATTAGCTAAATTTGCTGTTTCTCTAGAGTTTGGGCGTCAGGTTTGGCTCCTCCAGCCGCCTGAAGGCCTGTGTATCCCGAATTTGGTTTCAGTTTAATAAATTGTGTGGTTTGCTCAAAAAAAAAAAAATCCATATATTTAGGCGTGTCAGATGGAACTAACACGGTTACACAATTGTTAATCCTCCATTAAATCTTAACCACTCATTTTGCATCCAACTATTAATATAATTTTGATGATGTGGCTTAACTCCGTGTCTCTATTAGACATCCGTATATTGCTTTTAGTATATACTAGGAAAAGTGCCCGTGCGTTGCTACGGGATTTATGTCTCCTTAGAGCATCTCTAGCAAAGCACCTAAAAGGCACGAACTGAATAATTTCCCTAAAAGGGTCGGGAGCTGAAAAATTCTGTTGCTTTTCGGGGTTGGATTCAGTTTTCACGCGCTAGCAGAACTAAAAAAAGTGGACCCTTTGAGAACGCGACTCGTGGGCCCAAAAATCCTCCCCACCAGCCGCTATATGAGTGGGTCAGTGAGCCATTCTCAGGTCCATCGCTTCACAAACCCTAGACTGCACCACCGCAATTGCTCACCGCGCTTCATAGCTCCGGTTAGTCATTGCCTCGTCTCCACGCCTCCTTTAGTCTCGCCGCCGCCGAGGAACATCGTCGCCGGCGCCAACGGAGTTGTTGGTTCCCCTCGACACCCTACACCGGCCACGCCCACCACCAGTGCGGCCGTGCCTTGCATCAGCGAGCACGGCCGCATCCAGGGCCCGCCCTAGGACAAGTCCAGTGAGGAGGACAACGGTGACGCCCCGCTGACCTTCGTCAAGACGGAGGAGGATTTCCTCCAGCGTGGCATCGAGAAGAGTCTCCACCACCAGTGCAGGCAGTCCATCCGGCGCCGCCGCTACCAGCGGCACCTGGACCCATACAACCCCAGGCAGCTGGAGCGAGGCCTGCGGTCAGATGAGGAGGCACAGAGTAAGAAGCGGCAGTGGGAAGCCATTGCCACGGCGCAGCTCGAGCATGTCAGCACAAGCTCCAGCTGCTCCTCTCAATCTCCACTTTCTCCAGCTCCGCCTCCTCCAACTGAAGACGGCGGCGCAGACGAGTAGATGTAGGGTGCGGCGATGAACCGTAGTTCATCGCCGCTTAAATGTTTAATTTCTTATGTATTCTCGTGGCGAGTTCATCACCAAATGAATGAATAAATCGAATGTGCAGTTCATTATACGGGTTCTGATACGGTCCCTCCCTCGGCAACCCGTAGAATCAGGAAAAAGACGAACTGAAAAACGTTCTTTCAGTTTTCGGTTTAAAGGCTCTGCTAGAGTTTTCGAAAAAAAACCGTAGCATGCAATGAGAACTAAAACCTCTAAAATTAAGGAGTTTATGTGCTCGTTAATTGCCTCACACCCAACTGCCTCGCCACACATCCCAAACTGTGATACCTTGGGATTAGGAATAAGAAATCTTAGGGACCGCCCCCGCAAACCCATGGAGAACCATCGAGAAAATTGTAGTTGAGTCATTCACATTCATTTACGATATGGCCAATATATTTATCTGAGCAATACCATAATTTGTATACCATCACTTACAATTTCTTGATGAACCAAACACCTCGGCTTTATAAATATGTAACGGCAGAGACATCTCATCTTCATCCGTCTACTGGACTGAACCTAGCCAAGCCCCCAAGCTGTCATGTTGCTTCTAGAGATATATGGTTGTACCAATTTAGTTGCCTCATGCGACCACTTTGCCTCCGGCATGAGAAAGCCTTGTGATTAGCACAAAAATGGATATCAATCAACTGTTCACTGGAAGCACGCTTGGCTGCTCTGATAGATCGTGTTTGTCTTATGTAGTAATCTCTTCTTGGCTGACTTGCTCAAGGTGGGGACCGAGGAAGAAATATAAGTGGGGATTGAAAGCAAACACCAAAAAGTAAGAAATACCAAAGTCTTTCTAAGAGAAGAACAAATCTTATACCATTTAGATTCGGTAGAGGTAGCACGTCATCAGTATATTGGATCCTCAGCAAAATTATAAACATGGTCACCGTTTTGTTAAGACTGAGATCACCGAACCCTTCGGTGCCGATGTTGTAGCAAGATCTCGAGCTACCAATGACGTGATTCTCCTCCATGGACCCTGGGCGAGGGTGCTTCAAGCATCTTCATCCAAGGTGAAGCAAAATATTGTATAGTAAGACATCGTGGAGCACGTCCACGCGCCATAGCAGTAGGTATAGAGATTATTTGATCCTTGATGATGCCGACAAGCCTGGACTGGAGGTGCACGCGGGGTTGGCATCGTCAGTGAGTCCGGTCTTGATGACAGATTGGCAGATACGTACGCTCAATAGAAAAGAAGCAGCCTTCCTGGGCGTGCGTAACATCCAGACCAAAAATTGTAAATAAAAAAAGAAGGAGCTTCCTAGTCTTGCCGGAGCGCGGACGACGCAGCTGGTAAAGCGTGGTCGGAGGAGATGGAGACGATTCAAACAACAGCAGCCGTAATCCAAGAAGACGGCACCGATTCGCTCAACTTAGGGCACCTCCGCTCGAATCCTTACGTAGGGACGATCAACGAGGCGGCGCGGGCTCGTTCCGCAAGCAGGTAGGGCTCAACTACAGCGCCAATGATGGCCGAGACATCGGCGGCTATGGCTACACGTATGAGCGTTCTACGGAGACGGCTTCTCCTATGGCAGCGAAGGGAAATCGCGCAAGCATCGGCAGACAAGGTCCCAAACCTCTCGGTTCCTTTCCTTTTATTATCTCCTGTCGGTTGACAATCGATATGCGCATGTGACGGATCGGATTGATGGGATTCGATCTTACTTCCGTGGTGTCGTTCGTTCCGTGGATATATATAGGTGCAAGGAAGGAGGCAGCGGCTGGGTCACGCTGGTGTTTGTTTCGATCTCATCGCGTGGCCTGGTGTTTGGAGCTGAAACAAACACGTACAGGTTTTTCTATAATGGCTGGGACAGAACGAATTATTTTGTGCTGGATTGGGACGATGGCTTGATGCACGATTGCTTGACGAAATCGATTTACAGAGGAAACGGAAGGGCGACCTACCGACTGACCGACCGACCGACCAACCAACCAACCAGAGAAGTCTTAACGCTTTTATTATTAGGTAAAGATAAAGAATAGATAATAGATAGGGTGAGAGCCAAGAGATTTGAAGAAACATTTGAGAGATTTGTTTCCTGATGGTTCACGTGTCCTCCTAGTGCACGTCTTGTATGCATTTGCTGTAAAAAAAAAGCCATTTGCCCAACGTGTGATGTGATGCTAGGTATACCCAACACATATATTTATATAAGGACAAAGACGTGTCAGCTCAAACAACTTGAAACGTTACACAGTTATACGACCAATTCATCACAGCTGTCCATTATAGATCTAACTGTCAAAATAATTCAGGTGATGTGGTTTAACCTGGTGTCTCTATTCTAGACCCGTATATTGCTTTTAGTATATAACTAGCAGGGTGGCCCTCGCAAATGCGAGGGCATTACCTTTCATGTGTGGAAAGTGGCTGCAAAATAAATATTTTGGATGCATTATGTCCTATGAGATGTTACAAATATATATTAAGGATACACTTTGTAATTTTTTAATCATTTCACCATAGAGGACACCTTTATGGTACTTCTATCAAATATATTTTTTAATTGTTTTTATTTAAAAGCCCGTGTGTGTTGTCTGAGAGGATGTTGTATCACTTTACCAAATTAAAATTGGATTACGAGTTGGCTGATTTGTTACTTGATTTTATATGGGAAAGAAACATCAATATCATATCGATATGTTCAGGTCCATGATAATCGCACCTACTTAAGAAATGGCCAAATAGTTTTGAATGATGAAGTGAAAATAATAATTATTCACAACTGCTTACGGTATAGATCTTTGATTTATCATGTACTTCCTACACTTTAAAATATATGTCACTAAGGTTCAAATTTTTATTTGAATAGTTGTTTTGGAACATGGGCCATGTTTCTTATGTTTCCTTAACTATCCCAATCTCCAATCAAGTCATTATGCCCTCTAGCTCACATTACGACCATATGCTTTTGGCCGTAATATTGATTATATAGTGGCCACATGACTACGGAGCTAACATGACATCTATTTCTTGGGACACTTATTATAACCGGTAAGATCTAATTCTTACGCATAGCCGCCTATCAAAGGAATTCTAATCCCGACATTCTACTTAGACCCTGGCACTAATGGCTGACTTAAGGAGCGATTTCCTTCCCTAGTGTGTTAACGTTGTGTCACTCCGTTGTATCTTAACTCACAACCACTATTGGCATGCCGGTGGCACCTTCGCGTACAATGATGAGAAGTGCCGACACCCTAATGGAATTAAATGTCTGAACATGTATTTTTCATGGATTGCATACATGAAAATATCCTGGAAAAATTACATGACTCAACACTTGAATTATATTTTGAAATTACAGCTATAATTTTCATATCCGAATGTTTAAATAATTATGATGATGCCGACATGGTGTCCAAGAAAGAACCTCCTATTTTGCTTGGTCCATATCGATCATCTTCGATCTTTGCTCTGACAACTTCTTCCACAAACCGAGATGCCTCCAAAGACGCCGTCTCCCAACCCTCCTCCTGTGCGAGGCAGCGAACTGGGAGCCAGCCGTAGATCACATGTCAAAGGACATCTACGAGCGCCGCGGCGGGCGTGGTTCATGTAATGCCGCCCTTTCATTGCCCCTGTCTCTTAACATACCTTATTTTAACGGTTAACCCTCTTGGTATACCTAGAATTACAAGGGAAGTGGGTAAAAGTCACATGTCGTCTCACTGTTATAGTTCCAACAACTGTTAGCATAACTTTTTTTAAGCTAACCCCTCTTAATCTCCCTAGATCACAAGTAGCCATTTGTTTTGCGAAATTTACATGCCTATGTTTCCAAGCAATACCTAGGTGTGTAGTTTTCTTTGTAATTTTCTAAGACTTGTGATTTTTTTTTTTGCTAAGCTTACAAAGTGGCTATATAGGTACCTAGGTTCAGTTTGGTCATAAAGTATTTCGTTACAAGTATAGCGATGTTATTGTGATGTTTTGCCACATGAGTGGACAAATCGTATTACTTTCTTCAACGTATGAGTTCTAGCCTCTTGCCATCATTTTTGTGTACATTGCTTAGCACGTGAATTAATTTGGAGCATGCAGAAATGAAATAAAATACAGAGTAATAAAAGATAAAGGCTAAAGTGGTTCCTGTATTGGCTGAAGTGAGACACCACGTTAGCTGTATTTTTTGTGGATCCGCTACTTTAAGTTGTGATAGCTTGGAGAATTAGCACAGGTGGATCAACATGGTCAATTCTGATCGGATGCATATGGCGTGATCCGTGTTCAGCAGAAAAAATACGTGGGTCTGATATACCAGCCCATCAGCACCAGGCACACTGGACGACGCAGTTCGCATGGAGCTGTAGGATGTCCATCCATATATTTAGGCGTGTCAGACGGAACTAACACGGTTACACAATTGTTAATCCTCCATTAAATCTTAACCACTCATTTTGCATCCAACTATTAATATAATTTTGATGATGTGGCTTAACGCGGTGTCTCTATTAGACATCCGTATATTGCTTTTAATATATAATAGATAGATAACCAGTAATATATTATAAAAAAATTAGTACCATTTCGTTACATAATTCAGTAGGGGTAAAAATGTAACCTTTGTGCTTAAATAGTATTAAAGGGCCAAATAAGGAACCATACTTTGTGTCTCATGAAAGGAAGAAAAAAATTAGTAGGGCCAAAAGGAAGACAAACTTCAGACAGGGTCAAATAAGGAATTCTCTCTTTCTGATAAACACGGAGTGAGCACAAGCATAAGCTGAATTGTTCTTTCACCAAAAAAAAATCTGATTCTTCCCTTTTTTTCAGCAGAAAAAACTTAGGAGTATGTCTGCCATCAGATCATGGGCTGAGAAAACAAAGCACATACATTTTTATTCATTTCCAATAACAGTTGAACATTACACAATGCACAAGTACTCAAAAGAAAAATAAAGGGAAATAAAAATGCATATATATCACAAGATACACCCGATGGATGAGCGAGGTCTTCAGGCATCCGGCTTCATGGACAGATTTTTCTTTTCCAGCTTCACGAAGAGATTTACCTCGTACACAGTGATCGTTGTCGTCGGGTTCGACACATAGGTTACAAGAGAGTACCCGCTCGCCATCCTGAACTTGCCAGTGCCGCCCACAATGGGACGCTCGATTGCGTCGTTGATCATCTGGACGATGCCCGATATAACCACCGTGCTCCCGTTGTACTTCCCGGCCGTGAACACGAAGGTGACCACGGACTGCTTGCCCGGCAGGCTGCTGTTCATCCCGGTGAAAGCGATGAAGCCCTGGAAACGGCCTATGAGCGTCGAGTTGTCTTGGAACGGGCCATCGCGCAGCACGTTGTCGAACATTCTGACTATCCCGAACGTTGTGTTCCCGCCCTGAAAGGGCGGCAGCACATCCATCACGGTGACGGCAGCGGTCTCATACAGGTTGAAGCGGATGTTCTTGAGCCCGCCACCGTGGGCGCCCGCCATGCACCATGCTGAGGAGCAAGACAGCAGGAGGGCGAGCGAAAGCAGCGTCGAGGAGGACGTCATTGCGATCAGAGAGGAGGGTGCTGCAGGGGCTTCGTAGGTGTGGAGATTTTGGTGGTGAAACGGATCAAGCTTATGGATCAAAATTGCTCTACCTTCGTTTATATAGATAAGGTTCACATGCATCCTGTTGGACTAGAGACGATATTTCTTAATTAATTGCATGATCAGTGCAATGCGTAGTGCCAACCTGCACATGTATCCATGTAACTGCAACTACTTTGGTGGTATCAATTGCAACAACTAGTCATGTTGCATGGTGAGAGTACAGCAGTGCGCCTGGTGATTGATGCAAAGTGCATGTGCTTATGAGGGACTGCAGTGAGATGCTGGAGGAAGGTGGGGATCAGCGGCGGACCCAGCGCCTATTGCCCGGCGCAGTGTATTTAATATGATAGTTGCCAAGAAAATAGCAATCTAAGTATTGGATTAGCTGTTTGCCATTATGTGTCCGCTCATGGAGGGGATGACGTCAAGTCTGCATGATGAGCTAGCTCCCTGTGACCCGAGGTTGTTGTGTAACTATTTGAAAATTAACTTGCTCTGCAAGACTGAAGAAAGTACTCCTTCAACTTTGTAAGTCATTTTAATTTTGACCACCCACATTCCAAAGTGAGTGAATATAGACTTATTTTGTACTCCCTCCGTCCGGAATTAAGTGTCACAAATTTTGACAAAAGTGGATGTATCTAACAGTAAATTATGTCTAGATACAGTCACTTTTATCAAACTTTGTGACATTTAATTCCGGACGGAGGGAGTAGTACATAGATTCATTCATTTTATATAGATGGTCAAAATTGAAACTATGATTTGTGTGCCTTACAAAGTGGACGGACAGAGGAGGAACAATTTGCCGCGTTATGACACCGAACTTGTGTTACTGTTAGGATACTAGATTCAGATCCAGACATCATCACCGCAAGCACAGACGGTGAGAGAAAGGCTGCAGATATCGGTGGGCCGGAGAGAGTGTGAGAAGATATAAGTTTCCGAGGTATCGACGCGGCCAGCAACAGTGGGGCTGGCGCTTCCTGTCATTAGGTTCGACTGTCTCCCACGCGCTCCACGAGGTCTCCTTCAAAATCGAAGGCAAGGTCAGGCTTCAAATTAACGTGTCCCAGCCTTCCATCGACAGAAAGGGACCATCATATTCTATAGCAAGAAGACAAGTACTCTTCTTCTATCCCCACCACCTCTAGGTGTTGAGTGAACATGCTATAACATGCATTGCCTCATGTACAGGGCATCTCCAGTCGCCCCCCAAGAGTTCCTCAGGCGGCCTTTTTAGCGGCGAGTAGCGTCGTTTCCGCACCAGTCGGCCCCCCAGAAGTCCAAATAGCGCCGTTTCGGCGCTATTTCGCGCCGCGGCACCCAGGCCAAACCCAGCCCGCTGGGTTCGGCTTGGGGGATGAAATTGCGCGGCCGCACGCGCGGACAGCTCTGTCAGTGACGCGCCGAAAAAACGCGGGAACAGAAGCCCCCGTGATCATCTTCTCGGCTCTCGCGTCGGTCAAAAGGCTGCCGGCGTTTATGGCGTGGCGGCCGCCCAGTGCATGCGCCCGTTCAAAGGCTGCCGGCGTAATAGCATGGCGGGCGGCAGCGAGGGCATGCGGCGCAGTAAATGCCCGGCAGGTTACAAAAACCCCCCGCCGCTCGCCGCCCCTCTCCATTCTTCCACCTCGCTGATCTCTCCTTCCTCGGCGCTCTCCTCTCTCCCCCCGTGCTCTCTCCTTCCTCCACGCAGATGGCAAGAATTCCAGCGGCGCCGCGACGCCGAGCTCGCCTCCTTGGGCAACAACGGCCCCGTCGAGGGCCGCGCCAATCGCCACGGGCGCAGGCGCTGGTGGGGAGGCCAGCACCGCACTCTCGAGTGGGTGCTGGACTACATCCACGGCGGCAACGCGCCCCGACTGGAGATGCCGCCCCGCCAGAACTCCTCGTGGAATGCGCGGTGGATGGGCGGCGGCTCGTCGTCGGCCACGTCGTTCTCCTCCGGCGCGCATTCCATGTCCCTTACCCCTCCCCTTCTAAACTCCGGCGCGCCTGTCCCCAGGCGCAGCGGCGGCGCCCTGCGCATCGGCGAGCCACGCCAGCGGCAGGACGCCGGCTTCGAGCACACGGTCCGCCCGAAGACGGAGACGGGCGAGGACGAGGACGACGAGGAGTGGCCTGACCTGAAGATCGCCGAGGAGCTGTCGCGCAACACGCTCCAGCCCGTCGCCGACGACGTCGCCGCGGACTGGAGTCTGCGCGAAAGCACCGCCGAGGAGCTGGAGGCCGAGCAGCTCAAGGCGGCTCGCGACCAGGAGGCTGCCGCCAACGCGGCCCGCCGCCGCATTCCTCCCCCGCCGCCGACGAGGGACGTCCCCTACGTCGTGCTCGACCCCGACTCCGACGAAGAAGCCGAGTACCTGTGAGCCCTCGCGGTGAGCAGGTGGGGCGACTCCGGCGCGGGGCCGAGCAACACTGGCTGCGGCGACCCCGGACAGGGACCGAGCAGGCGCGACGGCGACGGCTCGGACGACGACGACGACGGCGACTACAGGCAGGCCATCGCTGCGCGCCTAAGAATTAAGTAGTTTAGATTATTTTAGTTTAAATTTACGTCGAAATTGTATGAACTTTGCGTGAAATCAATAAAATGCGCCGAGTTTCAAATCGTGAGTTTTTTTGGGCCGAAACTTGGGCTCGGGGAGCGACTGGGAAGCCTGCCCCCCAGGTTCCGGATTAGCGATGTTTGGCGCCGCGGCGGCCCCAAAACGGCGGCCTTTTGGTCCCTGATCGGGGCGCAACGGCTGGAGATGCCCTAAGAGTACCTAGTACAGTACGACTTGGTCTAAAAGCCTGTGCAATAATATATCTACCACATCCAACGAGTGATTATTATCAAGATCAATTTAATTTCGACCAAGGATATTTACCCCGTTAAATATTATTAACTAATGTCTGCAACGTCCTAAAAAATTTGATTTTTTTGATCATCGTAAATTCACAGCTAGCTAGCACTTGGACAACGTCCGGAAAAGCTTTGACCATCTATTAGTTTTAAGAAAGAAAAGACAAATGAGATGTATTTCATGTGCGCGCCTGCCCAGTTTTCAATGGCATATATACCCCTTTCGTCTCAAATTAATTATCGCAAAGTTTGATAAAGTGGATGTATCTAGACATAATTTAGTGTTAGATACATCCACTTTTGTCAAACTTTACGACACTTAATTTGAGACGGAGGGAGTACAAAACTGTATCTGTGCGTTGGATTCCAGAGAGGTCATCACAAAAATATAGAGGTCCATTCAGCCTTTGTCGAGCGATGACCCAACAAATAAGAGATGCGTTTGGTACGTAACAATATGGTGCTGCCCGGCCAATTTGTTAATTCAACTGTTGATTTGTCTGGGGAATATATATAGCTGTCCACCTGATGCTCCTCGAAAGAGTTGAACACAATACCAAATCAAAGGACAAATTATGTTTCGAAGCGGGAGAACTACACTTGAAATCAATAAATTTTCAGTTTAGAAATTTTCCGGAAGATAATGCGGTAGCATCTGTGGCACTACAAATTTGGGGATTCACTCATCTTCTTTACTCCAAGCTTGTATAACTAATGGCATAATATCCGAATGGCATAATATCCGTGTGTTGCTATGGGGAAAGACCACAAATGCCTTCAAGTGGTTATGGCAAGTCTAAAAGTTTCTCTTCTGCATCGGGCCTTTTTTTTCAAGGATACGTCCTGTGGGAGACGTATCGATTATATAGAAGAA
Organism: Alopecurus myosuroides; assembly: GCA_028641055.1. Taxonomy (NCBI): domain Eukaryota; kingdom Viridiplantae; phylum Streptophyta; class Magnoliopsida; order Poales; family Poaceae; genus Alopecurus; species Alopecurus myosuroides. The sequence continues at coordinate 551,055,743 of CM054058.1, forward strand.
GGGGCCAAGCGGCCGAGTTACAACGCGTCTGGCACAAGCGCACAGTACGCCAACCATCTATTACATCGGGCCTTTTGGGAGATAAAATTTTGCATTGAGAGGCACATAAATAAAATTCTGGTTGGTAACCGCTGTTTATCGCAGAAACCATAGCTTCACACGCTCCGACCGATCATGTGCCACCAACGCCTCCTGTCCACGCCACTTCAGCTAGCCTTGACACCCGATACATGTGCGTCAGCATCAGCAGACCCATGTGCCGACATCATCACATCAGCCCACTCTGTGGTCAGGTAAACGTGTGTCAGCACTAGCAGAGCACAAGTGCAGACATGCCGTAAGGGAGGAAGAAATTATTACAACGCGGGAGGTGAAGACATGGTGCACCGGAGGAAGAAACTATTGCAGCACGGGAGGTGAAGACATGCCACACGGGAGAAATAAACTATTGCAGCGCGCATCGTACTCTACTGCCACGACGTCGTCCCAATAGGGCGACGAGATGGAGTAGAGTGGGGCGGACCGCGCTCCCATAATGGGTACCCGCACATTACAGATGTAGGGTTGACGCGTCTGTCCATTGAGCGACAGCGCTACCGGCACCTTGACTATGTTGGTAACTCCAGCACTCTGGTTTGCTCAGTGGTGAAAACTATGCCCTCCCAGGAGCAAGACCGGGAGTCACCCTGAAATCTTGCAAGTTTCACCCCAGGCCGGAGACTCGTGGTAAGTTTCTCTACACGGCTAGAAATGGGAGGGGTACCAATACCCCTCCGTCTTCTCCAAAGAGCTAGCTCGTCCAGCATTGAAGACACAATGAATGAGTTCAACTAAAAGCTAGATTTCTCCCAAGCGTTTTCCATTTTCCACTCTTTTCTTGACCGATTTGTGTCGTGTTTCCTGTGGAAAACCTGACTCATTGTTACTCGCTTTTTTGTTTGTAGTAGACTCTTTGTCTTCTTGAGAGCCTCCAGTTCAGTTGTGGGGTGTGCTTCAATCTCATGTAAGGCTCTGTATTTAGCCTTGAAGGATTCCAATACTGGAGGTGAATAGCCCTTCATGGAGAGGTTCACCGGAGAATAGGGTGAGGCCTTTGTGGCGTTGAGTAGTCCTTCGTGGCAAAAACTCACACCGCTCCAACGAGACGTACTCTCAAAAGGAGGAATCGGGAATTACATCCTGTCTCCACGTCTTCCAGCATCGGTTCCTTCTATCCTTTAACTTTACTTTGTGTTTGTATCTTACTTAGTGTAGCCCTTTCCATATAGGTAAATTCATCGTAGTTGCATATCTACAGAATTTATCACATTGTCAAGCCTAAATCAAAAAATAATAAAAATTTGGAGGCAACACCTATTCAACCCCCCCCCTCTAGGTGCCCATACGACCCGTTCAATTGGTATCAGATTTGATCCTTGCATGCATGGGCATGTCTGGTTATCTCCATAGTGATCGTGCGGACTAGTAATACGTCCATTTTGCATCACTATTTTATATCATAATTTACTGTTATTCATTGATATATTTCATATTATGATGCACTACTTATCTTATTTTGCATGTTTCATGATTATTGAGGATTTATCCGTCGGAGTCAGATTTTTTCAGCTGGAAAAAGCATCGTCAGGCTACCGTATCTGCAAAACTCCAAATACACTGAAACTTTCACGAAAGATCTTATTTTATGACGAAGCAAGCCAAAGGGGGGGGAGCTAGGAGGGCCAGGTGGCCTCCACGCCATACTAGGGCGCGAGCCCTACCCTGGCCGCGCTGGCATGTGGCGTGGGCCCCCTGTTTGGCTCCCGACGCTTCCCCTTAGCGTATATCTCCCCTGAAGACCTAAATTATCCAGGAGGTTGTCCACACAATTTTCCGCCGCCTCCACGCGACGGAAACCAACGAGAAAGATAAGGCTATCCGGCAGAGAGAAATCTATCGGCTAAATCCCCTCCCCGAGGGGAGAAATCGTCACCATCATCAACCCCACCACGCTGGACTTCATCGGGGTTATCATCTTCATTATCCACCACGCTGCCATCATCATCTCCACAGCTCCACTTCGTTCCACTTTAACATCTAGGGCCATACCTTGTCTAGTTCATTGGGCAGACTCTCCCGGTGTTGATTACTCTCCGTATTTGATGCTATTGAGTTTTATCGATGGATTAAGGTTTATGTCCAGATTGTTATTCATCATTACATCACCTCTGATCATGATCCACATGATGTCTTGTGAGTAGTTCGTTTAGTTCTTGAGGACATGGGAGAAGTCTATTTATTAGTTGTGGAATAATGTTGAGTAATATTTAATAGTTTGATATTCATGTTGTGGTGTTATTCCTATAGTGGTGTCATGTGAATGTCGACTACATGCTACTTCACCTCTATCGCCCTAGGGGAATGCATCGTGTATTTAACTTGTTAAATATGGGATTGCCAGAGCGATAGAAACCTGAACCCCCGTTGGTAAGTTGGTGCACGAGGGAGTGTAGGATCCGAGAGTTTAAATTTGTGGTTGGATTTATCTTAATTAATTTCTTGTAGTTGCGGAAGTTTGCAAGGGGTTTAATCACAAGTACGTATTAATCCTAGGAAGGGCAGTGCGTTAGCATAGATTCACCCACACAACATGTATCAAATATTGAAGATTAACCAACTGCACGAAACGAAAGCATTAGACGAAATTCCCACGTGTCCTCAGCAACGTTTGGTAATCATAAGTAACACAACCAGCTTGTCCTTTGCACCGAAAAGGATTGGGCTACTAGCTGCAATTATTACTGCGCTCGTTTATTTACTCCTACTGTTTTATTTACTCCTTTGGAAACTCCTAAAAATCTGTCTGCTAAGTGTTACAGTGAATCCTTGTTCAAAACTACTTACCAGCACCTTCTGCTCCTCGTTGGGTTCCACACTCTTATTTATTGAAATTAATATGATACACCCCCTATACTTGTGGGCCATCAAGACTATTTTATGACGCCATTGCCCGGGAGTGAAGCGCTATTGGTAAAATGAATTGGTAAAAAAAAAAATTCTGTAAGTGTTGTTCTGTAATGGAGTCATCTTCATTTGAATCACTGTTTAGGAGGACTACTATCACTTCTACGGTAGTAGATGACCCTCCGTCTGCCCAAGTAATTCCATTTAAAATAGCTATAAAAATTGTTGAACTTGTTGTGGATAACCGCTATGATGGAACTGTCCATCCTAATTATCATTTGCTTTTTCTACATGAATTATGCGAGTTATTCAAATGTGCGGGTATTTCTATGCACAAAGTCAAGAAGAAATTATTTTCTTTATCTCTGACGGGTAGAGCCGCTTAATGGGGTAGTCTGCTGAAAAATGGTTGCTCATTGAGCTAGGTCGAGATTGTTCCTCTCTTTTATTCCAAGTTTTATCCTCATAGTGAAATCCATAAATACAGGAATTCTATATATAATTTTGGGCCTCATGGTGGAGAAAGTATTTCCCAAGCTTGGGGAGACTGAAGTCATTAATGCTCTAATGTCCCATTTATGAGCTCCCAGGTCGTATTGTTATCAATAATTTTTATGTCAGGCTTTCTCTTCATGATAAAGATTGATTGGATACTTCTTGTTCTGGATCATTTACATGGAAGAAAGAAGAGGAGAAATGGGCCCTTCTTGATCGTATTCAGGAAAATACTGAAGGATGGGAGAACGACAAAGGTAGAGAATCAGGTATAAATTATGATTATGAATGCATTAAATCTTTTATGGAGACTGATAGTTTTCGTAATATTAGTGCTACGTATGGTCTTGATTCTCAAGTGATTGCAACCTGTTATAAAGGTTTTTCCTCCTATCTTGATATTCCAAAAAAAAAGTGGAACAAGTATCATGAACCTTATAAGGATAACATTAATTCTACTCTTGCTAAAAATAATGAGGTTTATATTATTGATCGCATTTTCCTTGAACCTTATATAGAAAATTATCGTTTCATGTTAAAGTAAAAGAACATTCTATTGTGGCTAGTGTGGTTAATAAAAGTGAAATGAAATCTAGAAAACCTGATGAGTAAATAACTATTAAATCGGAAGTTGCTATAGTTAAGGATCTTGTAACTAAAAATGTACAAGGTGGACATATTATATTTTGTGAAGAAGCTTATAACATTGTTACACCTCCTAGAAGAACCCGGAAAACAAGTGTTCCTGTGCTTTCTGTCAAAATACGTGATCACTGTTATTATGGCCTTCGTGATATTGGTGCTAGTTCAAGTGCTAGTCCTTATGATCTTTACAAAGAAATTAGGCAAGAAATTGATCCCTCCGAACTTGAAGATATTGACGTGATTATTTAGCTTGCTAATAGAGAAACTATCTCTCTGGTTGGAATTGTAAGACATGTTGAATTTTTATGTGGTAAGACTACATATCCTGTTGATTTCTTAGTTCTTGGTTTTGCTGCTAGTAAAACTTGTCCTATTATTTTTGGTAGACCTTTCTTAAATACCAGTGGTGCTGCTATTGATTGTCAGAAAGAGAAAATTTATACTAAATTTGATGGAGAATCTTATGAGTTTAATTTCTCTAAATTTGCTAAGAACCATTATGAAAGTACTTTGCCTAATGAGGATTTTAAAGTTGAACAACTTTCTTCTATTGTTTTTGCTCCTAATAATGCTTTGCGGAAATTTATGGAGGATCGTGAAAGTGAAGTATTTGTTGAAGAGAGAAATGAGATTGAAAATATCTTCCTTTGTCAACCTCCGATTCTCAAGCATGATTTGCTGGTGGAGGAATTGGGTATGTCGGCCCCACCAAAGGAGGACCCCGTTTTTTATTTAAAACCTTTGCATGATATACTTAAATATGCTCATATTGATGATAAGAAAAACTATCATGTTATTATTAGTTCTAAACTTTCAGGATATGAAGAAGCAAGGTTGATAACGGTATTGAAGAGAAACATTGAGGAGTTGTGGGCTACACTCTTGATGATTTAAAAGGGATTTATCCTGCTATCTGTCAACATGAAATTAATATGGAGCCCGGTGCAAAGCCTGTGGTTGACCATCAACGATGTTTAATCCCTAAGATGAAAGAAGTGGTAAGGAATGAGGTATTAGAACTCCTTGATGAGGGTATAATTTATCCTATTGCTGATAGTAGATGGGTTAGTCATGTGCATTGTGTTCCTAACAAAGGAGGTATAACTGTTGTGCCAAATGAAATTGATGAGCTTATTCCTCAAAGAGTAGTAGTTGGTTATAGGATGTGCATTGATTTTATAATAGTTAATAAAGTTACTAAGAAAGATCACTATCATTTTCCTTTTATTGATCAAATGTTAGAAAGGTTGTCTAAGAAAACTCATTTTTGCTTTCTTGATGGTTATTATGGTTTTCACAAATTGCGGTTAGACATCAAGACCAGGAGAAAACCAGTTTTACTTGTCCTTATGGAACATATGTTGTATATGCCTATTGGTTTGTATAATGCTCCTACTACGTTTGAAAGATGCATGTCTCCTATTTTTCATGGCTTTTTTGAACAAATTGTGGAAGTCTTCATGGACGATTTTTCCGTCTATGGAACTTATTTTGATAATTGTTTGCACAATCTTGATAAGGTTTTGCAGAGGTGTGAAGAGAGTAATCTTGTCCTAAATTGGGAGAAATGCCATTTTATGGTTAATGAAGGAATTGTTCTTGGGCTTAAAATTTCTGAAAGAGGTATTGAAGAAGACAGAGCTAAAGTTGAAGTGATTGAGAAAATTCCTTGCCCAAGGGATGTGAAAGGTATTCGTAGTATTCTTGGTCATGCTGGTTTCTACAGGAGGTTTATTAATGATTTTCTATAATTTCAAAACCACTTACTAATCTTCTTGAAAAAGATTTACCCTTTGTTTTCTATGATGATTGCAAAAAGGAACTTTTGAAATTCTTAAAAAGGCTTTAATAATTGCTCCTGTTGTGCAACCACCTGATTGGAATTTACGCTTTGAAATTATGCGTGATGCTAGTGATTTTGCCGTAGGTGTTGTTTTAGGACAGCGAGTAGATAAGAAGTTAAATGTTATTCATTATGCTAGTAAAACTACTTATATTGCTCAGAACACTTATGCTACTACTGAAAAGGAATTCTTAGCGGTAGTATTTTCTTGTGATAAGTTTATACCTTATATCGTGTATTCTAAGGTGGAAATTCATACTGATCATGCTGCTATTAAGTACCTTTTAAATAAGAACGATGTTAAGCCTACACTTATTATATGTGTTCTTTTGTTGCAAGATTTTGATTTTCGTATTGTAGATAGGAAAGGTGATGAAAATCTTGTTGTTGATATTTTATCTAGATTGTAAAATATAACGCATTATCTTATTAATGTTAATGATATTTTTCCAAATAAACAGTTGGCTTCTATAAATGTTTCTTCTATAAAGGTAAGTTCACATGAAAGTCCTTGGTATGCTGATTATGTTAACTATATTGTTCCCAAATATTTTCCTCCAACTTTTACTTATCAGCAAAGAAAGAAATTCTTTTGTGACTCGAGGCATTATTTTTGTGATGACCCACACTTGTATGAAGAAGGACTACACAGTATTCTGTGAAGGTGTGTCCCTGAACATGAGCAAAGAGAAATATTGGATAAATGCCATGGAAGTGCTTATGGTGGACATCAGCCGGGGATAGAATTGCGCAAAAGGTTCTACAATCGGTTTTTTATTGACCTACTCTCTTTAAAGATGCAAGAAAATTTATTTTAACATGTGACAAATGTCAAAGAGTTGGTAAAATTAGTAGATGTGATGAAATTCCTATGAATTACACTCTTATTATTTATCCTTTTGACAGTTGGGGATTTGACGTCATGGGTCCTTTTTCTCCTTCATATGGTTATACTCATATTATTGTTGTTGTTGATTATGTTACTAAATGGGTAGAAGCCATCCTTGAAAATTCTTAACAATGTTATTTTTCCTAGGTTTGGTGTACCTAGATATCTTATCACTGATCGTGGTTATCATTTTATTCATGGTGGTTTTAGAAAAACTCTTGCTAGGGGTTAACAACATAATTGCTTCACCATATCATCCTCAAACAAGTGGTCAAGTAGAATTATCAAACCGAGAAAATAAATTGATCTTGCAAAAGACCGTTAGTAGAACCCGGAAGAATTGGTCTAGAAAATTTAATGATGATTTATGGGCTTATAAAAATGCCATGGTCATGTCTCCTTAAAAATGGTTTATGGAAAAGATTTTCATTTACCTCTAGAGTTAGAACACAAAGTTTATTGGTCAATCAAAGAACTTAACAGATATTTTAAGATAGCTGGTGAAAAAAGATTGCTTGAACTAAGTTCTCTAGATTAATGGAGTGAAGCTTAATTATGAAAATTCTAAACTCTTTAAAGAGAAAGTTAAGATATGGCATGACAAGAGGATTCTAAAAATAGAATTTAATATAGGCGATAAAGTTCTATTGTATAGGTCTCGTCTTAGATTTTTTTTGCAGGAAAATTGCTCTTGAAATGGGAAGGGCCCTATATTATCGAAGAAGTTTATCGCTCAGGTGCAGTAAAAATTAATTCACTTGATGGTGACAAACCACAAGTAGTTAATGGGCAACGACGCAAGCATTATATTTCTAGAGATTCTTACAATGAAAGTCTTGACACTATTCGAGCAATAACTCTGGAAGAATTCGTCAGAACTCAAATGCAGAAAACTACAGAAGCTGTTTTGGAAGAGGTATAAGTTTCGTTAAGAAAAAGTCTGTGTTTAACTTCAAAACGTTTACCCTAGTGCGCGGGCACAACCCAGACCGCACTGGGGTATGGTGTGGGCGCCTCGGAGCCCCTCTCCATCCCCGTTTTGACTTGCACCTTCCTTTTGACACATAATTTTTTGCTATATATTTTCCCGGATCCCCTGAGGTCTGTATCTTGTGTTTTCGACGCGTTTTGTTTTGAGTTGTTTCTGTCAGGACTCTCAAGAATTTGGAGTGCCATGGTTTCCTCCAACGGCAAGAGCAAGGAGGTGATGAAGGAGGATCCTGAGGATCAAAATCTTGAGGAGGAGAAGGACGATATCGAAGTTGATGATGATGTGGAAGAGGATCCACTTGTTTACCCTCGCGCGACTGTTGCGAGTATCGGAGTGGTGGCTAATCTGTTCACTCCCAAGAGGGGCGCAAGGATGAGCACAGGCGGCATGGTTCCTCAACACGCCCTGGCTCTCAGAACTTTTTCCTCACATGCCAAAAAATATTTTCATAACCTCATCCATAAGCACCAATTTGAGAGAGTTCCAAGTTTGGAACTGCCTTCTAGATGGGATATTGGTCATTCTAACAATGCAGGGGAAGAAAGTTCTAAGGCTGAAGAGGAGTGGGGCAATAATTTTAAGAGCTGGGATACCTCTCCTAGCATGATGATGAACCGCATTGAACATAATTCTGAGATGATTCGCAAACTCATCCATGTGGTGGACGATTTGAAGGAAGCTATTGATAAGCTTATTGAAGAATCTTGTGCACCAAAGGAGTAATTCTTCATGGGTAACAATACGCCCTCAGTTTGTTTCAAGCTTGGGGGGAGTGTTTTCAGCATTATCTTTTATATTTATAATTTTGCGCAGTATCATGAGTAGAAAAGTAACCATATGAGATGGTTTGCAATGTGGAGTGTTACTCCCTAGTTGGTTAACTATGCATCTGTTGGTGTGAGTTTGTCTTTATTTGGAATAATAATGAGAAGTTTTACCTTTACTTCCTGCACACCTTAGTTTAGTTTGCACATTCTTTTCATATGTTAATCCTGATGGTATTAGTGGAATCGCTTTGGGTGCATCAAGTAAATCTAGTTGGTTGTGGAAAACTTAGCATTGGTCAGTAGCAACAATACTTTGAGACTTCAATAGAGAGAGGGAACTGCTAGCAAAAATATTATCTCTGTTGTCTTTCTTTCTTGTTGGCCCATGAGATTAGCATTGTTGAGTTAAAATATTTGTGCTCACAATAGCATGACTATGTTTTTTGCATTTATATTTTTTTGTATCTGTTAACTCTATGCTTGCTACCAAAACATGCTAGCCTAAACCCTATACTGAGAGGAAATACTTCTCGTGCATCTAAAACCTTGAGCCATTACCATCCACAATGTCCATATAACTTCCTATGTGTTGTATTTAATCGCCACTCCAAGTAAATTTGTCATGTTCTACCTTTAAAATATTCAAATACTCCTTTCTATATAACTGTTTACCAAGATCATAAGGACGTGGTAGTTGGTTTTGTCATCTTCCATGATAATTTAATTTTCTCTGACTAGCAGATTACATCTCATTATCTATTTTATAATGCACAAGAGCTGGTTAGACCAAGTTAATAAAATAGGCACTCCTCCATGGTTTGAGATTGTTGGCAGGCACCCGAGGATTCGGTTAGACATGGTTTGTGAAGGGAAATGGTGGGGAGGAGTGTCAAAGCTATAAAGTGCATAATATAATGCAAAGTACATAAATAAAACTCTCGGAACCTCTCTAAAAGTTGGTTAGCACGAAAGATGATAAGAACTCTACCACTGCTCTATTGACAATTAGCATAGACCTCTTGATGCAAACGTTGGTAAACCCCAAGTGGAAGGTTGTGAAGATTGCAGCGGCAAGTTTTCCCTCAGAAAAGAAACCAAGGTTGAATCGACCAGTAGGAGGACAAGCAATCTCTGAAGCTTGATGCAGCTGAGGTGGCCGGGCGCACTGCCAGTTCAGCAGCAACGTGGAAGCTACACAACACAATCAAATCACTTGCCCCAACGTAGCAGTGAGGTTGTCAATCTCACCGGTTTTGCTGAACACAAAGAGGTTAAACGTATGGTGTGGAAAACAGTAGGAAAACGGTATGAAAGAAGTAGCACCAGTATGAAAGCAGTAGGTGTTTTATCTGTATGAGGAAAATGGACCGGGGTCCATAGTTCAGTAGTGGTGTCTTGTCAATAGGTTAGTCCGGAAAATCGATAAAAATTACATAAAGTGTATAGCAAACATGTGGGAAACAATAAGAAAACAACATGGAACACCAGAAATTAAGGATACATTTATGACGTACCAACATCCCCAAGCTTAGTTCCTACTCGTCCTCGAGTAGGTAAACGATAAAAACACACAATTTCTGAGGTGATATGCTACAAACATAAACTTGATCATCAATAATGTAAAAGCATAAGTAAGCTGAGATCATAGAACTTTAACACAAGCATGATAAATAGAACAATAATAATAAAGCATAGCAACCACCTTGCATCATGAGAAGTAACTCAAATAAAGGATCATGAATAACAATGCAACGAAAGATATACGTTTATTTCAAGTATAGAAAAAACATGTCAAAGTGAAATTTCGCTAGTCCTTAAGAGTGGGGCAAAACATAAATGCCAGGACACCTTGAAAGTTCCTGAGGAAGACTATAACAAATAATTAGAGAACAAGTGATGGTGCAAATCTTGCACTCGTTGGGATACCCAAGAGGAGGGTGTGATGAGCACGGCGGTAGGAGTTTTCCCCTTAGTTAAGATCCAAGGTTATCAATCCAGTAGGATAAAGAGGACCTTCGGAAGGTTGATTTCACTGACGGTGGTGATGGCTCACCGGTGTCAGCAACAATGTGGAACCTGCACACAACACAACCAAAATAATTTGCCCCAACGGTACAGTGAGGTTGTCAATCTCACCGGTCTTGCTGAAAACAAAGATTAGACGTATAGTGTGGAAAATAATGTATGCTTGCAGTAAGTAAAGAAAGCAGGAAATTGTGGTGGTTTGTTTTAACAGTATAATAAAATGGACCGGGGTTCATAGGTTCACTAGTGGTGTCTCTCCAGAAAAGATAGCATGCTGGGTGAACAAATTACAGCTAGGCAATTGACAAATAGAGGTTGCACCTAAGTGCACATATATGACATGATGACTACTATGATATTTAGTGCGGGCATTACAACAATATACATACACCGTAATCCAACTGCATCTATGACTAATAATCCACCCTCAGGTTATCATCTGAACTCCTTAGATATTAAGTTTCAAGAAACAGATAACTGCATTAAACAAAGTGTGTAATGTAAGCAATGATTATGCACGCGGGCACTCTCACCGCAGTTTTCTGCCTAGTGGCAACAACACATCCTCCCCCTTCACTTTTCTGTCACACGAGCAAGGTGGTGAGGAGGCATGAACCCACTATCAAGCATAAATACTCCCTCTTGGAGTCACTAGCAACTACTTGGCCAGAGCAACCACTAGCAACAGAAAGCATGCAAGATCACAAATAGCATATGGAATAAAGACTATAATCAACTTGGCATAAGTTCAATATTCATCGAATCTCAGCAAACACAGCACATAGAGTTACATAAGATCAATCTCGATCATGTTAGGCAGCTCACGAGTTCTAAACATGGAGGTATATGAGGAGAAGACAACCATCTAGCTACTGCTATGGACCCGTAGTCAAAGGATGAACTACTGACGCATCACTCCGGAGGCGTGCATGGTGATGTAGAGGCCTCCAGTGATGATTTCCTCTCCGGCAGGGTGCCGGAGACAGCTTTAGAACCCCCCTGATCTAGGGTTGACGGTGACGGTGGCTGCAGAACTTTTCGGGGATATTTGATGAGGTGTTTAGGGTTTTCCATCTGGGAGGATTAAATAGGCGAAAGGGCAGAGGCGATGGAGCTCTGGGGAACCCACACCACCCCCGGCGCAGCCAAGGGGGGCGCCACCCCATGGTGTGGGCCCCCTGATGCCCCTCTTCGACTCCTCTTGATCTTCTGGATTCTTCCGGGGAAAATAGGACTTCCGGGCTTCGAACTTTCCAATTCCGAGAATATTTCCAGAACAACTTTTCTGAAACTAGAAACAGTAGAAAACAGGGAACTGGCTCTGTGGCATCTTGTCAATAGGTTAGTCCGGAAAATCGATAAAACTGACATAAAGAAGGGAGAAAACATGTAGCAATTGGCATAATATCATCATGGAGCATCAGAAATTATAGATACGTTGGAGACGTATCAAGCATCCCCAAGCTTAGTTCCTACTCGTCCTCGAGTAGGTAAACGATAAAATAATAATTTCTGAGGTGACATGCTACTAACATAATCTTGATCATAAAAAAAATGTAAAGGCATATGCAAGCTGAGATCATAGAACTTCAAACACAAACATGGTAAATAGAACTTTATTAATAAATCAAAGCAATAACTTTTCATCATGAAGAGTATCTCAAATAAAGGATCATGAGAAACAATGCAAAGAAAGATAAACGTATGTTTCAAGTATAGAGAAAGCATGGCAAAGTGATATTTCGCTAGTCCCTAAGAGTGGGGCAAAACATAAATGCCAGGACACCTTCAAAGTTCATGAGGAAGACTAGAGCAAATAATTGAAGAACAAATGATATCACATCATGAAGTAATTATTGATGTTCATGGGACAACGCATGTAGAACTAAGAATGGCAAAAATGCTCTCTCAACTGTGCATAAAGTTAGAAGATGGAGACTCAACATAAAAGTAAAAGAAAGGCCCTTCGCGGAGGGAAGCAGGGATCACTCATGTGCTAGAGCTTTTATTTTATTAAACAAAGGTATTAAAAGTTTGACACTCCTCCCATCCATCTTTCACAAACCATGGCTAACCAAATCCTCGGGTGCCTGCCAACAATCACATACCGTGGAGGAGTGTCTATATTTTGGGAGATGTATGCTAATGTCAACGAATGGTAAACAGAAAATATAGTACGTCACAAGCCAACTGGATTCACAAGAGCGGCTCCCATGTGAAGGACGCATCTGGGTAGAAGGTCATCCCTCTTTCTCTTTTGTTTACACAATTATGCTCTGACTGATAAATCAGGGGCAAAAATAGTGAAGAAATTTTGTGTGTATTGATTTGGGGCTGGGAACCCCGCTGCCAGCTCTTATATCATTTGGATAAGCTGATGAAGCCACTAGTCCAGGGTGTGAAATCCAATCAAAAAGTGAGATAAAGATTCTCTATTGACGTCCTCATGAGCAAAAACAGGAACATAAAGCAGGAGTAATTTTGAAAGTTTTAAAGGTAACACATGAGCAATTTACTTGGAGTGGCAGTTAAATACCACATGTAGCTAGGTATAGTATACACAATGGGAAATTTTTTGATTTAAGGGATTTGGATGCACGAGTAGAGCTCATACTCAGTACAGGTGGAGGCTAGCAAAAGACTGGGAGCGACAAATCAAGAGAGCATAAGAGTCATAATCATGCATAGCGACATATGCATCATTAATTAAAGCATAAGCAGTATCATAGTTCAAAAACTAAGTGGTCATGGAGGCTATTCGTGACTGGTTCATCGTCATAAACATGGTGTGAGCATGCGCCAAGTCAACCCAATAAAACATTCGAAAGAGAATACCAACATTTTTTGCTTCCTTATGACAAGAACAACTCATGAAACTTTCAATGACATATTAAACACTCTCAGCTATTTGAGGCTATTCATGCTACTCAACATCACGAGGCTTTAGAACCAAAAGAACATTTAGCATGGCATGAAAAGGTTCTATCAACAGTCTATACAAGCTTCTACTTGCACCAGTATAAATTCTACTTTAAACGGCAGTTTCTTTCTCCCAACAAGCACCATACAAGATATGTTTTAACAAAAACTCTCTAAATGGTACAGCAAGCAAACATGAGAGTACTCACATAATACTACTAAAACTAACAGATATAATAAGAGATGCATGCAAATCAGGAGCTAAATAAAGGCAGCAGCTAGACAGAGATTAAGAATACAAAGTATTCTCATGAAAAAGCGGAGCGTGTCACTCTCCAATAAAATAATGCTGGGATCCAACCAAGTTTATTAAAAAATTAAAAACAAACTGAAAGAATAAACAAAAAAAACTGAAAAACAAAAATAAAATACGCTCCAAGTAAAGCACATAAGATGTGACCGAATAAAAATATAGTTTCACTAGAAGTGACGTGATAATTTGTTGATGAAGAAGGGGATGTCTTGGGCATCCCCAAGCTTAGACGCTTGAGTCTTCTTGTAATTTGCTGGAATGTACCACTGGGGCATCCCCAAGCTTAGGCTTTTAACTTTTCTTGATCACATCATATCATCCTCTTCTCTTGACCCTTGAAAAGTTCCTTCACACCAAACTTCTCACAATCTTCATTAGCAACGTTAGTGCAATCGAAATAATAAATTCACATGGTTCAGTTTCAACATAAGTCTAACACTCAAAAACACATTCGGTACTGTCACAACTCCTTTTAGAACTCTTTTTCTCAAAAGAACACCAAAAGAAAGCGATTAAGAAGCAAATGCAATTATTGACAGAAATCTGTCAAAACAGGACAGCAGGTAAAGATGATTTTTTTTCGAAAATCTTCTGTTGCTCAAATCAAAAAGTGGTAAACTAAGAAAAGTTGCTTATACAGCTCGGGATTACGCACAAGAAAACTCAGGTCGTTTTAAATTTTCTGTGATTTTATACGGAATAAACAGTGGACAGCAGAAATCTGTTTCCTACGCAGAAATCCGAAATATAGCCTCAACTTTCCACTAGAGGCTTTACTTGGCTCAACAAAAACTCAAAAGAAACTATACAGCGTGGTTGCTAAGGAAATAGACAACACCCAGGTGCAAAGAAAACGAAATAAAACGGGTTTAAAAAAGCGAAATAAAACGGGTTGTCTCCCGGTAGCGCTTTTCTTTAACGCCTTTCAGCTAGGCATAGAAAAATGAAATCAGTTGGATGCTCACATAAGAAATATGAATTGAAGAAAAACAGAGCATAATGAAGAGAATGTAAAACAAATTTAAGTCTAACCCACTTCCTATGCATAGAAATCTTGTAAAGAAATAAATTAAAGAAGCTCAAACTAGAAATCATGGGAAGGTAGAACAAGAGCAACTTCAAAACTTTCAACAAAAAGAAATGTGTTTTAGTAACATGAAAATTCCTACAACCATATTTTCCTCTGTCATAATAATTTGCAGTAGCATCATGAACAAACTCAACAACATAATTATCACATAAAGCATGTTTGTCACGGTCAAAAAGCACACAATTCATATCAAGCTCAAAAACAGTGGGATCCAAATGAAAAGTAAAGACCTCTTCTTTCCCAATTTTAGCTATAGCAAAACAAAATGATTGGTCACTCTTAAAAGGTATAGGACACATTATAGCATCAAATAATTTATAACATCAAGTAACATAGGACCATCATCAAGAGCATTATTATAAGATTTATCCAAGTAGCATGGGTTATCATAAATAACAGTAGCAATATCATTCTCACAAGTTTCATTCATAGTAGTATCAATGTCAAATGTCTAGCAAGTATCGATTTCATCAAATAATGTATGAGTTAAAGATTTACTATCATTTGTAGGTTGACATGAGTTCCATTCTTCCTCCTCTTAATCATCACTCTCCTCCTCTTTTTTCATCTAATGAGCTTCCAGATTCAGCAATTTCTACTTCCATAGGCTCTTGTAAGGCATTAGTTACTTCCTTAGGTTATGAGAATTTATTAAGATATTCCATTATGTAGTAATTACAATCCTTGTAATTATCAAAGCAATATTCAAGTATAGCATAAATCTCATATTTATAAGGTGCATCATCAATACGTTCAAGCAAATAGGCAATTTCGAATGCACCCTTCCAAGCAATAAATTCTTCAATTTGTTCCACATCATATAATTCATAATTTCCTTTAACATAAGAAGATATGGTAACATTATCATTATACTCACATTGAAAACGGAGGTGTTTATACCTCCTACAGTAACAAGATTTATCAAAGCAATAAGTACCATAATAAGTAGAGCACAAGTTTTTAGCATAGTCATGCAATTTATTAATTTGCTCCCATAAGTGTATCCCTTTTTGTGACAAGCGGTGTTCCTTATAATGTTTTTGTTGTTCATCCGTGAAACCACCTTGCCTAAAAGATCTAGTTTCAAAGACATCAAACATTGATAGCAAGCATGATAAAGCCAAAAATAACAACTAGAACACTTGAAAATACTTGAGTTGCTTTCTATGCTATAAACTAAACTAATTTTGTGTGTTTTGATATAAAGAAACAAAACAAGACAAAAAATATAAACAAGACAATAAGCAAAATAAAGAGGTTGAGAGTGAGAGACTCCCCTTACCAGAAGACTTCCTTCTCCCCGGCAACGGTGCCAGAAAAAGTCCTTGATGGTGCAGATCTTGCACTCATTGGGATACCCCAAGACTAGGGTGTGATGAGAACAGCGGTAGGATTTTTTCCCTTAGTTAAGAACCAAGGTTACCAATCCAGTAGGAGAAACAGGACCTTCCGAAGGTTGATGCCACTGACGATGGTGATGGCTCACATGTGTCAACAACAACATGGAACCTGCACACAACAAAACGAAAATACTTTGCCCCAACTGTACAGTGAGGTTGTCAATCTCACCGGTCTTGCTGAAAAGAAAGATTAGACGTAAAGTGTGGAAAATAATGTATGCTTGCGGTAAGTAAAGAAAGCAGAAAATTGTGGTGGTTTGTTTAACCAGTATAAGAAAATGGACCGGGGTTCATAGGTTCACTAGTGGTGTCTCTCCATAAAAGATAGCATTCTGGGTGAACAAATTACAACTGGGCAATTGACAAATAGAGGTTGCACCATAGTGCACATATATGACATCATGACTACTACGATATTTAGTGCGAGCATTACAACAATATACATAGACCGTAATCCATGCATCTATGACTAATAATCCACCCTCAGGCTATCATCCGAACTCCCTTAGGTATTAAGTTGCAAGCAACAGATAACTGCATTAAACAAAGTGGGTAATGTAAGCAATGATTATGCACGCGGGCCCTCTCACCACTGTTTTCTCCCTAGTGGCAAGGTGGTGAGGAGGCATGAACCCACTATCGAGCATAAATACTCCCTCTTGGATGTCGCACCCGGACTTTTAGAGGATACTCACAGCCCGCTAAACAGTAGATAAATGGCTTACGGGGCCTACCTGCACCCGCATCTCAATATGAGTAGGCCAACACGTAAACGTGTGACAACCATCCTCTACTATTCATCGTCTGTGAAACCATCCAATAGAAATCCGAATACTTCCATTGACGTACTTCATAACATACACACACGGTACGCCAACGGCGTATGAACACGTGATATCACAACAAAATCTCTAAGACACAAAGAAATAGAAATAAGTGGCAAAAGCTCTCACTAGAGTAGAGATAGCAAATACAGTCATACAGAGGACACATGTCCCAACAAGTCATCATTACATCACAGCGGAAGCAAACAAAGTGTCTGAGTACAGGCAAGATCCAAATAGGCCTAAGAGGCCGGAAACAAAAAGAACGGAGCCTATCCACGAAATTTTGGATCCTGCCCGGGTCCACTATCTACTCGTCAACAGCTTCGTCATACTCCACGTAGTAGCCGCCATGGGGATCCTCGAAACGTAGCCTGCAGAACACGCAGCCCCAAAGGGGTCAGTACAGACGAGTACTGGCAAGCAAGACACACAAGATACCAAAGTGTACCCGACAACACCAAGTACAGATGCTTTGGGTTCAATGGAAGATAGGTGATACAAAGAAGCGGCAGCGGGCTGCACTAACCAACTACAGAGACACGCTACAACATCCGGCTAAAAGAAAGGGATAAGATAGCGTATCAGAACCAACTACCACTAACCTCAACAAACCCATCCTGGATCTCGCCCCTTATCCAAAGAAGCAATCCGAGGATAACCCACACAGTTGGATTAATGAAGGTTCAGGTTATTGTGACAATATGCCTATTACTAGTCAAATTATTATTCATTAGGTGTAAGTTGTGTGAGTACTTGTTAGCCAGCACTTTCACCAAGTCGTCACATAACCACGGACAACACGGCTTCTCGAGAAGATTCATCCCTGCAGGGTGTGCTCCAGTACCCGTACACACTCGAGCCACCAACTAAAACTCAGGTGGACTCAACACGACCCGAACCATCTCTACAACCTGTCCTAGGAGCCACGGAGCTATAAGGTCCCGGCCAGTCTGACCAAACCTAAGCGCAACGGTGAAAACCACACACCCCGGCACCACAGGCCTCGCCCTATATGCATCATCATCATCATCATCAT
This sequence comes from Alopecurus myosuroides, assembly GCA_028641055.1. Taxonomy (NCBI): domain Eukaryota; kingdom Viridiplantae; phylum Streptophyta; class Magnoliopsida; order Poales; family Poaceae; genus Alopecurus; species Alopecurus myosuroides. The sequence continues at coordinate 551,073,926 of CM054058.1, forward strand.
AATCATCAACCATGGGCGCGACCCATTCATGCGTATGCGCAAATGGAACACCCGAACTAAGTGTGGCTCTTCGGACAAACTGCGGATCAGGTCAAAGTCGAGGGGGGTTCCATACGACCACCCGGATGTGGTGAGCACGCTCATCATGGATCAGAGGACAAGACCCTTTTCCTAATTAGGGTCGACACTAGCAGGCTTCAAAACCCTAACCCGGGCCTCCTGCCGGTGCCTTATCATCAAATTATTATTACCCCAAACATTAACATGATATGGATTATAACAAGCCCATCTATCAAACTAAACAGGTGATAAGATAAATGACAACAAGACTCGAGCACAACAAACCTAAGCATGATACTACGACACAGGCTAACAAACAACAGGGTTGTAGGTGTGGGGGTGAGGCTATATTCATGGCTGCAGGATGACATGTGATAGGATCCGAACACAAGCAACGAATCATAAGGCTAGCAGATTAGACAACGGAAAGTATCGGTATCAAGTGTGGAACGGACACAATGGTTCATGTGAGTGAATACTTGCCTGCAAACTCAGTAGCCTGGTACTGGGCTAACTCCTTTGAAGTAGTATCGTAAACCTCGTCTGTCTCAACGTCGTCGTCTATTGGAGAAGAAGCAAACAAACAACGAAGATAGACAACAGTCAATAACATGGCATAATGCACACACATGGGATGATGCATGACAATTTCATTGATGCATCAAAGATAAGCTAGTTGACATGGTAACCATATTTAACTGGGCCCATATGCAATTTGGGTTGCATATAGAAAGGCCCAAGAATTAAGGTTGAATTAAGTGACCTACAAATAACCATCATGTGAAAGTTGATTAGAATGATGCATGGATGATGAAAACAATAAGAAAACAACATTAGCTTCAATTTGAAATGTTGTTTACCAGGTTTGGAATCTTATTTATTAAGTTATGAAATTTGACTTCTTAAGTGAGTTACACAAGCATTTGTTGTTTTCACCAATTTTAAAGGTTCAAAACAGATAACAAAATTCATATTTGGAAAGAACACAAAATTTTAGATGGAATACATATTTCATTTGTTGATAATGGATTTAAAATGAGCAAGTTATTAATTTGACAATTGTAAATGCCTTAATTAAGAAACAGTTGTTTTCAGCAATTTAATTTATTTAAAACAGAACACAAAGTTTATATTTGCAAAGTTCATGAAAAATGGAATGGAAAACATATTTGGTTTGTTGAATTTGGGAATTCTATGCCCAAGTTATGAATTTTGCAATTTAAAAGGTGTAATTCAAGTATTGAATTATTACTCCAATTTTAACTAGGAAAACCAGTGATCAAATTGTATTGAAAAGGTTGAAAAATGTAAAATGTTTCAATGAACATTTTGAGCTATTAAACATAATTTTTGGATCTTTATTGAATTTATTATGCATTTTTCCATAACCATTTTTATTCTGCCCTTTTTAGTAAACAGAAGGAAACATGTTCAAATTAAATTCAATTGTGACCAAATAAAATACCACTGTGTAGAGTTTGCTAAGACAAATTTTTAGAGCCCAAGTTTTCTCAATTACTCAAGTTATGAATTCCCAAAGTTTCCAATTTTTATTGCATTTTCTGTATTTAATTATTTAGTGCAACATTTATTACAGAAACATGTTGCAACTTTTTGACTAATAGAAAGAGCACAAGATTCTGAATCCACAGAAACTTGAATCATTGAAATTGGAGCAATTTTCAATTTGTTATGGATTTTACAAATAAAGACTCAGATCTGTTTTTCTGGATTTCGGGAAATAAAAGAAAAAGGCCGAAAAAGGGGTGGCTTTTGCTTCCAGGGGGACTCGAACTCGGGTCTCCAACATGGGGTGCAAAGCATCTAGCCAATGGTCTAGTGTGCGGCTTGCGATAGAACAGGGCTTCGGCCCCTTTTGTGGTTCAGATAAGCGCGGCTGCAAATTCGCGAATAAAAAGGGGGCTTTTAATCGCGCGAGGGGGATTCGAACCCGCGCCCCTGGTCGCGCGCGAGGGGGCCTGTGCCACTGGGCTATCTGTGCGTTCGTGATGAATAACAGATCTGCAGGTTTAAGGTGTTTATCTGGCGCGTTAGCTGAACCGAAAACGAAACAGATTCAGATTGCACGTAACTGAACGACTATCATGGCAGTGCCGACGGCGACGAACTGAACCGGCCCGCAGGCATCTACTACGGCACGCCAACCAGCGGGGAAACGGCGGGAATGGAAAGAGGAGCTCACCATGCGCCCGACCGTGTGCTCGGTGAGGTAGGAGGAGGTCGAGGACGGCGGCGGGAGCTCGCCGGAGTTGCTCCGGTCGGAAAATCTTCAGATAAACGGAGGGGATCTGAGGGGAGAGGGAGCAGGGTGGCGGCGGCGGCTGGGGAGGAGAAGAAGAGGGCTAGGGTTTGGGCTACCTCGGGTAGATAAGGGCAGGGAAAGGGGAGCAGGTAGGAGGGGATCGGTGGTTGCGGTCGTGCCTGCTTCCGTCAGGGGTGACGACTCCCTGTACGGAGGTGGGAGAAGAGGCCAAGCGGGCTGGTTGGGGTGGTAGGTGGGCTTAGCCCACTTGGGCTGGCCTGCCTCCCCCACTGGTTTCCTTTTATTTTTTCTTTTCTTCCTGTGTTTTTTTTTGTAGAGAAAGCAAAGGAAAGAAATTGAACGAGTTCTTGAGTTTCAAAATTCATGAAATTAATTTCTATTGATTAAGCATTGTAAATTCCCAGTTGCACGATGTTTTGTTTTCAAAAAAATTTAATATTTGTGGATGTTTGAATTTTAATTGATTTTGAGTGAATTTTGCAATAATTGAAAATAGTGAAAATTTAGAAAGTTAATTATTTGGAAATTCAAGTTTATTGGAAACAAAATAAATGGTTTGATTTGGATGTTTTATTTGAAAAGGTTGTAACAGACCAAGTGTGAAACATAATGATTTGAAATTTGATTTGAAATTCAAACTCAACACATGAATGCATTATGATGACCTGATGCACTTGAAACAAAAACAAGAACAAACATTCTATGTTGGGAGTTTTTTCATACTTGGGATGTTACAAAACGCCCCCCCTTGAAGGAATCACGCCCCGAGATTCCTACTGAGAAGAGAAAAGGTCCGGATACTTCTTGCGAAGATCCTCTTCGGTCTGCCATGTTGCCTCTTTATCGGAATGATGATACCGCTGCACTTTTAAGAACTTGGTGCTCTTGTTGCGAGTTTTGCGCTCGGCCTCATCGAGAATGCGAATAGGGTGCTCCTCATAAGAGAGGTCTTCTTGCAGTTCAATTGAATCATGATCAACTGCACGACCTGGGTCTTTGAAGCACTTCTTGAGCTGTGACACGTGAAAGACATCGTGCACGTTTGATAACTTTTCTGGAAGTTCAAGACGATATGCATTTTCTGCATGCCTTGAGAGAATGTTGAAGGGACCAATATATCTTGGTGCAAGCTTTCCTTTGACACCAAAACGATGAGTGCCTCTGAGAGGAGTGACACGGAGGTAGGCCTTATCACCAGCTGCATAGACCATATCTCTGTGTTTGCTGTCATAGTAGCTTTTCTGACGAGACTGAGCAATCTTCAGATTGTCACGAATCATGCGGACTTTCTCTTCGGCCTCCTTAACAATGTCAGGGCCTAAGAGTGAACGTTCACCAGCTCCAGACCAATTAATAGGACTCCTGCATCTGCGGCCATAGAGAGCCTCAAATGTTGCCATGCCTAGGCTTGCCTGGAAACTGTTGTTGTAGGAGAATTCAGCATATGGAAGACATTCCTCCCATTTCATGCCAAAAGAGAGACCACATGCTCTGAGCATATCCTCGAGAATTTGATTGACTCTTTCGACTTTCCCTTGAAACTGAGGGTGATAAGCTGTGCTGAACAGAAGCTTGGTGCCCAAGGCTTCTTGAAAGCTTTTCCAGAAATGAGAAGTGAAGATGCTTCCACGGTCTGAGCTTATTTCTAGCGGAACACCATGAATAGGAACAATCTTTGTTGTATAGAGCTCTGCCAATTGACTAGCTGAGATTGTCTCTTTAACAGGGAAGAAATGAGCGACTTTAGTGAGTCGATCAATGACAACGAAGATTGCATCGTTGCCCCTCTTGGACTTTGGAAAACCAGTGAAGAAGTCCATTTCAATCATGTCCCACTTCCATTCAGGAATTTTCAGAGGTTGGAGAAGACCCGCTGATTTCTGATGAACTGCTTTGACGCGTTGACAAACATCGCATTCAGAGACATATTTAGCAATTTCACGCTTCATGCTAGACCACCAATACATTGTTTTGAGATCCTAGTACATCTTTGTACTTCCAGGGTGTATGGAAAGAGGAGTATCATGAGCCTCCTTGAGAATCACATCTTTCAGGCTTTGGATTTCAGGAACTGCAATGCGTCCTTGGAAAAACACTGTTCCCTTGTCATCAATTGCGAAGCACTCATACTTCACATTGCCTGTTTTGATGTTCTTTGTGCTCTTCTTGATCTCAGCATCACGAAGTTGTTCAGAACGAATCTTGTCCTCAAGCGTTGGACTAGCTGTCAAGTTTGCAAGATAGCCTTGAGGAACAAGTCCAAGATTCAGCTTTTGGAATTCTTCATGAAGAGGAGGTTGGCTTTCCATTATCATGAGATTGTTGCAATAGGACTTGCGACTGAGATCATCGGCCATAACATTAGCCTTGCCTGGAGTGTCGAAAATGGTGAGATCGGAGTCTTTGATCTTCTCAGTCCATCTCCTTTGTCTGAGTTTCAGATCTGGCTGACTGAAGATGTACTTTAGACTGTTGTGGTCAGAAAAGATCTCAGTGCGATTACCCAACAAGTATCGTCTCCATTTCTTGAGGGCAAACACAACTGCTGCAAGCTCAAGGTCATGAATATGATAGTTGAGCTCATGTGTGTTCAACTGGCGAGAAGCATAAGCCACAACTTGACGTTCTTGCATGAGAACTGCACCTAGACCTTGGAGAGAAGCATCACAGAATATTTGGAAAGGTTTGGAAGGATCTGGGCCAACCAGAACTGGTGTAGAAGTGAGTTTAGTCTTCAGGAGATTGAAGCTTTCATCACATTGTGGAGACCAGACGAACTTCTTGTCCTTCTTTGTGAGGTCAGTGAGAGGTTTGGCAATCTTGGACAAGTTTTGGACGAAGCGACGACAATAGCTAGCCAAACCAAGAAAACTTCTGACTTGCTTCACCGTTTTAGGCGGTTTCCATTCAACAATGGCCTTAACCTTTTCTGGGTCAATAGCTATGCCCTTGGCAGATATGACATGACCAAGGTAAGTGACTTCAGAAATCCAGAACTCACATTTGGAGAACTTGGCATAGAGACGATGTTCGCGAAGCTTCATGAGAGTGAGACGAAGATGTTCTTCATGCTCTTTCTCGGATTTTGAGTAGACAAGAATGTCATCAAGATATACCACAACGAACTTGTCGAGGTATTCATGGAAGACGGAGTTCATAAGTCGAGAGAAAGTCGCCGGTGCATTGGTGAGGCCAAAGGACATGACGATGTATTCATAGCGACCGAAGCGAGTGACAAAGGCTGTCTTTGGAACATCCTCTTTTCTGATCTTTATTTGATGGTAACCCATTCTCAAGTCCACTTGGAGAAATATAGAGGGCAGTTGATCAAAGATCATCGATGCGAGGAATTGGATATTTGTTCTTGATGGTTTTCTCGTTAAGAGGACGATAGTCAACAACGAGTCTCTTTGTTTGATCCTTCTTTGCCACAAAGAGAGTTGGGCATCCCCAAGCCGAGGAACTAGGTTGAATGTAACCTTTTTTCATGTACATATCGATTTGCTCCTTTAACAATTTCAGTTCAGGAGGAGCTATCTTGTATGGATACTTGGAGATTGGAGCAGTGCCTGGTTCAAGTTCGATGACGAACTCAACAGCTCTGTCAGGAGGCATTCCTGGCAATTCTTCTGGAAAGACATCGGGGAAGTCACAAACCACCGGAATAGTTTCAATAGATGGTAGGGGATTTGCATTGAGAGTGTAGAGTTGAACAACTGGATTTTCAGCATGGAAGTAGACTATCTGGCCAGAAGGGTGTGTGATTTTGACAGACTTAGCAGGACAATCAATGACTGCTTTGCTGGCTACCAGCCAATCCATCCCAAGAATGACATCAATATCTGAAGAGTGGAGAGCTATCAGAGATGCCTGGAATGGAAGGTTTCCAATTGTGATCTCGATGTTCTGGCTAACTTTATTGCTTTGCCAGCTAGATCCCGGTGATTTCACTAGGAGAGGGATAGACAACTGTTCGAAGTTGATTTTACTGGTGTTTGCAAAGCATTGAGAGATGAAAGAGTGTGAAGCACCAGAATCGAACAAGACTTTAGCACGAAACGAGTTCACAAGAAGTGTGCCCATTACAACCTCTGGAGATTCTTCTACTCCCTGGGCCTTGACATGGTTCACCTTGACGGTTCTCACGTCAAGCTCGTTGCTGTTGTAGCAACCCAACGGAGGACCACATATTCTTTTCGGGGTCGACCTGTGGCGAGGTGGAGGTGGAAAGAGGTGCCTTTGCGGACACTTATCAGAATAGTTGGCCCGCTGTCCACACTTGTAGCATGTAACAACAGAACGAGGAGTTGTTGGACCTGGCTGAGATGGAGCACCTCCTGAAGATACCACTGGGGTGGGAGGGCGGGCAATAAATCCTGCCGGTCTTGGCAAACATATGGGTGGTGTTGGAGTGGTATATGGAACCCAAACTCTTCGTTTTTGTGGAGGCATGATAGCTTTTGAGAGATTAGCCTGTTCACGAGAGTGCTTACGAGATTCCTCAACCAACTTGCGCCCATGCTCTTCATTTAGAGCGATGTTGATGAGGTCCTCAAAATTCTTGCCTTGACGTTGGTGGAGAGCATACTTGAGTTCCGGGTTGAGACCCCTGCGGAACTTTGCCATCTTTTTCGCTTCCGTGGAGACTTCATCTCCGGCGTAGCGAGCCAGGCGATTGAACTCTCTTTGGTATTCGAGAACGTCCAAATTGCCTTGTGTGAAAGAATAGAATTCCTCACGCATTCTCTCCATGAGCCCATCGGGAATGTGATGGCGCACGAAGGTTTGCTTGAAATCCTCCCATGTGATTGCCACACTAGGACCTCTCATTTCTTGGAAGTTCTCCCACCAAGACATGGATTGTCCACGGAGAAAGTAGGTCACGTAAGGAACACGGTCTTCGTCAGCCACATGAGCTACCATAAGAGTACGTTTCATTTCACGGAGCCAATCATCAGCATCCAATGGCTTGGAGGAGGTATCAAACGTGCGCGGATTGAGCTCAAGGAACTCCCGAATAGACACACGGGCGTTGCCATTATTCCCAAGGTCTTGGTTCTGCTGCATCTGCCTTATAACTTGTGTCATCTGAGACAGCACTTTCCCCATCTCGGGTGGCAGTGTGTGTTCTTCGTCACCACTTTACATCCTGAAGAGGATACCAAGATTAACACACTAACCGGATAACAAAATCCAATATAAGTGCTTAAAAGGATTACTTTAGACGGTAAGAAGGTAGCATGGAGCAAACATATACTACCCTCAACGTTCACCATAAATGGTTCGAGTACCACATGGATAGCCGTGTTGAAGAAGAAAAAATCTCCGGAACAAAACGGATGGAGGTTAACGACGAATCAACTGATAAGTTGTTACAACGGAAGAGACGATTTGTGAAGGACGATATCGAAGCAACAACTGGGAAACAGGAGACCACAAACACCTGAGGTACTACGGAAAAACCCATCCGGGCTTCTAGAGGATCAATATCTACTGCTTAAGGAATAGAGGATCTGCTTCCGGGGCTTATTTGCCACCGTTCTCAATCGTGAGTAGGCAACACGAAAATCGTGTCACAACCACCTCCATTCCTATGGTCTAGTAGATATAACCATCCTCGAGAACCCAGGATACGTGAAATCCTAACTTGAAAGTTTAGGTGAGAAGAGAAAAAACAACGTTGCACTTCCTTACCAGAAAAAGGGAGGGTGGGTGGGGAAAGAAATAAAAGAACAAAATTTCCTACTCTACGTTTCATTTTTCCCTATATAGCTACAAAATAGTTTCTAGACTCAACTGCGACCAGTAAAAGGGATCCTACAGGCAGACAGGCTCTGATACCATTTGTCGCACCCGGACTTTTAGAGGATACTCACAGCCCGCTAAACAGTAGATAAATGGCTTACGGGGCCTACCTGCACCTGCATCTCAATATAAGTAGGCCAACACGTAAACATGTGACAACCATCCTCTACTATTCATCGTCTGTGAAACCATCCAATAGAAATCCGAATACTTCCATTGACGTACTTCATAACATACACACATGGTACGTCAACGGCGTTTGAACAAGTGATATCACAACAAAATCTCTAAGACACAAAGAAATAGAAATAAGTGGCAAAAGCTCTCACTAGAGAGATAGCAAATACAGTCATACAGAGGACACATGTCCCAACAAGTCATCATTACATCACAGCGGAAGCAAACAAAGTGTCTGAGTACAGACAAGATCCAAATAGGCCTAAGAGGCCGGAAACGAAAAGAACGGAGCCCATCCACGAAATCTCGGATCCTGCCCGGGTCCACTATCTACTCGTCAACAGCTTTGTCATACTCCACGTAGTAGCCACCATGGGGATCCTCGAAACGTAGCCTGCAGAACACGCAGCCTCAAAGGGGTCAGTACAGACGAGTACTAGCAAGCAAGACGCACAAGATACCAAAGTGTACCCGACACAAGTACAGATGCTTTGGGTTCAACGGAAGATAGGTGATACAAAGAAGCGGCAGCGGGCTGCACTAACCAACTACAGAGACACGCTACAACATCCGGCTAAAAGAAAGGGATAAGATAGCGTATCGGAACCAACTACCACTAACCTCAACAAACCCATCCTGGATCTCGCCCCTTATCCAAAGAAGCAATCCGAGGATAACCCACACAGTTGGATTAATGAAGGTTCAGGTTATTGTGACAATATGCCTATTACTAGTCAAATTATTATTCATTAGGTGTAAGTTGTCTGAGTACTTGTTAGCCAGCACTTTCACCAAGTCGTCACATAACCTCGGACAACACGGCTTCTCGAGAAGATTCATCCCTGCAGGGTGTGCTCCAGTACCCGTACACACTCGAGCCACCAACTAAAACTCAGGTGGACTCAACACGACCCGAACCATCTCTACAACCTGTCCTAGGAGCCACGGAGCTATAAGGTCCCGGCCAGTCCGACCTAACCTAAGCGCAAGGGTGAAAACCACACCCCCCCGGCACCACAGGCCTCGCCCTATATGCATCATCATCATCATCATAATCATCAACCATGGGCGCGACCCATTCATGCGTATGCACAAATGGAACACCCAAACTAAGTGTGGCTCTTCGGACAAACTGCGGATCAGGTCAAAGTCGAGGGGGGTTCCATACGACCACCCGGATGTGGTGAGCACGCTCATCATGGATCAGAGGACAAGACCCTTTTCCTAATTAGGGTCGACACTAGCAGGCTTCAAAACCCTAACCCCGGCCTCCTGTCGGTGCCTTATCATCAAATTATTATTACCCCAAACATTAACATGATATGGATTATAACAAGCCCATCTATCAAACTAAACAGGTGATAAGACAAATGACAACAAGACTCGAGCACAACAAACCTAAGCATGATACTACGACACAGGCTAACAAACAACAGGGTTGTAGGTGTGGGGGTGAGGCTATATTCATGGCTGCAGGATGACATGTGATAGGATCGGAACACAAGCAACAAATCATAAGGCTAGCAGATTAGACAACGGAAAGTATCGGTATCAAGTGTGGAACGGACACAATGGTTCATGTGAGTGAATACTTGCCTGCAAACTCAGTAGCCTGGTACTGGTCTAACTCCTCTGAAGTAGTATCGTAAACCTCGTCTGTCTCAACGTCGTCGTCTATTCGAGAAGAAGCAAACAAACAACAAAGATAGACAACAGTCAATAACATGGCATAATGCACACACATGAGATGATGCATGACAATTTCATTGATGCATCAAAGATAAGCTAGTTGACATGGTAACCATATTTAACTGGGCCCATATGCAATTTGGGTTGCATATAGAAAGGCCCAAGAATTAAGGTTGAATTAAGTGACATACAAATAACCATCATGTGAAAGTTGATTAGAATGATGCATGGATGATGAAAACAATAAGAAAACAACATTAGCTTCAATTTGAAATGTTGTTTACCAGGTTTGGAATCTTATTTATTAAGTTATGAAATTTGGCTTCTTAAGTGAGTTACACAAGCATTTGTTGTTTTCACCAATTTTAAAGGTTCAAAACAGATAACAAAATTCATATTTGGAAAGAACACAAAATTTTAGATGGAATACATATTTCATTTGTTGATAATGGATTTAAAATGAGCAAGTTATTAATTTGACAATTGTAAATGCCTTAATTAAGAAACAGTTGTTTTCAGCAATTTAATTTATTTAAAACAGAACACAAAGTTGATATTTTCAAAGTTCATGAAAAATGGAATGGAAAACATATTTGGTTTGTCGAATTTGGGAATTCTATGCCCAAGTTATGAATTTTGCAATTTAAAAGGTGTAATTCAAGTATTGAATTATTACTCCAATTTTAATTAGGAAAACCAGTGATCAAATTGTATTGAAAAGGTTGAAAACATGTATAAAATGTTTCAATGAACATTTTGAGCTATTAAACATAATTTTTGGATCTTTATTGAATTTATTATGCATTTTTCCATAACCATTTTTATTCTGCCCTTTTTAGTAAACATAGGAAACATGTTCAAATTTAATTCAATTGTGACCAAATAAAATACCACTGTGTAGAGTTTGTTAAGACAAATTTTTAGAGCCCAAGTTTGCTCAATTTGGGTGAACAAAACTCAAGTTATGAATTCCCAAAGTTTCCAATTTTTATTGCATTTTCTGTATTTAATTATTTAGTGCAAAATTATTACAGAAACATGTTGCAACTTGTGACTAATAGAGAGCACAAGATTCTGAATCCACAGAAACTTGAATCATTGAATTGGAGCAGTTTTCAATTTGTTATGGATTTTACAAATAAAGACTCAGATCTGTTTTTCTGGATTTCGGGAAATAAAAGAAAAAGGCCGAAAAAGGGGTGGCTTTTGCTTCCCGGGGGACTCGAACTCGGGTCTCCGACATGGGGTGCAGAGGCTCTAGCCAATGGGCTAGTGTGCCTCTTGTGATAGAACAGGGCTTCGGCCCCTTTTGTGGTTCAGATAAGCACGGCTACAAATTCGCGAATAAAAAGGGGGCTTTTAATCACGCGAAGGGGATTCGAACCCGCGCCCCTGGTCGCGCGCGAGGGGGCCTGTGCCACTGGGCTATATGTGCGTTCGTGATGAATAACAGATCTGCAGGTTTAAGGTGTTTATCTGGCGCGTTAGCTGAACCGAAAACGAAACAGATTCAGACTGCACGTAACTGAACGACTATCATGGCAGTGCCGACGGCGACGAACTGAACCGGCCCGCAGGCATCTACTACGGCACGCTAACCAGCGGGGAAACGGCGGGAATGGAAAGAGGAGCTCACCATGCGCCCGACCGTGTGCTCGGTGAGGTAGGAGGAGGTCGAGGACGGCGGCGGGAGCTCGCCGGAGTTGCTCCGGTCGGAAAATCTTCAGATAAACGGAGGGGATCTGAGGGGAGAGGGAGCAGGGTGGCGGCGGCGGCTGGGGAGGAGAATAAGAGGGCTAGGGTTTGGGGCTACCTCGGGGTAGATAAGGGCAGGGAAAGGGGAGCAGGTAGGAGGGGATCGGTGGTTGCGGTCGTGCCTGCTTCCGTCAGGGGTGACGACTCCCTGTACGGAGGTGGGAGAAGAGGCCAAGCGGGCTGGTTGGGGTGGTAGGTGGGCTCAGCCCACTTGGGCTGGCCTGCCTCCCGCACTGGTTTCCTTTTATTTTTTCTTTTCTTCCTGTGTTTTTTTTGTAGAGAAAGCAAAGGAAAGAAATTGAACGAGTTCTTGAGTTTCACAATTCATGAAATTAATTTCTGTTGATTAAGCATTGTAAATGCCCAGTTGCATGATGTTTTGTTTTCAAAAAAATTTAAATATTTGTGGATGTTTGAATTTTAATTGAATTTGAGTGAATTTTGCAATAATTGAAAATAGTGAAAATTTAGCAAGTTAATTATTTGGAAATTCAAGTTTATTGGAAACAAAATAAATGGTTTGATTTGAATGTTTTATTTGAAAGTTGTAAGACCAAGTGTGAAACATAATGATTTGAAATTTGAAATTCAAACTACACATGAATGCATTATGATGACCTGATGCACTTGAAACAAAAACAAGAACAAACATTCTAAGTTGGGAGTTTTTTCATACTTGGGATGTTACATTGGAGTCACTAAAAACTACTTGGCCGGAGCAACCACTAGCAACGGAAAGCATGCAAGATCACAAATAGCATATGGAATAATGACTATAATCAACTTGGCATAAGTTCAATATTCATCGGATCTCAGCAAACACAACACATAGAGTTACATAAGATCAATCTCGATCATGTTAGGAAGCTCACGAGATCTAAACATACAGGCATATGAGGAGAAGACAACCATCTAGCTACTGCTATGGACCCGTAGTCCAAGGATGAACTACTCGTGCATCACTCCGGAGGCGGGCATGGTTATGTAGAGGCCTCCGGTGATGATTTCCTCTACGGCAGGGTGGCAGAGACAGCTTCAGAACCCCCCTGATCTAGGGTTGCCGGTGATGGCGGCTTCGGAACTCTTTGGGGATATTTGATCAGGTGTTTAGGGTTTTCCATCCGGGGGGATTAAATAGGCGAAAGGGCATAGGCGGTGGAGCTCTGAGGGCCACCCCCTGGCGCGGCCCAGGGGGGCGCCACCCCATGTTGTGGCCCCCTGATGCCCCTCTTCGACTCCTCTTTGGTCTTTTGGATGCTTCCGGGGAACCTGCACACAACACAACCAAAATACTTTGTCCCAAAAGTATGGTGAGGTTGTCAATCTCACTGGTGTTGCAAAAAACAAAGATTAGACGTATATTGTGGAAAATGATGTATGCTTGCAGTAAGTAAAGAAAGCTGGAAATAGTTGTGGTTTGTTTGACAGTGTGGAAAAATGGACTGGGGTTCATAGTTTCACTAGTGGTGTCTCTCCATAAAAGATAGCATGATGGGTGAACAAATTACAGCTCGGCAATTGACAAATAAAGGTTGTACTGTAGTGCACAATATGACATGATGATTACTATGATATTTAGTGCGGGCATTACAGCAATATACATAGACCGACATCTATCTGCATCTATGACTAATAATCCACCCTCAGGTTAACATCCGAACCCCCTTAGGTATTAAGTTGCAAGCAACAGGTAACTACATTAAACAAAGTGTGTAATGTAAGCAATTATTATGAACGCGGGCACTCTCACCACTGTTTTCTCCCTAATGGCAACAACACATCCCCCCTTCACATTTCTGTCACTCGAGCAAGGGGGTGAGGAGGCATGAACCCACTATCGAGCATAAATACTCCCTCTTGGAGTCACTAGCAACTACTTGGGCAGAGCAACCACTAGCAACGGAAAGCATGGAAGATCACAAATAGCATAAGAAAATAAAGACTATAATCAACTTGGCATAAGGTCAATATTCATCGGATCCCAGCAAACATAACACAAAGAGTTACATAAGATCAATCTCGATCATGATAGGCAGCTCACGAGATCTAAACATGGAGGCATATGAGGCGAAGACAACCATCTAGCTACAGCTACGAACCCGTAGTCCAAGGATGAACTACTCACGCATCACTCCGGAGGCAGGCATGGTGATGTAGAAACCTCCGGTGATGATATTCTCTCTGGCAGGGTGCCGGAAACAGCTTCAGAACCCCCCTGATCTAGGGTTGACGATGACGACGGCTGCGGAACTTTTCGGAGATTTTTTATCAGGTTCTTAGGCTTTCCATCCGGGGATTAAATAGGCGAAAGTGCAAATGTGGTCGAGCTCCAGGGGCCCCACGCCCATAAACAAGTAGCAATTAACATATATGATCATGGAGCATCAGAAATTATAGATACGTTGGAGATGTATCAAGCATCCCCAAGCTTAGTTCCTACTCGTCCTCGAGTAGGTAAACAATAAAACACAATAATTTATGAGGTGACATGCTACTAACATAAACTTGATCAATCTAATGTAAAAGCATATGCACACTGAGATCATAGAACTTCAAACACAAACATGATAAATAAAACTTTAATAATAAAGAATAGCAATTACTTTGCATCACGAAGAGTAACTCAAATAAAGGATCATGAATAATAATGCAAAGAAAGGTAAACGTTTGTTTCAGGTATAGAGAAAGCATGGCATGGTGATATTTCAATAGTCCTTAAGAGTGGGGCAAAACATAAATGCCAGGACACCTTCAAAGTTCATGAGGAAAACTAGAACAAACAATATCACAACATGAAGTAATTATTGATGCTTATGGGACAAACGCACATAGAACTCAGAACGGCAAAAATGCTCTCTCAACTGTGCATAAAGTTAGAAGATCGAGACTAAACATAAAAGTAAAAGAAAGGCCCTTCGCAGAGGGAAGTAGGGATCACTCATGTGCTAGAGCTTTTATTTTATTAAACAGAGGTATTAAAAGTTTGACATTGAGTGTCTATATTTTGGGAGATGTATGCTAATGTTAACGAATGGTAAACAGAAAATATATTACCTCACAAGACAACTAGATTCACAAGAGCGGCTCCCATGGTGAATGATGCAACTGGTGTAGAAGGTCATCCCTCTTTCTCTTTTGTTTACACAATTATGCTTTGACTGATAAATCAGGGGCAAAATAGTGAAGATAATTTGTCTGCATTAATTTGGGGCTAGGCACCCTGCTGCCAGCTCTTCTATCATTTGGAAAAGCAGATGAAGCCACTAGTCCAGGGTGTGAAATCCAATCAACAAGTGAGATAAAGATTCTCTATTTACGTCCTCATGAGCAAAAACATGAACATAAAGCAGGAGTAATTTTGAAGGTTGTAAAGGTAACACATGAGAAATTTACTTGGAGTGGCAGTTAAATACCACATGTAGGTAGGTATGGTGTACACAATGGGAAAATTTTTGGTTTAAGGGAGCTTGGATGCACGAGTAGAGCTCATACTCAGTACAGGTGGACGCTAGCAAAAGACTAGGAGCGACAAATCAAGAGAGCATTAGAGCCATAATCATGCATAGCGACATAAGAATCATTAATTAAAACATAAGCAGTATCACAAGTTCAAAAACTAAGTGGTCATGTAGGCTATTCGTGACTGTTTTGTAGTCATAAACATGGTGTGAGCATGCGCCAAGTCTACCAAATAAAACATTCGAAAGAGAATACCAAATATTGATGCTTTACTATGACAAGAACAACTCATGAATCTTTCAAGACATATTAAACACTCTCAGCTATTTGAGGCTAATCATGCTACTCAATAACCACAAGGCTTTAAAACTAAAATAACATTTAGCATGGCATGAAAAAAGTTCTAGCCACATCTATACAAGCTTCTACTAGTACTGTTATAAATTCTACTTCAAGCAGCATTTTTCTTCTCCCAACAAGCACCATATAAAACATGATTTAACAAAATACTCTTTATGATACAGAAAGCAAACATGAGAGTACTCACATAACACTACTAAAACTAACAACTCTAATAAGAGATGCATGCAAAACAGGAGCTAAATGAATGCAACAGCTAGAAAGAGATTAAGAATACAACGTATTCTCATAAAAAGCGGAGCGTGTCACCCTCCAGTAAAAGAAGGCTGGGTCCAACCAAGCTTATTGAAAAAATTAAAAAAAACAGAAAGAAAAAGCAAAAACAAACCGAAAACAAAAATTAAATACGCTCCAAGTAAAGCACATAAGATGCGACCGAATAAAAATATAGTTTCACTAGAAGTGACCTGATAATTTGTTGATGAAGAAGGGGATGCCTTGGGCATCCCCAAGCTTAGACGCTTGAGTCTTCTTGGAATTTTCTTGGATGTACCACCGGGGCATCCCCAAGCTTAGGCTTTTCACTCTTCTTGGTCACATCATATCATCCTCTTCTCTTGAACCTTGAAAACTTTCTTCACACCAAAATTCTCACAATCTTCATTAGCAGGGTGCCGGAAACAGCTTCAGAACCCCCCTGATCTAGGGTTGACGATGACGACGGCTGCGGAACTTTTAGGAGATTTTTTATCAGGTTCTTAGGCTTTTCCATCCGGGGGATTAAATAGGCGAAAGTGCAAAGGTGGTGGAGCTCCAGGGGCCCCACGCCCATAAATAAGGGAGAAAACAAGTAGCAATTAACATAATATGATCATGGAGCATCCGAAATTATAGATACGTTGGAGATGTATCAAGCATCCCCAAGCTTAGTTCCTACTCGTCCTCGAGTAGGTAAACAATAAAACACAATAATTTATGAGGTGACATGCTACTAACATAAACTTGATCAATCTAATGTAAAAGCATATGCACACTGAGATTATAGAACTTCAAACACAAACATGATAAATAAAACTTTAATAATAAAGAATAGCAATTACTTTGCATCACGAAGAGTAACTCAAATAAAGGATCATGAATAATAATGCAAAGCAAGGTAAACGTTTGTTTCAGGTATAGAGAAAGCATGGCATGGTGATATTTCAATAGTCCTTAAGAGTGGGGCAAAACATAAATGCCAGGACACCTTCAAAGTTCATGAGGAAAACTAGAACAAATAATTTAAGAACAAATAATATCACAACATGAAGTAATTATTGATGCTTATGGGACAAACGCACATAGAACTTAGAACGGCAAAAATGCTCTCTCAACTGTGAAAAGTTAGAAGATGGAGACTAACAAAACATAAAAGTAAAAAGGCCCTTCGCAGAGGGAAGTAGGATCACTCATTTGCTAGAGCTTTTTATTTTAAAAACAGAGTATTAAAAGTTTGACATTGAGTGTCTATAGATTATGCTAATGTCAACGAATGTAAACAGAAAATACAATACCTCACAAGACAACTGGATTCACAAGAGCGGCTCCCATGGTGAAGGATGCAACTGGTGAGAAGGTCATCCTCTTTCTCTTATGTTTACACAATTATGCTTTGACTGAAATCAGGGGCAAAAATAGTGAAGATAATTTGTCTGCATTTTGGGCTAGGCACCCTGCTGCCAGCTCTTCTATCATTTGTAAAAGCAGATGAAGCCACTAGTCCAGGGTGTGAAATCCAATCAACAAGTGAGATAAAGATTCTCTATTTACGTCCTCATGAGCAAAAACATGAACATAAACCAGGAGTAATTTTGAAGGTTGTAAAGGTAACACATGAGAAATTTACTTGGAGTGGCAGTTAAATACCACATGTAGGTAGGTATGGTGTACACAATGGGAAAATTTTTGGTTTAAGGGAGCTTGGATGCACGAGTAGAGCTCATACTCAGTACAGGTGGACGCTAGCAAAAGACTAGGAGCGACAAATCAAGAGAGCATTAGAGCCACAATCATGCATAGCGACATAAGAATCATTAATTAAAACATAAGCAGTATCACAAGTTCAAAAACTAAGTGGTCATGTAGGCTATTCGTGATTGTTCTGTAGTCATAAACATGGTGTGAGCATGCGCCAAGTCAACCAAATAAAACATTCGAAAGAGAATACCAAATATTGATGCTTTACTATGACAAGAACAACTCATGAATCTTTCAAGACATATTAAACACTCTCAGCTATTTGAGGCTAATCATGCTACTCAATAACCACAAGGCTTTAAAACTAAAATAACATTTAGCATGGCATGAAAAAAGTTCTAGCCACAGTCGATACAAGCTTCTACTAGTACTGTTATAAATTCTACTTCAAGCAGCAGTTTTCTTTCTCCCAACAAGCACCATACAAAACATGATTTAACAAAAATACTCTTTATGATACAGAAAGCAAACATGAGAGTACTCACATAACACTACTAAAACTAACAACTCTAATAAGAGATGCATGCAAAACAGGAGCTAAATGAATGCAATAGCTAGAAAGAGATTAAGAATACAACGTATTCTCATAAAAAGCGGAGCGTGCCACCCTCCAGTAAAAGAAGGCTGGGTCCAACCAAGCTTATTGAAAAAATTAAAAAAAACAGAAAAGAAAAAGCAAAAACAAACCGAAAAAAAAATTAAATACGCTCCAAGTAAAGCACATAAGATGCGACCGAATAAAAATATAGTTTCACTAGAAGTGACCTGATAATTTGTTGATGAAGAAGGGGATGCCTTGGGCATCCCCAAGCTTAGACGCTTGAGTCTTCTTGGAATTTTCTTGGATGTACCACCGGGGCATCCCCAAGCTTAGGCTTTTCACTCTTCTTGGTCACATCATATCATCCTCTTCTCTTGAACCTTGAAAACTTCCTTCACACCAAAATTCTCACAATCTTCATTAGCAGGGTGCCGGAAACAGCTTCAGAACCCCCCTGATCTAGGGTTGACGATGACGACGGCTGCGGAACTTTTCGGAGATTTTTTATCAGGTTCTTAGGCTTTTCCATCCGGGGGGTTAAATAGGCGAAAGTGCAAAGGTGGTGGAGCTCCAGGGGCCCCACGCCCATAAATAAGGGAGAAAACAAGTAGCAATTAACATCAAGCATATGATATAGATGAGGGATAGAGTACCCAAGCTTAGTTCCTACTCGTCCTCGAGTAGGTAAACAATAAAACACAATAATTTATGAGGTGACATGCTACTAACATAAACTTGATCAATCTAATGTAAAAGCATATGCACACTGAGATTATAGAACTTCAAACACAAACATGATAAATAAAACTTTAATAATAAAGAATAGCAATTACTTTGCATCACGAAGAGTAACTCAAATAAAGGATCATGAATAATAATGCAAAGAAAGGTAAACGTTTGTTTCAGGTATAGAGAAAGCATGGCATGGTGATATTTCAATAGTCCTTAAGAGTGGGGCAAAACATAAATGCCAGGACACCTTCAAAGTTCATGAGGAAAACTAGAACAAATAATTTAAGAACAAATAATATCACAACATGAAGTAATTATTGATGCTTATGGGACAAACGCACATAGAACTCAGAACGGCAAAAATGCTCTCTCAACTGTGCATAAAGTTAGAAGATGGAGACTAAACATAAAACTAAAAGAAAGGCCCTTCGCAGAGGGAAGTAGGGATCACTCATGTGCTAGAGCTTTTATTTTATTAAACAGAGGTATTAAAAGTTTGACATTGAGTGTCTATATTTTGGGAGATGTATGCTAATGTCAACGAATGGTAAACAGAAAATACAATACCTCACAAGACAACTGGATTCACAAGAGCGGCTCCCATGGTGAAGGATGCAACTGGTGTAGAAGGGCATCCCTCTTTCTCTTATGTTTACACAATTATGCTTTGACTGATAAATCAGGGGCAAAAATAGTGAAGAGAATTTGTCTGCATTAATTTGGGGCTAGGCACCCTGCTGCCAGCTCTTCTATCATTTGGAAAAGCAGATGAAGCCACTAGTCCAGGGTGTGAAATCCAATCAACAAGTGAGATAAAGATTCTCTATTTACGTCCTCATGAGCAAAAACATGAACATAAAGCAGGAGTAATTTTGAAGGTTGTAAAGGTAACACATGAGAAATTTACTTGGAGTGGCAGTTAAATACCACATGTAGGTAGGTATGGTGTACACAATGGGAAAAATTTTGGTTTAAGGGAGCTTGGATGCACGAGTAGAGCTCATACTCAGTACAGGTGGACGCTAGCAAAAGACTAGGAGCGACAAATCAAGAGAGCATTAGAGCCATAATCATGCATAGCGACCTAAGAATCATTAATTAAAACATAAGCAGTATCACAAGTTCAAAAACTAAGTGGTCATGTAGGCTATTCGTGACTGTTTTGTAGTCATAAACATGGTGTGAGCATGCGCCAAGTCAACCAAATATTGATGCTTTACTATGACAAGAACAACTCATGAATCTTTCAAGACATATTAAACACTCTCAGCTATTTGAGGCTAATCATGCTACTCAATAACCACAAGGCTTTAAAACTAAAATAACATTTAGCATGGCATGAAAAAAGTTCTAGCCACAGTCTATACAAGCTTCTACTAGTACTGTTATAAATTCTACTTCAAGCAGCAGTTTTCTTTCTCCCAACAAGCACCATACAAAACATGATTTAACAAAAATACTCTTTATGATACAGAAAGCAAACATTAGAGTACTCACATAACACTACTAAAACTAACAACTCTAATAAGAGATGCATGCAAAACAGGAGCTAAATGAATGCAACAGCTAGAAAGAGATTAAGAATACAACGTATTCTCATAAAAAGCGGAGCATGTCACCCTCCAGTAAAAGAAGGCTGGGTCCAACCAAGCTTATTGAAAAAATAAAAAAATAAACAGAAAGAAAAAGCAAAAACAAACCGAAAACAAAAATTAAATACGCTCCAAGTAAAGCACATAAGATGCGACCAAATAAAAATATAGTTTCACTAGAAGTGACCTGATAATTTGTTGATGAAGAAGGGGATGCCTTGGGCATCCCCAAGCTTAGACGCTTGAGTCTTCTTGGAATTTTCTTGGATGTACCACCGGGGCATCCCCAAGATTAGGCTTTTCACTCTTCTTGGTCACATCATATCATCCTCTTCTCTTGAACCTTGAAAACTCCTTCACGCCAAAATTCTCACAATCTTCATTAGCAACGTTAGTGCAATTGAAATAATAAATTAACATGGTTAAGTTTCAACACAAGTCTAAAACTCAAAAACACATTAGCTACTGTCACAAGTTGTTTTAAAACTCTTTCTCCAAAAGAACACCAAAATAAAGAGATTAAGATGCAAATGCGATAAATGGCAGAAATCTCTCAAAACCAGAACAGCATGGAAAGATCGATTTTTTCAAAAATATTTTGTTGCTCAAATCAAAAAGTGGTCAACTAAGAAAATTTGCGTATACAACTCATGATTAAGCACAAAAAACTCAGGTGATTTTTAACGGAATTAAAAGTGGACAGCAGAAATCCGAACTATAGGCTCAACTTTCCACTAGAGGCTTTACTTGGCTCAACAAAAAACTCAAAAGAAAAGATACAGCGGGGTTGCTAAGGAAATAGACAACATCCAAATGCAAAGCACACCAAAGAAAACAAAAGAAAACGGGTTGAAAACATCGAAATAAAAATGGGTTGTCTCCCGGTAGCGCTTTTCTTTAACGCCTTTCAGCTAGGCATAAAAGGCAAAGATGCTCACATAAGAAATATGAATTAAGCAAAAGAGAGCATCAAGAAGCAAGTATAAACAAATTTAAGTCTAACCCACTTCCTATGCATAGTAATCTTGTATATAAATAAATTAAAGAAGCTCAAACTAGAAATCATGGGAAGGTAGAGCAAGAGCAATCTCAAAACTTTCAACAAAAAGAGAGGTGTATTAGTAACATGAAAATTCCTACAAACATATTTTCCTCTCTCATAATAATTTTCAGTAGCATCATGAACACACTGAACAACATAATTTTCACATAAAGCATGTTTGTCATGGTCTAAAAGCACACAATTCATATCAAGCTCAAAAATAGTGGGATCAAAATTTAAAATCAGCTCTTCTTTTCCCCCACTTTTAGCAACAGCAAAATAAGATAATTGGTCACTCTTAAAAGGTATAGGACACATTATAGCAATCCTATTTTCAGTAGCATTATGATTTATAACATCAAGTAACATAGGACCATCATAAAGAGCATTATCATAAGATTTATCCAAGTAGCATGGATTACCATAAATAACAGTAGTAATATCATTCTCACAAGTTTCATTCATACTAGCATCAAGGTCACAAGTATAGCAAGTATCAATTTCATCAAATATTGTATGATTTAAAGAGTTACTATCATTGGGAGGTTGACATGGGTAGCTCCATTCTTCCTCCTCTTGATCACCACTCTCCTCCTATTTTCATCCACTGAGCTTCCAAATTCAGCAATTTCTTCTTCCATAGACTCCTGCAAGGCATCAGTTACTTCCTTAGCTTGAGAGAATTAATTAAGATATTCCATTATGTAGTAATTACAATCCTTGTAATTATCAAAGCAATATTCAAGTATAGCATAAATCTCATATTTATAAGGTGCATCATCAATACTTTCAAGCAAATAGGCCATTTCGAATGCACTCTTCCAAGCAATAAATTCTTTAATTTGATCCCCATCATATAATTCATAATTTCCCTTAACATAAGAAGATATGGTAACATTATCATTAAACTCACATTGAAAAGGGAGTTGTTTATACCTCCTACAGCAACAAGATTTATCAAAGCAATAAGTTACATTATAAGTAGAGCACAAGTTTTTAGCATAGTCATGCAATTTATTAATTTGATCCCATAAGTGTATCCCTTTTTGTGACAAGCGGTGTTCCTTATAATGTTTTTGTTGTTCATCCTTGAACCCACCTTGCCTAAAATATCTAGTTTCAAAGACATCAAACATTGATAGAAAGCAGGATAAAGCTAAAATAACAACTAGAGCACTTGAAAATACTTGAGTTGCTTTCTATGCTATAAAGTAAACTAATTTTTTTTTGTGTTTTTGATAAACAGAAGCAAAACAAGAAAAAAAAATAAAAACAAGACAATAAACAAAATAAAGAGGTTGAGAGTGAGAGACTCCCCTTGCCAGAAGACTTCTTCCTCCCGGGCAACGGCGCCAGAAATTCTTGATGCCCTTTTGATTGTGTGTTGGAAACCCCAAGAGAAAGGTGTGATGAGCAAGTGGCAAGAATGTCCCTCAGTTAAGAACCAATGTTATCAATCCAGTAGGAGGAAGAGTATCCCAGGAAGGTTGATGCCACTGACGGTGGTGCTGGTGCTTCACCGGTGTCTGCAGCAACGTGGAACCTGTACACAACACAACCAAAATACTTTGTCCCAACAGTACGGTGAGGTTGTCAATGTCATGGGTCTTGCTAAAAAAAAGATTACACGTATAGTGTGGAAAATGATGTATGCTTGCAGTAAGTAAAGAAAGCAGGAAATAGTTGTGGTTTGTTTAACAGTGTGGAAAAATGGACCGGGGTTCATAGTTTCACTAGTGGTGTCTCTCCATAAAAGATAGCATGCTGGGTGAACAAATTACAGCTGGGCAAATGACAAATAAAGGTTGCACCGTAGTTCACAATATGACATGATGATTACTATGATATTTAGTGCGGGCATTACAACAATATACATATACCGACATCCATCTGGATCTATAACTAATAATCCACCCTCAGGTTATCATCCGAACCCCCTTAGGTATTAAGTTGCAAGCAACAGATAACTGCATCTAGCAGAGTGTGTAATGTAAGCAATGATTATGCACGCGGGCACTCTCACCGTTGTTTTCTCCCTAATGGCAACAGCACATCACCCCCTTCATGTTTCTGTCACTCGAGCAAGGTGGTGAGGAGGCATGAACCTACTATCGAGCATAAATACTCCCTCTTGTAGTCACTAGCAACTACTTTGCCAGAGCAACCACTAACAATGGAAAGCATGCAAGATCACAAATAGCATAAGAAAATAAAGACTATAATCAACTTGGCATAAGGTCAATATTCATCGGATCCCAGCAAACACAGCACAAAGAGTTACATAAGATCAATCTCGCTCATGATAGGCAGCTCATGAGATCTAAACATGGAGGCATATGAGGAGAAGACGACCATCTAGCTACAGCTACGAAGCCGTAGTCCAAGGATGAACTACTCACGCATCACTCCGGAGGCAGGCATGGTGATTTAGAAGCCTCCGGTGATGATCTCCACTCTGGCAGGGTGCAGGAAACAGCTTCAGAACCCCCCTGGTTTAGGGTTGACGGTGACGGCGGTTGCGGAACTTTTCGGGGATTTTTGATCAGGTGCTTAGGGTTTTCCATCCGGGGGGATTAAATAGGCTAAAGGGCAAAGGCGGTGGAGCTCTAGGGGGCCCACACCCATAGGTGGCGCGGCCAGGGGGACCCGCGGCACACTATGGTGTGGCCCCCCTGTTGCCCGTCTTCGACTCCTCTTCGGTGTTCTGGATGCTTCCTGGGAAAACAGGAACTTCGGGCTTTGTGGGGTCCAATTCCAAGAATGTTTCCAGAACAATTTTCTGAAACAAAAAACTGCAGAAAACAGGGAACTGGCACTTGGCATCTTGTTAATAGGTTAGTCCTGGAAAACGTATAAAAATGCTATAAATAAGAGAGAAAACAAGTAGCAATTAACATAATATGATCATGGAGCATCAGAAATTATAGATACATTGGAGACGTATCAATGAACCATGGGGGCATCCCCAAGCTTTGATCTTGCACTCTTCTTGATCACATATATCACCTCTTCTCTTGACCCTTAAAAACTTCCTTCACACCACAATCAAACAGTAATTCACATTAGAGGGTTAGTGCAACAATTAAAAATCCATTGGTTCTGTATGGCACAAGTGCTATTGATACTTTTAAAAATTAGATACAGCCACTGATGTTTCGTGAAGCAGAGAAGTCCACTTGACATTTAAAAAGAGCAAATGCAAGAAAAATGGCAGGATTTGTCAAAACCAGAACAGTCTGTAAAGACATTTTTTTCGAGGCACTTACGTTACTCATATCGAAAAACTTAAAGATCAAAAAAGTTGCAGAATTAGCCGAGGAGTAAGCACAAGAAATTTCAGATGATTCAGATTTTTCTATGATTTATGCGATTTTTTACGGTGGACAGAAGAAATCTGTTTCTTGCGCAGAAATCCGAAAAGCAACTCCAACTCTCTTCAAAAACGTTACTTGGAACTACTAAAACATGAAAAGAAAGAGACAAAGGAGTTTCTACAGAAGTATAAAACCCCTTGACTCAAAGAAAATAGAGAAAAACAAAGCAAAAATAGAACAATGGCTTGTCTCCCAAGAAGTGTTTTTCTTTAACGCCTTTTAGCTATGCCCAGAAAAGTGGAATCAAGTATTTTCAAGTGCAGGGGCATTCAAATCAAGATTTTGCAATTCCTTAATAATACATTGTATTTTATCTAATTGAGTTTTAGATTGTCCTCTCTTAGAACATTTAGTCTTAGTATTCTCATCAAATAAATTCTCAGGAACAATCCAATCGAAATTCTTCTCTTGGGCTTCATGCAGTGCTACTAATTTAAAGGGGATTGGTATTTTGTCCTCCTTTTCATTTTAGATTCTGTTTTTTTCTAGAGCAAGAACAATATCTACACATGAGCCAAGCATATTGAAATGATCAAATACTTTACTAGCTTCTATAGCAACATCTCCAAATTCTTTAAGCATGGTTTCTAAGATAAAGTTCCTTTTCTAAACATCTTCAGTGTTATTCAAGTTGAGGAACATATGCTGTAATATGGGATGGAGGTTAACAAACATAGCTTCTAAAATGTGAACTAAAGAAGTTGTAGCAGTATCATAATTTGGAGCAAGTTCTACTATGGATTTCTCCTCAAAATTATCTTGCTTACTAACGTGATCAAAGAATTCTTTAATGGTACCCTTTCCAAGTATAAAACCACTTCCTACTGGCAGATCTTTCAGGGTAAACTTAGGGAACAACATGATGAAAAATAACAACGAGGTAACAAAAGTAACAACTAGAATAAGAACTAATTTTTTATGTTTTTGATAAAGAGAAGCAAACAAGACAAAATAAAACAAACTAAGCAAAACTAAAACTGAGAAAAGAGATTGGAAATGAGAGACTCCCCTTACAGAAATTCTCTTCCTCCCCGGCAGCGGCGCCAGAAAACTCTTGATGCAAACGTTTGTAAACCCCAAGTGAAAGGTTGTGAAGAGTGCAATGGCAAGTTTTCCCTCGGAAAAGAAACCAAGGTTAAATCGACTAGTAGGAGGACAAGCAATCTCTGAAGGTTGATGCAGCTGAGGTGGCAGGGCGCACTACCGGTTCAGCAGCAACGTGGAACCTACACAGCACAATCAAATCACTTTACCCAACGTAGCAGTGAGGTTATCAATCTCACTTGTTTTGCTAAACACAAAGAGGTTAAACATATGGTATGAAAAACAGTATGAAAGCAGTACCAGCAGTATGAAAGCAGTATGTGTTTTATCAGTATGAGGAAAATGGACCGGGGTCCATAGTTCACTAGTGGTGTCTTGTCAATAGGTTAGTCAGGAAAATCGATAAAAATGACATAAAGTGTATAGCAAACATGTGGGAAACAATAAGAAAACAACATGGAACATCAGAAATTAAGGATACGTTTATGACGTATCTCCTCTCAATAACAATTTTGCCTCTGTTCTAAAATTAAAAAGCTCTAGCCCATGATGTAATCCCTGCTTCCATTTGCGAAGGGCCTATCGTTTACTTTTATGTTGAGTCAGTACACCTATTCCCTCTATCTTAAGCAAGCATCTGTGTTCTTGAGATTCAACCATCTATATATTGTTAATATTTACAATCATTTATTTTATCCTTCCTTTATTTGAGCACAAGGACCTTTATCTATGGGAATATGACTTTAAAAGTTTTTCTTTGACTACAAAAGGAAACCGTGATGGTTGAGCTTGTAAGTTCTGCATTATAGCTCTTGCGTAAAGACTCTTCTTGAAAGATAAGTTGAATTGTTTATTGTTCGCTGACCAAGAATAAAGTTTGCCATCACCAATTTATTTTCTCTATGTACCTTTATTTGTGGTTATTCTCTTACTAGTTTCAAGTTATATTATATGAATAGGAGTTGATGTCTAATTTTTTTATTCATTTGAGTAAATGTTGATGCTTCTTGTAAGTATTAATTATTATCGACACTTCACTCCATAAACATGTGGACTTGTATAATGAGCTTAGTTTCGCTTGGGGACAAGCGAGGTCTATGCTTGGGGGAGTTTATATGTCAATTTTGCACTATTTTATATCATAATTTGCTATTATTCATTGATATATTTCATATTATGATGCACTACTTATGTTATTTTATCTTTTTTTGTACGTTTGATGATTATTGAGGATTTATCCGCTGGAGTCAGATTTTGCATCACTATTTAATGTCAGGCTACCATATCTGCAAAACTCCAAAGACACTGAAACTTCCGCGAAAGATCTTATTTTTTCCGATGACGGAGCAAGCCAACAGGGGGGAGCCAGGAGGGCCAGGTGGCCTCCATGCCATACCAGGGTGTGGGCCCCAACCTGACCGTGCTGGCATGTGGTGTGGGCCCCTTGGTTGGCTCCTGACGCTGCCCCTTGGTGCATATCTTCCCCGAAGACCTAAATTATCCAGGAGTTTGTCCACACAACTTTTTGCCGCCTCCACACGACGGAAACCACCGAGAGAGAAAAATCTCTCCGGCAGAGAGAAATCTACCGAGGAAATCCCCTCCCAGAGGAGGGAAATCATCGCCATCGTCACCGCCACCACGCTGCACTTCATCGGGATCATCATCTTCATCATCCACCACGCTGCCATTATCATATCCACAGCTCCACTCCATTCTGTTGTAACATCTAGGGCCATACCTTGTCTAGTTCATTGAGGAGACTCTCCCGGTGTTGATTACTCTCTGTATTTGATGCTATTTAGTTTTATCGGTGGATTAAGGTTTAGGTACATATTTTTATTCATCATTATATCACCTCTGACCATGATCCATATGATGTCTTGTGAGTAGTTCGTTTAGTTCTTGAGGACATGGAAGAAGTATATTTGTTAGTAGTGGAATAATGTTGAGTAATATTTAATAATTTGATATTTATGTTGTGGTGTTATTACTCTAGTGGTTTCATGTGAACGTAGACTACATGGTACTTACCCTTTATGGGCCTAGGGGAATGCATCGTGTATTTAACTTGTTAATTTTGGGGTTGTCGGAGCGACAGTAACCTGAACCCCCGTTGGTAAGTTGGTGCACGAGGGAGTGTAGGATCCAAGAGTTTAACGGTGTGGTTAGATTTATATTAATTACTTTATTGTAGTCGTGGAAGCTTGCAAGGGGTTTAATCACAAGTACGTATTAGTCCTAGGAAGGGCAGTGCGTAGACTAGCGGTTGTGAACGGACAACGATGTCGGCTAGAGGGGGGTGAATAGGCGAATAAAATTTTCTGGTTAAGTTTTGCTAAATGTAGAAATAAACTAGGTGTTTAAATTAACAAGCACACTATCTAAATATTCTAGGCTCAACTAAGTGCACCAACAATTTATGCTAAGCAAGAAAAGTAAAAAGGTGATAGCAAGATATATGACTTCAAGCACGAAGACTATCACAATGTAAATTGCAAAAGTAAATAACTCGGGTATAGAAATAACAAAGGCACACAGAGATGATGATTATTCCCGAGTTCCACCTTTTTAGTGGATTACGTATCGTTGGAGGGGTGTGAGCTTGCCACAAGAGGCCTACTCAACACTATAAAGGCCTCACCCTGTTCTCCAATGAACCTCGCCACAAAGTCCTAGTTCAGCTTCCACTATTGGTAACCTTCAATCTCGAGGCATGCATCTACAACTTACTTGGAGTCTCTCGAGGTCATCAAAATCTTGGGGCACGCATCCACAACAGAATTGAAGGCTCCCAAGACCACAAGTCGTCTAGGGTCCAAGACCAAAAGAGTAACAAGTTCACAAACTTTCTCTTCCAAATAGCAATAGAAAAAGTGCTCAAACCCTCCACTCTCAAATTCCAACAAAGTAAAAAAAATGATTATGGGGGAATAAGAGAGGAAGAACAAAGGAGGAGAAACACCAAGAACTCCAAGATCTACATCCACTAAGTTCCCCTCACAAAGAGGAGACATGGATTGGTGGAAACGTAGATCTAGATCTCTTATAACTTTTCCCTCAAAAATATGCAAGAATCATGGGAGGGATTGAGAGGGGGAGATTTCTCAGGGTTAACAATGGTGTGAGAGAGAGGGAATTTATTTCTTCACCAAGGTCGAAAATAGCCGTTGCAGCCACTCGGGCCGAAATATCCCCCCCCCCCCCCGCCCCCAAATAATCCGTCTCAAATTTCCGGTTTAGCAAGAAGCCGATGCAACTTTTACTTAGCCGAAATTGTTCTAGGGCCGGAATTTCCGCCGTCGACCCCCCCCCTCCCCGGACTAACAAAAACAATGATACGCAAACTGCAATAACTTTTGCATAGAGACTCCTTTTTATATTCTTGGGCTCATTGAAATCACCACAAAGATAAGTACAATAATATGTAGAGAAACATCATTTTTCAATAATTTAAGATAAAAATATGGGGAAAGGTTTGACCTCTCTATAAAGAACAACCGGTAAAAACTCTAACACCAAAAACCCCAACAAGTTTTCTTACGAAATCTATTTTCGGTAAACCGTGATTTGTCATGAAGATCACGACAATAACCAAAACTCCAAATAGAGAAAATCCAAATAAGAACCAAGCAAGATGATATGCCAATTTATGCAAAGGTTTGAGCTTTTGCCAAAGATGCGATAAAGTTACTCACTTGAAAGCCCCTCTTGATACTACAATTATCGATCCTATAACTCAGTCTCCCCAAAAGTATGAGAATAGTAAAAAATATAAAACCTATAAATATTATACCTTTTCTTTGAGCATTCCACTTAAGCTAGATGATGTCGATCTTGACTCTCTCAAGATGTATCTTGATACTTCATAAACATATCCTTAATTTCTGATGTTCCATGTTGTTTTCATGCCACATGCTACATTTTTTCCTTACACTTTATGTCATTTTTATCGATTTCCCAGGACTAACCTATTAACAAGATGACATAGAGCCAGTTCCTATTTTTTGTTGTTTTTAGTTTCAGAAAAATTGTTCTGGAAATATTCTCAGAATTGGAAAATTCGAAGCCCGTAAGTATTAGAATTCTCGAAGATTCCACGGAGTCCTGAAGAGGCCCAGAGGGGGCTACACCATAGGGTGGCGCTCCCCCTGGCTATGCCTGGGGTGGTGTGGGCCCCTCGGGCGCCCACCGCCATTGCCCTTTCGCCCATATATTCTCCTTGATGCGTGAAGCCTAAATAGGACCACTTTTCCACGAAAAACACCCGAGTCCATTGTCATCGTCAACCCAAGATCGGGAGGGTCTGGAGTTCTCCCTAGCACCCTACCGGGAGGGAAAATCATCACCGGAGGGGTCTACACCACCATGCTTGCCTCCGGAGTGATGCGTGAGTAGTTCATCCTTGGACTACGGGCCCATAGCAGTAGCTAGATGGTTGTCATCTCCTCTTTATGTCTCATGTTTAGATCTCGTGAGCTGCAGATGACCCACAAGTATAGGGCATAGCAACGGTCTTCGAGGGAAGTAAAACCCAAATTTATTGATTCGACACAAGAGGAGCCAAAGAATATTTATATGCCTTAACAACTGATTTGTCAATTCAGCTGCACCTAAAAGTAGACTTTCTCGCAACAATTTATCAATGGTAACAGTTTTTAAACAGCAGTAGAATAAAAAAACAACAGTAAAATAGTAACAGCAGTAGCAGTCGCGGAAAACAGCAGTATGGGAAGTACCGTAGGCATAGAGGGAATGGATGGACGGACATTGCATGGATAACATAGGTCATGTAATAATCTAACACGAGAATTGCAGATAATAATATAAAGCATCAAACATCTAGGCAAACCATAGGCATGTGTTCCAGTATAGTCGTACGTGCTCGCAATGAGAAACTTGCACAACATCTCTTGTCCTACCAGCCGGTAGCAGCGGGGCCTCTAGGGAAACTACTGGTAATTAAGGTGCTCATTTTAATAAAGCACCGGAGCTAAGCATTAACACTCTCCGAACATACGTGATCCTCACATCACAACCATCCCCTCCAGTTGTCCCAATTTCTGTCACTTTGGGGCCTCGGGTTCCGGACAATGACATATGTAAGCAACTTGTTGATGTGATGAAGAAACATAATTATACTCATGAAACAATAACATGTTCAGATCTGAGATCATGGCACTCGGGCCCTAGTGACAAGCATTAAGCATAACAAGTTGCAACAACGGTAGAAACACTAAAAATGGATACTAGGCACTATGCCCTAACAATCTGGCATTATTACATGATCGATCTCATCCAATCCCTTCCATCCCTCTCAGCCTACAACGGTGTTTACTCACACATGTACGAGGGTATCGTGGATGGTTGATGGAGAAGAGGTCGCGGTGTCGATGCCAATGATCTCCTTCAAATCCCCGTCCCGGCAGGGAGCCAGAACAGGAACTTCTGATCCCCGAATCGAGTTTCGGGGTGGCGGCGACGCTCTGTTGTGTTTATGTGGAATATGATGAATCCCCTCGGTTTTTAGGTTACGGGGCATATGTAGTCAAAAGAGGAGTCCGAGGGGGTGAGGGAGTGGCCCACACAACCTGGCGGCGCGGCCAAGGGGGCGCCAGGGAGTGGTGTGGCCCCCTCCTGGCCCCTCTCCTGGCCCCCTTCTGGCTCCCGGGGTTTTCTGGTGTTTTAGGACCAATGGTATCTTTTATGGGCAATTTCCCGAAAGTTGATTTTTCTGCACAAAAACTAGAAACCAAGGTAATTATGCTGAAAACAGCGTTAGTCCGTGTTAGTAGTATCGAAAACTCACAATTTTAGAAGAAAACAATAAGAAAAGTGTTCAGAAAAGGAGGTACGTTTTGGACGTATCAACTCCCCCAAGCTTAGCTTATTGTCTGTCCTCAAGCAATTCAGTGACAACTGTGTGCGATAAAAAAACTTTTACGAACACATTTGTTTCATATGATGTAAATATACTCACTACATGATCAAGTGCTGAGGCAATTCATAATGTATGGAAAATAAAAGTCACCCAGCAGTTATGCAAACCATGAAGAGATGCCAACAAACTAATAATAGACAACATGAAGCATATCAATCTGCAGGATTGCAATGCTCATAATAGGGTATGATAAAGTGTACTCGCTTTCCCTTAATAGTTGTCGTGGTGGTATCACGGCAGATGCCATGTGATGGCTAAAGTTTGGGGCCGATGGACGCTGGAGGTGCTCGGGGAGGGATCACACGGCGAGTAGCCGCGTGTGGATGTCTCAAGCACTGCAAACAACAAGATCTTACCCAGGTTCAGGGCCCTCGTGTGGAGGTAACACCCCTACTCCTGCCTTTCTCTCTTTATGTGTGTTACCGAGTAGCCACAGTACAAATCAGGCCTTCAGCCGAGTAACCACTCTAGCTCTTAAGTTCTCTCTGTGTTAAGTGAAGCAACCTCTGGATCATCCCTCGCGCAGGAGAGGGCAGGGCACCTTATATACTGGTGCCCAGCCGAATAGAATAAGACTAAAAGGTACTACTGATGTGACAGGAGCACTGCAGAACAGAGCACGCTTCCAGCTTCTCGCTGACGCGGGCGCCGTAAGTCGTCGCGCCGTTCGGGGATGGGACCTGTCCACCCTTGTCAGTGAGATAGGGTAGGCCCCTAGCCCTGTCCTGTCCCCTCTGTCAGTGACAGGACTTGACAGGCGCCTACCGCACTGTAGCCACGCCGTAGTGCGGATAATCACGCGCTCCGTAAGTTGAACAGCACGCCGATACGGACGCAGGATACGCGGGATACCTTGTCAGAACGGCTCCATTGACTTCTGGCCCGAGTAGGAACTCACTCCCTCTACTCGGACCAACTTCTTTACTCGGATGAACATAACTTGCTTGATTTCTCCTCTTGGCCATTGGTGGGTACGGCCGGATAGAAACCTACCGGGTAGCAAGTACCGGGTAGCCGTCTACCCGGTCAAACAGCACCTTTGACCTTGCCTTTAGAACTTGCCTTACCCCTACTCGGCGGTAACCCCCCAACATTAGTCCCCGAAGCTGGTAGAGTCCTGCGAACTTGTTCACTGGGTCCTGCCAGCTTAAAACAACCTTCTCTTCGTAACTGAAAGGGGCCGAGTAGCACCTCCACACGGCCCTTCAATTCTTGCTTGCATCTCTACTTCTCCGAGTAGCAACACCTTTCTTCTGTGATGCCGAGTAAAAATAACTTAGCGAAATCTCGAAACACAATGCCGCTCAAACGGTGCGAATCCACCTCTGCATGTCGCTACGGGGCACGTGTCACACCCCTGTGCCCCCGACGCCTCGGTGCCTGGAGTACAGCAGGCCACGCGCCAATAACTGCACCCCCGGCCCACTAGCCTGTTAAGTCACTTCAACCTCACTCAAGAGCCCACGATCTCTGCGCAACCCATGCCGCACGATCTCTGCGCACAATCAATCCGCGAATAATCCGCTGGTAACTGCAACTCGAGGGGAGAGATAAATACCCCCTCGGCGCTCTCTTCTCCTCTTTCCAGCCCTTTCCAATCTCACGCCCCCTCGCCTCTCCGCCGCCGTCGAGCACACCGCCACCGCAAATCCTTGCTGCGCCGCTGCTCCACGCGCCGCCAGAGAGACAGAGAGCAACTCCTCCACTCAATCTCCAACTCCAATCTCCCACAAAACTTTCCGCCTCCATGGCTCGCGGAGAAGACGACGCCGCCGCCCGCGCCGGTTGGGAGGTATCGGAGGTCACGGCGGAGGACTACAGTGGCACGTCAACACCCGTCGCGTCCCTCCCGGCGTGAGGTGCAGGCAGCCAGGTAACAAAATCATCCCTACACCTGAGAAGGATGAATTCGTCGTCTTCCTTGCGCACTTCAAGCGCGGCTTCGGCCTTCCAATTTCTGACTTTTTCTCCGAGTTCCTCAAGAACTTTGGCCTCTAGCCACATAATCTTCCCCCCAACGCCATGGTCATGCTTTCCATCCATGCCGTGGTCTGTGAAGCCTTCCTTGGCGTCTACCCAACCATCCATAGTTGGGCTCGCTATTTCTTCTTCCGCAAACAGAGCATCCCCAATCCTGGGCACACAGAGAGCGCCCGCGCGATGACGCAGACGGGATGCGCCATGATGCTGCAACGCACAACTGGCCATCACCCGCGCGTGAAGGGACTGGAAACTTTGCGCAAATGGCAGCGCAGTTTCCTGTACGTGAAGAATGTCGCCACCGAAGAGGGGAAGCCGATCCAGGACCGGATAGGGCTTCCGAAGTGGAAGAATGCAAGGCCAACCCAACAGAACTGGGGCTACAATCCCAAGAACAACATCGAGGATGGTGTCCAGATTGAGCGACGCCTGGCCGAGTTGCGGGATGAGGGATTCCACCGAGATGATCCCATCGCATGCTGGATTTCGCGCCGAGTGCTTCCGCTCCAACGTCGCTCCCACAAGATGTTCTATATGGGAGGAAGCCGAGACTGCACGAGGACAACCAGCTTCGAGCTCAGCACAGCCGAGGTGGCCATCTGGGCGAGATCCATCATGCAGACAACACTCTCCGACACCTGGCAGTATGGCTTTGTGCCGTATAGCCGCCTCAAGCGAATCGAACAGGTTAGCCTTCTGTGCTTTATTTCTGCACTCTGATACCGAGTAAATGGCTTCTCAGCTTTATATGCTTAGTCTTTGCATGCTGCACCGAGTAGAGTATCACAAATATCTTGTTGGCTTTACATGCTTTGTGTTTGCATGCCATGCCGAATAGAAATCCTTAGCTGCATATGCTTTGTGTTTGCACGTTATTCCGAGTAGAACCCCTTAGCTTAATATGCTTTGTGTTTGCATGCTATTCCGAGTAGAACCCCTTATCTTAATATGCTTTGTGTTTGCATGCTATTCCGAGTAGAACCCCTTAGCTTAATATGCTTTGTGTTTGCATGCTATTCCGAGTAGAACCCCTTAGCTGAGAACTCAACTTACTTGTGCCATCTGTTTGCCTCTACAGCACATAGATCGCCAGGGAGAAGAAGACGTTGAAGTCTTCGAGGGCAACTGGTCGGATGACCGAGAAGAGGATGATGAGACCGCC
The DNA here is from genome assembly GCA_028641055.1 of Alopecurus myosuroides. Lineage (NCBI taxonomy): Eukaryota > Viridiplantae > Streptophyta > Magnoliopsida > Poales > Poaceae > Alopecurus > Alopecurus myosuroides. The sequence continues at coordinate 551,108,939 of CM054058.1, forward strand.
TACGACACCCAGGACACACTCTGCATCCCTCACGCCCATCAGCCTGGTAAGCACCAAGTTGACGCGTCTATCCGGGACTGGTCCGAGGATGACAAAGGTGACCAAGTTCACCTCTCTGACCGCGAGTAGCCCACTCTGATTTCCTTTTCTGTTTCTCAATTCCTTTTCTCTTCTACTCTGCAGAGGATCCTGAGCTGAACGATGATGACGAGGAGCCCATTGACGTCAAGCCTCTATCTGTGGCTGCTCCCACAACCCGGAAAAGGGTGGGCAGTGGTGTCGAAGAACCTGCTGCCAATAAGGCCAAGAAGACCGAGAAAAAGAAGACCACCACCGCCAGAAGACAACCCCCTACCACCAATGGGTAAGTCACTCCATCCGAGTACCACTCTGTTGCTGATTCTCACTATGCTTTTCTCCTTCTCCTTTTCTGAACCATTCCCTCTTCCAGCGCCCCTCTGGACGCTGATGCTGCAGCAGCTCTCACTCGCTCCAAGAGGAAAGCTGTTATGGACCTCGAGAAGCTCGTCGAACTCTCAGACGAGGAAGATGAACCAGCCCAGCAAGACAGGACGCGTGGGTCCTCTCCTGTTAAGTTAGAAGAAGACACCGGCGCCGAGAACATAGGCGCTGGTGAAAATGTTGATGATGAGACCATGGAGCAGCAGCAAGACGCTGCTCACGACGAGATGCCACCGTCTCCCCCAGCCGCAACGACTGGGGGGGACACTGAAGAAAACCTCCAGCAGCAACAAGACAGTGCCGCGCTGGAGCGGCAAGACGAAACCGCTGAGCAGCAGGACGATCATGTTGCAGCTCAAGATGACCGCGTGGCCGGGCCGCGGGTAGAAGAAGTAACAGACTTCCAGCCTGATCCCGCTGCCGAGCAGTGGGTAGAGAAGACAGTGGTGGAGCCAGTCCTCCAGAGCCAAGCACAGCGAGACGCTGCGCAGGGTAGCCGGCCCCCTGTGCCGCCTACCCAGCAGGCGACTCCACCAACTGCGCCAAGCCCTCCACCAAAGCAGAGTACATCCAAGACCACTTCCCAGCAAGGGCCTCCAACCACTTCTCGCCAAATGCCTCCGTTCGCTTCTCGGGCGGGCACTGCTCCGAGCCCCAAGAAGACTGCTAAGCTTGAAGCTGCGCCCACCAGGAAGAATCCATCGCGCCAAGCTGCGCAGGCCGGGAACCAGATGCCACCACCCAAGCCACCGCTTGCGCCAGCCGGGAAGCCAACAAAGAGCACACAACTCACCATTGGCGGGCCCACCTCTAGCAGCAAATCGACTACTGCTGGACCTGCTGGCCCTGGCGAAGGGCCGAGTGCCGGAGATGATGTCCGCGTGCAAGCCAGTTGGCGGCAATACCTACTGGAGGTGTCCAAGCAATACGACATCTCACTGGCCAAAGGCGAGAAGAAGATTTCTGCCTTGAAGGGAGGCCAGGCCAAAGCGGTCGAAGTCAAGTCCAAAGGCAAGTACCCACGACCAGTTCCTGAGCTCCACTCGCGCGAAGCCGAGGAGGATGAGATCGAGTCAAAGGGCATGATCGCGGTCCTGGACCAGGTAGCCTTCGTGGACAAGGTCTGGGAAAGTGATGCCCATGGCGTCCCAAAGTGGAACGGCCTGACGCTGGGTCTAGTCGACCACTACCGGCGTTGACTGGAACAAGGCCGATATCGGCTCTGTTCCAATGCCCATAGCTTCCCCCACCTGCACTCTGGCCGGAAAGCTGTTCTGCCTCCGCAAAGCCGCCGAGGACGTCGAGCAGTCCTATGTTGTACGTGTTCTTTCTTTTCTTGCTTTTTCCGAGTTTCCATTTCTCTGTTCTCTTCCTCTTTGCCTCTTTACCTCTTCACTTCTTCACTTCTTAGACATTCCTCCAGTCCCGAGATTAGGGCCGAGTAGATGAAAACTCGACCGAGTTGCCGTCTACTCGGGGAAAATCTTCCAAAAAATACTTAGACTCTTTTCTCTTCTCTTCCACAGAATAGCCTCCTCAAGAGGACAAAGGTGTTCCGCCGGCTGCTCTGGAACCATCGCATTGCCAAGGACAAACTCGAGGCTCTTGAAGCTGAGAAGAAGATGGGTGAGGCGATGGAGCAGGCGGCTTTGGACAAGACCCTCCAGATCTCTGAAGTGGAAGGTAAGCTCGTAGCATTTCGGTTTGTGCGTTTTGTGTTTACGCCCGTTTGTTTGCTTTTTGCTTTAACATGGTTACTCTACAGGCAAGCTCAAAGAACTGATGGAGAAGCACAGCGACTGCGAGGTCTTCGCTGCCTCAGCCTAGACCAAAATAGCAACTCTGGAAGGTGAGTTGCTCTCCTTCTCTTCACAATTGCCTCTTTTTACTCTGTTACCCTGCTAACACTGCTGTTCTCTTTGCAGAAGAATACAAGAAATTCCGGGAGCAGCACCTTAATTGCCTCATGCCCGCCGAAGTGCGGCAACAGCTGGAATCCCGAGATGCCGAGATCCAGAAGGAGCATGATGCTGAAAGAGCTGAGTTCAAAGAAATGCAGGTGAAGCTGAAATCTGCTCTTCGGGATGCTCTCGACCAGGCTGCCGAGAAGGACAAGATCAAGACAGCTGCCAAGGACAAAGAGAAGGCGCTTGAGATGGAGATCTCGGTGTTGAAGAAGCACAACGAGCAACTCATCCTCCAGATTTCTAACGCACGCCGCATCGAAGACATGCATATTGCTGACGAGGAGGACTGGAAGATCAAGCTGGATGCGCTGCTGGTGGATCTCAAACGTAAGTCTTCCCTTCTCTGCACCTGGCCGTTTCTCTTCTCTGCCACTTTTCTATCTGGTTTCCTCTCTTCTCTGCCTCCATTTCTAACTCTTGCTGGTTTTTCTTTTAGATATTTTCCCTGATCTCCGAGCCGCTAGCACGCCTGCTCTGGAGAAGGCAAAGCAACTCCGAGCTGCATCCGGGATGCCCGTTGACACCAAGTCCAGCGTCAATGATAATCTCCTGAGTATCAAGACTCAACTAAGCCAACTCAAGGGCTTGGGCACCACCATGGTGTCCACAGCATACAAGCTCCATGATCTGTTCTGGCCGAATCAATCTGCGCCAGACAGCTTCAGCGCGCTCGCAGAGAAGCTGGATGGCATGAAGGCCGAGTTGAAGAAGTGGCGCGCCTCTGCAGCTCGGGCAGGAGCTGACGAGCTGCTCCATTTCATCACAAGCTGGTACGAGAACCTCAACCTTGACAGGATCCTCAAGATGCGCGAAGACTCCAAGTGGACCAAGGATCCCGACTGCGTCGCTCGCCGGAAGGCAGTGGCCTACGAGATAGCTTCTTACACTGACACTGCCAACTACATCGACGGCCTCCCCGAGCCCGACACCGAGCCTGAGGACGAGGGCGGAGATGAAGGGGACGATGACGATGACGCCGAGTCGGAGGGCTTGAGCGTGTTTGAGGAAGATGTCACCGATGGATCCGCCGAGAAGGGGAAGGCCAAGGTTGACGCCGACGCCGAGAAGCCGCAACCCAACGCCGAGGAGACCACCATCACCACCGAGATGGTGATCTAGCAAGCGGCTCCCGAGATGGGCGCGACTGGCGTCTTCCCGATGCCCAGCTTGCAGTCTGCTTCATCGACCTCGGCCACGGATCCCATCTCCGTTGCTACTGCAACCTCAGAGCCAGCCGCCAACGCCAACTCTGAAGCTGATGCTGACAGCGCCAAGGCTGATGTTGATGCCGAGAAAGCTGAAGCTGATAACACTGCTGCGGACAGCACCGATGCTACCTCCAAGTGAATCCTGAAAAACTTATTCTCTAGAACTTTTATCAGATCCCCGGGATGCCGGGTGCAAATGTATCCAAACTATTAAGTCTTTGTTGCTAGTCAGTTTTATCTTAGTTGAAGTTCTTAGCCACTCTAGCTCAATGCCGGGTTGCGTTAATATGCAAGTCCCCGAGTTGCATTTTTTATCCACTCTTCCTTTTTATCTCAGCTCTTACCTGCAACCTATTGCTTTTTTGGTAGTCGAGTCACAAGAGTTCAAAGTTGGAGTTTCAAATACTTAGCCACTTAGAAAAATCATAGTAACGCTGCCCACCACTTAGCCGAAAAGAAAAAACAGTAAGAAACACTCTATTCGGTTGCCACACGCTTCCTTTCCTTTGCAATTTTTCATGTGTTCATTGACCCTTTGGCTTGTTCTCTGGCTTGCCATGAAGCCGGGTTGCGAACAGCAGCAGAGTCGCAGAGTGTCCGGTGGGTTTAAACACACTACTTTGTATGCTTTTGAAATTCTAAGTGGTTCAACCGAATAGACAAAGTAAAACAGAGTAATCACAAGGAACAATTTGGACGAGGGCAGTCCCCGAGTTCAATTTCAGATTGCCGAATAGGAGTTTAACTCGGATAAGAAGATACATACACAGTTTGCTCATGAGTGAAAACGTCGGAGTAGAGCTACATTCCAAGGGCGCTTGGATTCCTCTCCAGCCCTATCCGGACTGTTCTTCTGGGTGGCTGTGCGTCAACTAGATAGTAGGCATCATTGTGCAAGGCCTTGATCACAACGAAAGGCCCTTCCCACGGAGGGGAAAGCTTGTGCATCCCAGCCGTGCGCTGCACGAGCCTAAGCACCATGTGTCCTTCTCGGAAAACCCTTGGGTTCACTTTCCGACTGTGATAACGCCTCAAGTTTTGCTGGTAAACAGCTGAACGTGACAGAGTTAGCTCTCTTGCTTCTTCTAGCAGGTCAACGTCATTTTCTCGAGCTTCTCTAGCCTCTGCCTCAGTGTAGAGGGTTACACGGGGCGAGTCATGCTCTATGTCAGTAGGCAACACGGCCTCAGCTCCATATACCAGGAAGACTGGTGTGTAGCCGGTTGACCGGTTAGGGGTAGTCCTTAGACTCCACAACACCGCTGGCAACTCGTCTAGCCAACACCCGGGTGTTTTCAGCAGTGGCTCAATCAGTCTTGGCTTTATGCCGGATAGCACCATGCCATTTGCTCTTTCAACTTGCCCATTGGAGGCTGGATGCGCAACAGATGCAACATCTAGCCGAATGCGCTTATCTCTGCAGAACCTCGCAAAAGCACCCTCAGCAAAGTTTGTGTCATTGTTAGTGATAATGTTGTGCGGGTAGCCATATCTCAGGATCACATCCTTCAGGAAACTCACAACAGTGGATCCATCGCACTTCCGAATAGGCTTCACCTCAATCCACTTGGTGAACTTGTCAACCATGACCAAGATGTGAGTCATGTTGCCTCTAGCTGGCTTGAAAGGACCCACCATATCCAAGCACCAAACAGCAAATGGCCAACTAATGGGAATGGCCTTCAACTCGGAGGCTGCCATATGAATCTTACTTGCAAATCTTTGGCAGCCATTGCACTTTCTCACGATATCTTCCGCTTGCTTCAAGGCAGTGAGCCAAAAGAAGCCATGCCGAAAAGCCTTGTTGACCAGAGCCCGAGAAGAGGCGTGATGCCCGCATTCTCCTTGATGTATCTCCACCAGGATTTCTTCTCCTTCCTCTGGCGCTACGCAGCGCTGCAGCACACCAGTAGGACTTCTTTTATGCAGCACATCTCTGAAGATAGTATATAGCCCTTGGATCTTCTCTGAATTTGCCTCGCGGTAACTTCATCACTCGGCAAGGTGTCGTCCTTTAGAAAGGATAATATGGGCAGAGCCCAACTCGGTGTCTCCTGGATGGGAAACACTGGTTCATCCAGTTCCATTGGATCAGTCACCACTTCTTCTTCTGAGTTGGAGACGAGTCCCCGAGTTAGGAGGGGTAGTCCCCGAGTAAGAAGGGACAGTCCCTGGGTTGCAGGTGCCAGTCCCCGGGATGGAGACGGCAGTCCCCAGATTCTCTTTTGCAACCTCCCAGTCAATCTCCATGGAAACAGCTTCCTCACCAGGCAGAGAAGGAACAAATATAGACTCCGAGTTGGGGGATGGCTTGATAGATGGCTTTCTCAAATGCTGCAAGGCAATCCCAGCCGGGATGTACTGCCGAGAAGACCCCAACTTGGACAGCTCATCAGCTGCCTCATTCTCTTCTCGGTGTATGTGTTTGAATTCGCACCCTTCAAAGAAACCAGTCATGGTTTGCACCAGAAACCGATATGATGCCATGTTGGCATCCAGAGCATCCCAGGTGCCTGATACTTGCTGCACCACCAGATCCGAGTCACCATAGCATATGATGCGCTGCACGCCAACCTCCTTGGCCACCTTCAAGCCGTGTACCACGGCCTCGTACTCTGCTACATTGTTGGATGCCTTGAAGTGGATCTGCAGCACATACTTGAGTTGATCTCACTTGGGTGATGTGAGCACGACGCCAGCACCCAGGCCTTCCTTCACTTTGGAGCCATCAAAATGCATCTTCCAGTAGTTGGCTACTGGAGAAGGAGGCTCATACTGCACCTCAGCCCAATCCACCAGAAATCTGCTAGGATCTGTGACTTGATAGCTTCTCGTCTTGGGTACGAAGGAGCGTACGCGGCCAGCTCGATCGCCCACTTGGCTAGTCTGCCACTTGCCTCCTTCTTGCCCATGATCTCCGAGATGGGAGCAGAGCTCACCACTGTGATGGGATGCTCTTGGAAATAGTGCTTCAGCTTCTTGGCGCCCAGGTACACGCCGTAAGTCATCTTCTGGTAATGCGGGTAGTTCTGCTTGGAACTGGATAGCACCTCACTGAGATAATATACTGGCCGCTGCACAGTCTTGTCTTCCTCTTCTCTCTCCACCACAATCACAACACTGACTACTCGGTTAGTCGCAGCAATGTACAACAGCATTGGCTATTTGGGTAGCGGACTAGCCAAGATGGGAGCGCTACCCGGCATGGCTTTCAACTCCTTGAATGCTACATCAGCTTGCGGTGTCCAGACAAACTTGTCACTCTTCTTCATCAATTGATACAGAGGCAAGGCCTTCTCGCCCATTCTGCCCAGGAAGCGGCTCAGAGAAGCCAAGCAACCAGTGAACTTTTGCACATCCTTCAGGGATCTCGGCAAAGACATGCTCTCTATAGCTTTTATCTTTGAAGGATTGGCCTCAATGCCCCGACTGGATACCAAGAAGCCGAGTAGCTTGCCAGCCGGGACGCCAAAGGTGCATTTAGTCGGGTTCAACTTCATCTTGTACTTGCGCAAGTTGGCAAATGTTTCCTCAATGTCACTAAGCAGAGTATGTGTTTTATTCGTTTTTTGATGACAATGTCATCTACGTACACCAGCACATTTTTGCCAATTTGATCATGCAAGCATTTCTGCATGCATCTCTGATACGTAGCCCCAGCATTCCGCAACCCAAAGCACATGACACGATAGCAATAAGCCCCGTACGGGGTAATAAAGGCAGTCTTTATTTGATCAGCAGGGTTGAGAGCTATCTGATGAAAACCAGAGTAGGCATCTATGAAAGACAAAAGCTCACAACCGGCAGTGGAATCGATCACCTGATCTATGCGGGGTAGCGGAAACGGATCCTTGGGGCAAGCCTTGTTCAGGTCGGTGTAGTCCATGCACATACGCCATGCGTTGTCGGCCTTGGGGTCCTCCTTCTTCTTCTTAACCATAACCGGGTTGGCTAGCCAGTCCGGATGCAATACCTCCATGATAAAGTTGCTTATCAGCAACTTGGTGATCTGATCACCGATAGCTTTCCTCCTCTCATCACAAAAGCGGCGCATAGCCTGTTTGACTGGCTTGGCATCATGCCGCACATGTAGCGAATGCTCAACCAACTCCCTCGGGACACCCGGCAAATCCTCATTGGACCAGGCAAAGACGTCCCGATTCTCACGGAGGAAGTGGATGAGCTCGCTTTCCTATTTCTCTCCCAACCCGGCGCCAATGATGGCAACATGGTCTGGGAACTCAGGATCAACCTGGACCTTGTTTGTCTCCTGGGACGCCGGGAACGCAGTCCCGTACTGGCAACTCGGCATGCCAGGCGCACCACCTTGCGCTGCTTGCGCCATAGCCACCACCTCATACATCTTCTTCTTCTCGGCAGCAATGACCATGGATTCCGCCAGCTGGGAACCAGCAGAGGCACACTCCAAAGACCTCTTGTAATCACCCGAGATGGTGATGACTCCATTGGGACCAGGGATCTTCATCTTCAGGTATGCAGCATGGGTTGAAGCCATGAACTTGCTGAGAGCAAGCCTACCGAGTAGAGCATGGTAGGGGCTCTGATGATCAACTACCTCGAATGACAGGCTCTCAGTGCGGCAGTTCTCCCTGGTACCGAATAGGACGTCTATCTAGACGCGGCTGATTGGAGAGCAAGACACTCCCGGCACAATGCCATGGAAAGTGGTCCTGCTGGGTAGTAACATGTTCTCGGCCATCCCGAGCTTCTCGAGTGTGTCTCTGTACACAATGTTCATGCTGCTGCCGTTGTCGATCAGGACCTTGCTGAACCGGACGTTCTTCTGAGTACCCAAGAAGGTGGGATCCACCACCAAAGCATAGCTACCCGGGTTGGGCATCACCCTAGGATGATCAGCTCTGGACCATGTGATCTCTTGGTTGCACCAGTGTAGGTAATGAGGCACAGCAGGGATCACAGCATTGACCTCCATCGCACGCCTGTGCAGCGACTGCTTGTCGACAGGCTCGGAGGTGAATATCATGTAGCTCTCATGGTGTTCCTGGTACTGGTTGCGGTCTCCACCACCATTGTTGCCGTTGTTGTTGTTGCCTTGGTTGTTATTGTTGTTGTTGTTGTTCCTGTTGTTGTTGCGGGTGTAGAAGTTGCGGTTGCGGTCGTTGTTGTTGTAGTTGTAGTTGCGGTTACCGTTGTTGTTGAAGTTGCGGTTAGCTCCTAAAGCCACTTGGTTCGCATTCTCTCTTCTCGGGAACACTGCAGGCCTGGGGGCAGCTGCCCGAATAGGCTGCACATTGGCATTCGCAGCTGGCAGAGGAGGAGGAGGGGGCATGCCCTCATTCTTGATCTGTTCCCACCAGCTGCACTGCCGAGTAGTATGGTTGGCTTGCCTAGCCGGATGCCGAGTATGGAAACTGCATGGCCCATCCCTCATGCTCCCAAAGACAAAGTTCGGAGCCGGATCCGAGTTGCCGCTACCCTGCTGGGGAGCATTGTACGGCTTCTTGATGCCTTGGCCCTGATTCTGGTTTTGCCCGTATTGGGCTCCAGCAGTTTTTTGCCTTTGGCTACTCCTAGCAGCCGTGGTCACAGCATTCACCTCCTCGGGATCATACCGAGTATCAATCCGGTCACCTCTGCGCTTGTTGCGGAAATCATTGCGCTTGTTGCTGTTGTAGTTCCTTCTCGGCTCAGGAGAGTCCATCAGAGGCTGAGTTGGGTCGCCGAGTGCATACATATCTGCGATCTTGATGGTCTCAGCAAGAGTACTCCGCATCTCGCGTTGCAGCTTCTGCCACAACATGCTGCCATGCCTGCAGCCCTGAGCAAACCAAGTAATGGCCTGGGCCTCATTCACACCTTCACAGGTATTCCTCAAGGTGCTCCACCGAGTAAGATACTCGCGGTCGGTCTCATCTTCCCGCTGCTTGCACGCGGACAGTTGCTGCGGCCTATTCGGCCTCTTGTAGGTGCTGGTGAAGTTGCTGATGAAGGCCTCCGAGAAGTCCAGCTATCAATTGATACTGTCCTTGGGCAGGTTGTTGAGCCAGGTCCGAGCTGGACCCTCTAGCATTTGCGGAACATACCGCACAGCCCATCTCCGGTTGCCGCCTGCGATGTGCACGGCTGTGACGTAGTCACTCAACCAATCCTCTGGCTTGGTGCTGCCATTGTAGCACTTGGTCCCCCTGGCCAGCTGAAAGTGGTTCACGGATGGCTCATTCATGATACGAGCGCCAAAGCATTCTGGGCCAGGCGGTCCCTTGTTCTCGAGTTGTGCGGACAGATTAATCCGGTCCAGCTTGTATCTTGCATCACTGGGTTCCAACATGCGGTCACCCAGACGGTCAGCAACATTCTTTGGGTCAGCATAGCCGGCTAACCCCATCGCCGAGTAGCCATCGTCATATCTGTTCTCCTGCACAACAGCGGGCTGCACCACCGGGTTGGCTGCTGGCACTGCTGCAGCAGGCTGATGCGTCCTCTGTTGAGTAGGCTGAGCAGCAGGATGCCGAGAAGGGCCTGCACGATCTTCATCTTGCCTCTTACTGTGAGCTTTATGGGCTTGATAGCCCGCTCCTGCAGAGTTGTGTTTCTGACCGGACTCTCGCGGCACAGCGTGCTGTTTTGCGGAGAGAGCCGGGTCGTAAACCTGCATCTGTCTACTTTTCCCAGAGTGCACACTCTGGTCCCTCTCGCGGTTGGGAAGCGGTGATGACGCCTGGTCATCAGATCCCGATGCACGCGAGTGCACAATCTGAGAAGCACCAGCACCCGGATTGGCTTTCCGAAACTCCTCATTCTGCCTAGCAGCTTCTAGCACTAGCTCATTGAGCCTCTCCTGCTGCCTAGTGCGCGTGTTGCTGGCTAGGTTTGGCAACTCAGCAGCTACATCCTCTGCAGCTCTAAGTGTTTTGGCGGGGGTACTATATCTGGGCCTAGTAACAGTGTTTACAGTGGCAGACTGGCTAGGAGCCTCACCAACTACTGCGATCTCGGCGCCCAAATTGCGACGAGTAGCGGCTAGCTTGCTAGACTTCCTAACAACAGGAGTAAAGCCGTGGGCCTTGTTGTACTTATTTTGGTCTCGGCTAAGCTCAAGCCTAACCTTCTCCAGCTCCAGGTGCTCAGCGAGCAGCGCCTGACGCTGTTGGTCGAGCTGCGCCCTCATAGTCATGAGCTCAAGCTCGGTGGGAGGCGGCATGCCCATCCGCACGGCGGATGCCGGTATCATCGGTGTTGTGGAAAGAGGTATGTTCGAGTCCTTCTCGTATGGCTTGTGGACCCTCTGGCTAGCACTCGGGCCAGCAGGTTACTCTATGACTCCCGCGGTGGCGTCCGCGCCCTTCCCGGCATCGATAGCCGGGCCGGTCACCATCACCTCCACGCTGTCTGCAGAGCAGCTAGTTGGCCTTCCGCGGGCAGCGAGCACACCAGGAGGATCTTCCGCGACGAGCATCTCCTCTGGGAACTCGCGGATGACGGTGGTGGCGACGTAGACGAGGTGCGAACCGAAGGAGAGCACCGAGCCGCCTGCCGGCATGGGCCTACCGCCGAAATCTCCGGCGTTGTCGGTGATGAAGTCGAAGGAGTCGAATCTGTGGACAAGGCCACAGACCACATGCTCCCCAGTAGCAGAAATGAGTCCCGTCCGAACATGGACTCCAGCCAGCGCCGCTGGTAGCCCCACGGTGGGCGCCAACTGTCGTGGTGGTATCACGGCAGATGCCATGGGATGGCTAAAGTTTGGGGCCGATGGACGCTGGAGGTGCTCGGGGAGGGATCACACGGCGAGTAGCCGCGTGTGCGATGTCTCAAGCACTGCAAACAACAAGATCTTACCCAGGTTCAGGGCCCTCGTGTGGAGGTAACACCCCTACTCCTGCCTTTCTCTCTTTATGTGTGTTACCGAGTAGCCACAGTACAAATCAGGCCTTCAGCCGAGTAGCCACTCTAGCTCTTAAGTTCTCTCTGTGTTAAGTGAAGCAACCTCTGGATCATCCCTCGCGCAGGAGAGGGCAGGGCACCTTATATACTGGTGCCCAGCCGGATAGAATAAGACTAAAAGGTACTACTGATGTGACAGGAGCACTGCAGAACAGAGCACGCTTCCGGCTTCTCACTGACGTGGGCGCCGTAAGTCGTCGCGCCGTTCGGAGATGGGACCTGTCCACCCTTGTCAGTGAGATAGGGTAGGCCCCTAGCCCTGTCATGTCCCCTCTGTCAGTGACAGGACTTGACAGGCGCCTACCGCACTGTAGCCACGCCGTAGAGCGAATAATCACGCGCTCCGTAAGTTGAACCGCACGCCGGTACGGACGCAGGATACGCGGGATCCCTTGTCAGAACGGATCCATTGACTTCTGGCCCGAGTAGGAACTCACTCCCTCTACTCGGACCAACTTCTTTACTCGGATGAACATAACTTGCTTGATTTCTCCTCTTGGCCATTGGTGGGTACGGCCGGATAGAAACCTACCGGGTAGCAAGTACCGGGTAGCCGTCTACCCGGTCAAACAGCACCTTTGACCTTGCCTTTAGCACTTGCCTTACCCCTACTCGGGGGTAACCCCCCGACAATAGTGAAGCAAAACATAAATGCCAGGGCACCTCTGAAATTCAAATGAAGACTAGAAATCAAGATATCAAAGATACAAGAATCAAAGTTATAACACTATCAATCGTGTTTTGGGACAAGCACATTACACTAAGAATAACAGTCATGCTCTCAAGAAGGTGCATAAAGAGAGAAAGTGAAGACTCAACATAAAAATAAAAGAAAGGCCCTTCGCAGAGGGAAGTAGGGATTAACTCATGTGCTAGAGCTTTTTATTTTATTAAACAGAGGTATTGAAAACATTTTTAAGAGGTGTATGCTTATGTCAACGAATGGTAAACATACAATATGTCACAAGCCAACTAGACTTCACAAGAGCGCCTCCCATAGAAGGACGCATCTAGGTAGAAGGTCATCCCTCTTTCTCTTTTGTTTACACAATTATGCTTTGACTGATAAATCAGGGGAAAAAAAGAGTGAAGAGAATTTGTTGTATTACTTTGGGGCTGGGAACCCCGCTTGCGGCTCTTCTATCATTAGATAAGAGGATGAAACAACTAATCCAGGGTGTGAAATCCAATAAACAAGTGAGATAAAGATTCTCTATTTAGGTCCTCATGAGCTAAAACGGGGGCACAAAACAGGAATAATTTTTCGAAGGTTTTAAAGGTAGCACACGAGAAATTTACTTGGAGTGGCGGTTAAATACCACATATATAGGTAGGTATGGTGGAAACATTTGGCATACTTTGGTTTTTGGGAGTTGGATGCACGAGTAGAGCTCATACTTAGTACAGGTGAAGGCTAGCAATAGACGTGGAGCGACAATCAAGAGAGCAACAACTGTCATAATCATGTTTGTGACAAAACAAAATTAACAGGGGCATAAAAATGATACAAATACTCTGAGGAAAAATAAATCATCGAGGCTTAATTGACTTTTTCTTTTCAGTCATAGCATGCGTGAGCATGTGCCAATTCGATTCAAGCGAAACGATCAGAGGGAGATACCACAATGTCATGCCCTGCTATGAATAAAACAATGCAAGTAAACATTCATACGACATGCTATCTTATATTAATAAGTTGGAACTAACACGTGAGAGCACAAACTACTAAGCATCAATTAAATAACATACACCTTACATGAACGGACTAAGCATGTTCACACGATGAGTATATGTACAAAAATAAAATAAATAGAGTTCATACCAGCCTCTCGCCACAACTTGGATTGTCGTAAATCGTCATTACTGCTCTTCACTTGTGGATTGCATAATATAGAATGATAATCAAGCTAAAATGGAGACATGGAAGTCCGGTGAACTCTGCAACAAACTTTACAAAACCAAAGAAGAACAACAAATATTTTTGGGTTTTCGAATTAAAACAAGAACAGAAAGAAGCAAGCAAACAAAGCAAAATATTTTTGGATTTTTGAATACTAAACCGAAACAAAAAAAAAAAAACCAACAAAAGAAACTAAATAAGCAAACAAAGAGAAAAAACAGAAATATTTTTGGTCTTTTTGTGTTTTGGAAAACAAGAATAAAACAATAAAACAAAGAGAAACGAAAGAAGCGAAAGAAATCAAAAACAAACGAAAGAAACGAAAACATGGATATACAAGGAACCGACCGAACATGATATATAAATGAGTGTGATGTCGGTATAACTCCCCCCATGCTTAGGATTTTGGCCTAAGTGGAGATCATGCCCAAGGGGACCATGAGGTGGCGCCCCTGTAGTATGCTGAGGAGGAACACTCCTCCTAGTATGTGCTCGAGGATGCGCTGATGTACTGCGTGTTGTGGCCCTCTTGGGGCGCGTCTCGCCTCTCCTACTACCAGTAAAACTCCATCGTGCTCAGATGCTCGTCTATATCCTCCTTGGAGCGCGACCATGGCGACCTGTCAACTTTAAACAAAACAGGCTGCGGCAAAATAACTTTCCGCTCATCTCTATCCATATATAAAACTCTATATACTAAGCGATCAGCAGTAGAGTTAGAAGTGACAAAATGATGAGCCTTCAATTCATCACCGGGAGCAATAGAAAAATCTAGAGCAGTTGCTATACGTGTAGCAATAATGCCCCCAAAAATGGGCCCCTTAGCAGCAAGGCAGCATGCAACAAGTGCACCAAGGTTGTACTTATTGCTATGGTTAAGCGCAACATCAATGAAAGGAAGGTCGTAACTAGAAATGTTGCTAGTGTTCTCCCTACCAAGGATACTAGTAGCAAGATAGTAAGTAAAATATCTAAGAGCAGGAAGTTGGATGTTCCTTATGTTCCCATGCGGGGGTGAGCGACCATCATCGTTCGTGATTTCTCGGTAGAGCGCCACGAGATCTGCGGGTTTATCCTAAATCCTGCACGTTGTCCCGGAAGGGTTGATACCTACAATAGTACAAAAAGTCTCCAAGGGCAAAGAAAAAGAACTACTATATAACTTGAAAGCAACACAGGGACCAAATTGTGTGTTTTGAAATTTAAAAACCTCAACAAAAAAATTTGTGAGAGCGGCATACTGAAGGCTTTCATCCTCCATGTAGCTGGTTAAACCAACTCTTTCAATAAGCACCAAAAAGTCATCTAACAGACATGCACTTCTTAGAAATGTAACACAAGGAAAACTAGAGGGATTAGCGATACCATCACCTCCCGCATCATCGATATTAGGTGCAATAAGGTCTTCATTATACGATGGCCTCACTAAAGTGGATGAACGTGAGGATCTCTTCCTCCTAGGAGCATCACTCCTAAATATCTCTCCAAAATTATGACTATCCATCTCTGAAATTTTTCAACAATCATCACAGAAATTAATTTCAAGCAACTATAAGGTGGAAACTACCATAGGGGCTTATAGGAGAGCTAAACATGCATCAAAACTACATTATTTCTACTCAACTCAAGCATGCAAACACACATAAGATGTCACCTATAGTACCAAAATACTCCACTAAACAAAATTCTACTTGGATAATCGGAGGAGTCACATACCGGAGAACAAATGCACCAAATTTTAGCACAAATTATGGGCTCGGCAAAGAGATCGAAAAATCTCGAGGAAGAACAGCAAGAACTCAGGTTCCAGGAAACGTGTTGAGTTTGGGAGGTGATAGAGGGAACTTTGGCAGGGGAGAGAGTTAGTGGGGTCCAGGGGACCCCACACCATGTGCTGGCGCCACCAGGGGTAGGCCGCACCACCCCATGGTGTGCCTGACAGGTGGGTCCCCCTAGGGTCTCCCAGGTGGCTCTCTGCCTCATTTTTGACGTAAAATTTTATTATAATTTTTCTGGAAATTTTCGAGAAGCTTTATTTTTTAGATATTTCCGAAATTTAATAATTAATAAAAACCAGAAAAACAAAAGTGAAAAGGTGGAAAAAAACCAAAACCAGAACTACAGATTTTCTATGACACTCCAATGGAAAACTAACCAAGGAAAACAAAGGTGGAAGTGGTGAAACAAAATTATGGTGGTGAAAACATGCATAGCCATAGTAATCAGGGCGAAAACATAATGAAAACATGAATATGCATGGATGATGGAAAACACGATTATACTAAAGTAGCAAGGTGATAACAGAAGTAAACATGGTGAAAACATAATGGGGAAGGTGAAAACATCGTCCTCTTCATTCAAAATTATTTTGTTAACATGGGTGATCAAGTCTTGTTACCAGAACAATTTTCATATGAAGCAAAACTTTGCTAATAACTAAATAATAATGTTACCTCAACCTTGATAGACATAGTCTCAATCATAATAATTTCATATTCTTTTGCTGGTACTGGAATGGGACAATAAAATTCTCCAATTTTGATGGTCTCAATATTTTTAACTCAATTTAAACCATATCTTCTATCAATCTTCTTGGGAAAATAAACAGTATGCTCTTTATCATTAACATTAGAAGTTACTTTTCCTTGACTGCAATCAATAACAGCCCCTGCAGTGTTAAGAAAAGGTCTCCCAAGAATAATAGACATAGTATCATCTTCAGGCATTTCCAACACAACAAAGTCAGTTAATATCAAACAATTAGCAGCAACTTGAACAGGAACATTCTCACATATACCAACAGGAATAGTAGTAGACTTATCAGCCATTTGCAAAGATATAACAGTGTGTATCAATTTTTCAAGAGAGAGCCTCTTGTCAAGAGAGAAAGGCATAACACTAACTCCAGCTCCCAAGTCACATAAAGCAGTTCTAACATAATTATTTTTAATAGAACAAGGGATAGTAGGAATACCAGGATCTCCAAGCTTCTTTGGAACCTTGCCATTGAAAGAGTAATTAGCAAGCATAGTATAAATTTGCTCATTAGGAATTTTCCTTTTGTTAGAGACAATCTTTCATACATTTAGAATAAGGAGGCAATTTAATAGCATTAGTCAAAGGGATTTGCAAAAACACAGGTCTCATCCATTCACAAAACTTTTTAATGTTCTTCTTCCTTTGATTTATGTTTCTTATTAGGAAAAGGCATTGCTTTTTGTACCCAAGGCTCTCTTTCATTACCATGTTTATTAGCAATGAAATCCTCATTAGTATACATTGCAATTTTAGTTTGGTTTTCAGGTTCAGCTACAGGTTCTTCTTTATCATAAGCATCACTTTTATCGTTACCACTTTCAATTTCAACATCATAAATAGATATATTATTTGGATCTTTAGCAGGTTGAGGAGATTCTACAACATTTTTATGTCTCTTCTTCTTTTTCTTAGAAGGAGAACTATTGTTTTTAGGTTGCTGAGAATCTTGTTCAATTCTTTTAGGATGTCCTTCAGGATACAAGGTGTCCTGAGTAGAAACACCACTTCTAGTAATTATTTTACAAACATGTTTATCTCTAGAAGCATTAGCTAGCATGTCTTTTTGCACTTTAGTAAGTTTATCAATTTAAGTTTGAACCAATTGAAAATGTTTAACAAGCATTTTAACATCATTAGAGGTTCTCTCAATAATACCATGCAAATTATCAATAGCTCTAGAGTTTTCCATAAGGTGATTTTGCAATCTCCTATTAAAGTTGTCTTGCTTAACAACATAATTATCAAATTCATCTAAGCATCGATCAGGTGGTTTAGAATAAGGAATATCTCTATTATCAAAGTATTGGAGAGAGTGTACCTCAAAAGTTGATGGATGTGGAATAGGCTTACATAAATCTTCTATAGGAGGTAAATTATTCACATCTTGAGATTTAATACCCCTCTCTTTAAGAGATTTCTTGGCTTCCTTCATCACTTCATCATTTAATTCAATCATCCCTCTCTTCTTGGGTGTTGGTATTGGTGTTGGCTCTGGTGTAGGTGTAGGCTCAGGTATATTCCAATCATCATTATTTTTGGCTATTTTAGCCATTAATTCCTCAGCTTCTTCTGGAGTTCTTTTCCTGAAAACACAACTAGCACAACTATCCAGGTATGTACTAGATTCAACAGTTAGTCCATTGTAAAATACATCTAGGGGCTCATTTTTAGGTATGTTCTAGGTCTAGCTCTTATCAAAGAACAAAACCTTGTCCAAGATTCAGGCAATTTTTCTCCTTTAATTTGCTCAAAAATAAAAAGATGTCCTGCACAGCAGCATGTTGGGCACTAGCAGGAAAATATCTTTGAAAGAAAGCATTAACCAAATCCATAAGATCAGTAATACACCCAGGTGACAGATTGTTAAACCAAATTTTATCTTCATCTTTCAAGGAGAAAGGGAAGATCTTGGTAACAAAATAAGTACGCAGCTTAGTATCATCGGAAAATAAACTACTCAAAGATGAAAGCTTATTCATGTGTTCCATGGCACTTTTACTTTCAGTTCCACAAAAAGGTCCCTTCTCAACAATATATATATAAGATAAATCTAAAGAGAAATCATAATCCTTGTCTATAATGTGTATGGGAGATGTGGCAAACTTAGCATCAAGAGAAGATTTATATTTCACAGTCTGTCTTGCAAGAAGACTCTTAAGAGCACTTGCACCAGTAGTAGCACGAGCTTCTTCAATAAAATCATCATTTAGTTCAATATAGGTTTCATCAAGATCATCAATAAGCTCAGTTGAATTAACAGGTGTACCAATATTTTCAACAAAATTTCAGCATTTTTAATTTGTTTGGATTTAGCAATAGTAGCATCTAGGAAATGACCTAGAGAACCGGTATCATCAAGCGCAGTAGAAGCATCATCAAAAGTAGCAGAAACATTTTCAGACTCGACAGAAGTAACAGTATGTGTAGCATGTGGAGGAGTAAGAAGCTTACTCATGACAGACGATGAATCAAGAGCAACAGAGGTGTTTAGAGTTGTACCTCTTCTTGTAGTGAATGGCAATATAGAGACTATTCCATCTCGTGTCTTTCCCATGATGAATGGCTTGCAACAAACAACATCACAATCAAGTGAGCAAATAAATAAAGCTATGCTCCCTGGCAACGGCGCCAGAAAATAGTCTTGCTGACCCACAAGTATAGGGGATTGCAACGGTCTTCGAGGGAAGTAAAACCCAAATTTATTGATTCGACACAAGGGGAGCCAAAGAATATTTATATGCCTTAACAACTGAGTTGTCCATTCAGCTGCACCTTAAAGTAGACTTGCTCGCAACAATTTATGAGTGGTAATACTTTTATAACACCAGTAGAAAAAAATAACAGCAGTAGTAAAATAGTAACAACAGTAGCAATCGCGGAAAACAGCAGTATGAGAATTACCGTAGGCATAGAGGGAATGGATGGACGGGCGTTGTATGGATACCATAGGTCATGTAATAATGTAACACGGGCATTGCAGATAATAACATAAAGCATCAAACATCTAGGCAAACCATAGGCATGTGTTCCAATATAGTCGTACGTGCTCGCAATGAGAAACTTGCACAACATCTTTTGTCCTACCAGCCCGTGGCAGCGCGGCCTCTAGGGAAACTACTGGTAATTAAGGTGCTCCTTTTAATAAAGCACCGGAGCAAAGCGTTAACACTCCATGAACACACGTGATCCTCACATCACAACCATCCCCTCCGGTTGTCCCAATTTCTGTCACTTTGGGACCTCGGGTTCTGGACAATGACATGTGTAAACAACTTGTACATATGATCAAGAAACATAATTATACTCATCAAACAATAACATGTTCATATCTAAGATCATGGCACTCGGGCCCTAGTGACAGGAATTAAGCATAACAAGTTGCAACAACGGTAGAAAACACTAACAATGGATACTATGCACTATGCCCTAACAATCTGGAATTACTACATGATCATTCTCATCCAATCCCTTCCATCTCTCTCAGCCTATAGCGGTGTTAACTTACACATGGATGGGGGAATCATGGATGGTTGATGGAGAATAGGTGGCAGTGTCGATGGCGATGATCTCCTTCGAATCCCCGTCCCGGCAAGGCGCCAGAACAGGAACTTCTGATCCCCGAATCGAGTTTCGGGGTGGCGGTGGCACTCTGTTGTGTTTCTATGGAATATGACGAACCCCCCTCGGTTTTTAGGTTACGGGGCATATGTAGTCGAAAGGGGGGTCTGAGGGGGTGAGGGAGTGGCCCACAGCACCTGGCGGCGCGGGCAAGGGGGGCAGGGGTGGTGTGGCCCCCTCCTGGCCCCTCTCCTGCCCCATTCTGGCTCCCGGGGTCTGGGCAATTTCCCGAAAGTTGACTTTTCTGCACAAAAATGAGACACCAGGGTAATTCTGCTGAAAACTGCGTTAGTCCGTGTTAGTGGTATCCAAAACTCACGAGTTTAGAAGAAAACAATAAGAAAAGTGTTCAGAAAAGGAGTTACGTTTTGGACATATCAGCTGCCTCACATGATCGAGATCATCTATTTGTAATGCTACATGTTGTGTTTGCTGGGATCCGATGATTATTGAATGCTATGTCTCTTGATTATCAATCTATCATGTTGTATTCATGTGTATGTTATTTATGATCTTGCATGATCTCCGCTGTTAGTAGATGCTCTGGCCAAGATGCTAGTGACTCCAAGAGGGAGTATTTATGCTCGATAGTGGGTTCATTCTTCCTTTGCATCTGTGCTCGAGTGACAGCAACATGACAGATGGAGGATGTGTTGTTGCCATTAGGGAGAAAACAACGATTTTTTACTTCATTTAGATTATTTACATTACACACTTTGCTAACTGTGATAATTTGTTGCTTGCAACTTAATAGCCAACGTTTGTTAGGATGATACTCGGAGGGTGGATTATTAGTCATAGATTCAGTTGGATGACAATCTATGTATTTTGTTTTAATGCCCGTGTGAATCTCATAGTAATCATCATGTCATGCATGTTTCATTATCTATCAATTTCCCAACTGTAATTTGTTCACCATGCATGTTAGCTATCTTTTATGGAGAGACACCACTAGTGAACTGTGGACCCCGGTCCATTTTTCTCATACTGATAATACACACACTGCTTCCACTGTTTTCACACTCCTACTGTTGTTTTCATATTGTTCTCACACTATTTTCCACACCATACGTTTAACCTCTTTGTGTTCAGAAAAACCGGTGACATTGACAACCTCACTGCTTCGTTGGGGCAAAGTGAATTGATTGTGTTGTGTTGGTTCCACGTTGCTGCTGAACCGGTAGTGCGCCCTGCCACCTCAGCTGCATCAACCTTCGGAAGTTGCTTCTTTCTCCTACTGGCCGATTCAACCTTGGTTTCTTTTCTGAGGGAAACTTGTTGTTGTGCTCATCAAACCTTCCTCTTCGGGTCTCCCAACGAGTGCAAGACCTGCACCATCATATATCAATAACCACCAAAAACTCGTTTGCTAGTGTTTACAGTGAATCCTCTACCCAACCCGCTTGTCAACACCTTCTGCTCCTCGTTGGGTTCGACAATCTTATTTATCGAAGGTACTATGATACACCCCCATACTTGTGGGTCATCAGTGCCTTTTTACGGGGTCTAAAAAAAGCCAAATATGTATTCGAGTACGGGATAAAAGTAGTTATCTTATCTGTGGCGCACCGCGCACTGGTCGCCACTGATACTAATGGACATACATGGGTGCCAGGTATCAGTGGCGCACCAGTTAGCAGTGTGCCACTGATGCTCCACGACATTAGTGGCGGACAACGCACTAGTGCGCCACTGATACTAATGGATATACATGTGGTGCCAGGTATCAGTGGCACACCATTAAGTAGTGCGTCAATGATGCTCTAGTCCATGTATGGTCAAACAATGGTCAAACTATTCAAATGGTGGTCAATGTATGGTCAAACAATTCAAATTATGGTCAAACTCTAGTCAATGTGTGGTCAAACTATGGTTATGGTCAAACTCTAGTCAATGTGTGGTTAAACTATGGTCAAACTCTGGTCAATGTATGGTGAACCTTGTCAAACTATAGTCAAACTATGGTCAATGTGTGTTCAATGTATGGTAAAACTCTGGTCAATGTGAGGTCAATGCATGGTCAAACTATTTAAACGATGGTCAAACTATTCAGACTCTGTTCAATCTGTGGTAAATGTATTGGCAAATTATTCAAACTATGGTTAAACTATTCAATCTATGGTCAAACTCTGGTCATTGTGTGGTGAAACTAGTTAAACTATGGTCACTGAATTTTTTTAATTTTTGGTCAAACTCTGGTCAATGTGTGGTCAAACTATTCAAACTATGTCCAAACTTTTCAAATTACTATTATCAAGCTCAAATGGTAAATGTGTGACATCATACTCAAGGGCTTAATAGGATTGATATGATATATATATATATCAATAAGTTTTAACTTTTTTCTCGGGACTGGAGTCGAACAGAACTAAGATGTTAAGCGTACTGGGGCTGTAGCAATTTGAGGATGGGTAACCTAGTGGGAAGTTGACCAACGTTGGGCTTGAGCAATTTGAGTGAACAAAAAACATTTAAAAAAATAAAAAATGAGGGAATCAGTGGCGCACGACGGGATACACCACTTATTCTCTGGAGTACCAGTGGCGCATCACACTAGTGCGCCACTTATGCTCTGGAGTATCAGTGGCGCGATAGCACTGGCGCACCATGGTGCGCCACCGATTGTCCAAAGTGGTGCGCCACTAGTGCCCCTTTTCCTAGTAGTGACTGAAATGCGAGCATTATATCTCGCTCTAAGCGAGCGGGAGCACCGACTCGCCCAGGTCGTTCCACCATATGGGCTGACCCATATACTCCAGGTTCGTTTTTCTCTTTCCTATTTCTTCATGTTTCTTCCTTTTCTGTTTTCTTTTTTTAGGTCATGTTTCTTTATGTTTTGCAATTTTTTCATTTATTATGTGTTAAAATTTTAAAATTGTTCGTATTTTGAAAATTTTCAAAATTAAAAAATTCACATTTTTCGAAAATGTTCAAATTTAAAACCGTCCAGCTTGAAAAAATTTCTCCATTTTAAAACTTATCATTTTCAAAAGTGTTCACCATTTCAAAAAAATTTCATTTCCAAGAATTGTTCTTCATATTTTAAAATTGTTTATTTCCAAAAATTGTTTACGATTTTTTTCTTTCAAAATTGATCATCATTATCAAAAGAAATTCAACATTTAAAAAAAAATATTTTTAAAAATTGTTCACCATTTAAAAAATATAGAGAAAAAAGGACAAGCAGAATATGAAGAAAAAGGAATAAAAAAACTGGTCCAAGCGTGTGTCGGGTTGCAGTCACTTTTGCTGCCCTGCTGGACGCGCATTGGGACAAACGCATTTTCGGCGATCGCATGAGCGAGTTGAGTGTTCTGACTCAATTGAAGCGTCGGAATCACTAAAAAAGGGAAACCTTTTGAAAGGTCACCCGCGTGTGTTGTGCTTGCGAAAAGTGTCACCATCAGAGAGTTTTGGTGGGTTGTTCTTTTTCCACCACGTATGGGTGGATGGATAGGCACACATTTATTTTGGGATCCGCTTCTTCAAAATAAAATATCTCGCGAACCGTTTTTCGAAATTACGAACCGTTTTCATATTTGAGATCCCCGCGTCGAGATCTTCAAAACTAGACCCCATGTTGATAGGTTTCGTGAAACGCTTTTTGTACACTCAGAATCAACACGGATGTACATCCAGTTACACACAGATTTACGCCCAGGCGCAGTGAACGAAGTACGTCACAATTGCAGTGCTGACGTACACCCACGTGCACTACGGATGTACGTCCAGACGATTGTACACCTAGGTGCATGCGGATGTACACCCACACAGATGTATATCCAGGCGGTTGTACATCCAGTGAAGGGCCGATGTACACCCAGGCGGTTCTACATCCAGTGAAGGGCCGGCGTACACCCAAACGGATGTACGCCAGGCAGATTTACACCCAGACGAATGTACACCCATATACACCGCTCGTATACTTTCAGAACATCGCTGCTACTGGATGTACATGGTGTACATAGTGTATACACGCGCGCGCGCTATCAAAAGTATAAAGTATATATGGATGTACAAAGTCTAAAAAAAAGTTTCCGAAACCTATCAACATGGGATTTAGTTTGGAAGATCTCGACGCGAGGAGCTCAAATATGAAAACGGTTCATAATTCCGAAATACGATTCTGGAGATATTTTATTTTGAAAAAACGAATCTAAAAATAAATGCGTGCCTACCCGTCTACCCTCCGTTTCGGTGGAAAACCAACCCCCCCTAAAATTGTCTGGTGGTGACACTTGGCACGCATGCAAGGCATCTCCTTTCCCTTTCGGAAGGTTAGAAAATGTTTCTATTTCCTTAATCGCACCCTCGAAGGGGAGCTCCTAGCTACCGCTTGTAGCGAGTCTAATCTAGAACTCGCCCACGCTAGCGATGTAGGGAGGCTAGCTCTCTCAGTCACATGGGCCTGGCCCATATGCGCGACCAGGGAGACTCCATCTCAACATACGTTTTTTTTTACCTTTCTGTTTATCCTTTATCCTTTATTACTAGAATTGGTTTTAAAAATAAATTTCTCAAATGTTCAAATATAAAAAAATATACATATTAGATAAATGTTCACATTTAAAAAAAAATATTTTAAAATCAGAACAGATTTAAAAAATGAACGAATTTTGAAAATGAACAATTTTCTAAATTGAACAATTTTGTATAATTTTTTTTGAAAATAATGAACAATTTTTAAAATTAACTTTTTCTCATTTGAACAATTTTAAATTTGAAATTTTTTATCTAAACAATTTTCGAATTTAAACATTTTTATCCGAACAGTTTTCACATTTGAACAATTTATAAATTTGAACATTTTTTAGTTTAAATAGAAAAATGAAACAGAAAAGGAAAAAAAATAAAAAGTAAAAGAAAAATAGAAAAGAAAATTAAGAAAATGAAAACAGAAAAAAGGGGACGATAAAAAGTGTTACAAAATACTTTTGATACGAATATGGGTGTAGCCCGTTGGTCGTGACTGTAACCGAAGCGAACAACCAGTTTGATCCCTCCTGTCTCCATTTTCTTTTCTTGTATTTTCTGGTTGATTAATGGGCCGGTCCAAGGGGAAGAAAACAGTGAGCGAGTCGGGAAACCCTACTGAAAAGCCCAGCGCCTTGTTATGATCCACAAGAGGCCGCATCTTCATTGGCCCATTCATCCATTCTCCACTCCGCTGCCGTGGGCTGTGGCCTGACGCCCACGTCCCGAACCCTCCGACGCCCTGCTCTGGCCGCCTGTTTGGTAGTTTGCCCACGGCTCATCGCACTTCTTCTGCTTCTCTGCTCCGGTCGCAGGCCGTTGCTTCTGCCCTGTCGCCATGCCCGTTGCAGTGGCAGGCGAAGGTGGCTCCGCAGGGGCGCCCAGCCACGGATCGATTCGCCGCCCCCGTCGGCGCGCATGCCAGATGGAGGAACTCGTCTGCTGCTTCTGCTTGTGCTTCGTCGCAGGTACCTTACCCTGTTCAGCTCAATCTGCTTCGTACTCACTTGCCGGATGTTATCTACTATCTCCGGTGGAATGTAAATAATGTACTGCCTCTGTCCAAAGTTCCTGTAGTTATTTGTTCAGATAGTTTCTCTGAAGTCTGAATAGATAGCATCATGGACTCGTGGTGAAAGGAAGCGTGTCCGATGGCGAGCTCTTGCGACGCCCGGGCGACGCGGAACCGCCCCCACCACCCCGGTGGCCGGCGTCCACCCACCCTCGCCCTCCACACTTGCCTCGCTCCCCGCCGACGGCGGCCTCCACCCGGCAGGCTCCCCTAGAGGGGGGCACGTTGCTTCGAGTTTGCCCAGTGCTCCCCGCGTCCGCGACGTTGGTCCAGGTTCGGTCTTCCACACTCACGTCCTCTCTCTGTTTCCTCTCAACGCCTCAACCCTTCCCGGCGAAGTCTGGGTCACTCCACCCTTCACCTCGCCGCGCTTCTCCCAGACCTCCATGTCCAGCATCTTGTCCTTCTTGCTCTTCCCCCCGCCCACTCGTGCATGCGTTGAGCTTGTCGCCGATGGGGTCGTCCGCCTCCGCACCCCCTCCAAACCTTTCGCCTCTTTCGTCCTCTCCGCGGGCCACAAGCACGGCCTTCGTTTCTTTCCGACTCAGCTTCCACAGCTCGGCCGTCGACGCCATGACCGCGGCCTCCAAGCTCTCTTCGGACCCACCCGTCATTCTGACGAGCAAACGCGCGTGCGGTAGGAAAAAGCCGGCCTACTCCGGATTTTGTGGGCCAGGATTACTCCCCTGTCCCCCCGACCGTACTGGAGTTCAATTTCGCCCAACGCTCCCTGCCGCCTCACCGGTCCTTTGCCCCCCGCGGGACACCGCGCTATGTCTGGTCTCCTCTGCTGCTAACGGTAGCACAGGAACAATCATGCCTCCCCTCGAGCCCTGCGCCACGCTTGATGGCAGCTCCCGCTCCCCGCCTAACTCCGGTACGGAGGCTCCCCTGGCAATCAATGAGACCCGGACCCCAGCGTGCGGACCTTCTTAGACGCTGCCAACTCGCCTCCCGCTCCCCCTCTCCCCTCTCCGGTCGCCTGTTCAAATCGCTAAGCCTTCAAGGTTGCTTCCGCTGCCTCTCGCTTGAGCACAAAGTGTGTGACTGTCGTAACCCCATTCGCTACCGCCAGTGTGGAAGATCGGGGCACCGCCGCCGAACCTACACCATGCCTCCCATGCCTACTACCTTCATCCCCACCCCCACCTCGCCGCGCACTCCCACCTCCAACCGCCCTCCGTTTCGGCCAGCCACCCCGTACCCGAAAGCCTCCCTCCCCTCCCCCCCGACTGAGCTCTCGACCATTGACGCCGTCTTGCTGGCGCAAACGGCTGCCGCGGTCGAACCCCCGCCCGAGCACGTCGTGCACGAGGTCCCGGGGGCTGTGCCAGCCGTTGATGTCCCCGCGCCCGAGAGCGATGAGGACGCCGCGTCTGACGAGGAGGTCGAATCGGACGACCTCTCCGTGGTCGTCCCCATCGAGGTCTTCATGCCTCCGGGGGACACCGAGGCGGCGCGTAGGCTCGCCGTCGTCTACGTCGAGTCCCCGGCCCCGTTCTCCACGCCGGCCTCCGCCTTCGCTGAGGCCATCTACGACTCCCTCCCCGGGCTCCACGTCTCGATGGTGCCGTCCTCCGTTGGGGATGTGTACGCCAAATTCCTCAACCACGGCGACAGGGAAATAGCCATGGCTCACCAACCCTTCGTTTTCGAGGGTGCGACCTTCAAGCTCGTCCGGGAGGAGGAGGCTTACAGGATCCCTTGTCCAATGCAGTTCATCGCCGTCGTCTCCGCCAAAAGGATGCCCGCCGAGCATGTCTCGCAGCTCGGGGTCACCGCGGCCTTCAGTCCGTTTGGGGAAACCCTAGAGGTTGACCCCAACTGCCTGACGGGGTCGGATCTCTCCCTCGTGCGCGCTGTCGTACTCCTCAGGGCAGGCCAAGACGTGCCCGAGGACATCACTGTCTCTCGCGCACCCTGGGGGTCCCGTCTCGTCGCCCTGCGCTGCGTTCGGCGTTGGCGCGCCGCCGAGTCGTTCAATGACAATGGGGAATACGTGCCCTTCTTCGCCCCTCCACCACCCCCTGTACCGCCGCAACCTAGGGCGCCTTGCCCTTGCCCTACCGCCCCGCGCT
Source organism: Alopecurus myosuroides (assembly GCA_028641055.1). Lineage (NCBI taxonomy): Eukaryota > Viridiplantae > Streptophyta > Magnoliopsida > Poales > Poaceae > Alopecurus > Alopecurus myosuroides. The sequence continues at coordinate 551,136,181 of CM054058.1, forward strand.
CCCACAAATCTCGCGGACGGTGAGCTCCGCGGTGATGCCGCTCTGGGGGGCGGGGATGACGCCGCCCTGGCTCACGACGCCCTGCTCGCGATCCTCGACAGTGTGGCCTCCTCACTGCCTCACCATGGGAGCCCCAGCTTCTCCGCATCGTCGCTATCCTCCCTCACCCTCTCGTGGTGCAGCTAGGTCACTTTCGATGCGGACTCCGGCTCGCTCAGCTCCGGGCCGCCTCTCTCCGTCACTAGGCGTCATGGGGTTGTCATCTCGGAGCTGACCGACGATGAACCTCCGCCAGTTTCCGCCAGCGACTCCAACGTCCTCCTGGCTGGGCGCAGGAGCTCTAGGTTGGCGCAGAAGGCTACCCAGATGTACGAGCCCGTGGCGACCAGGGCCACCAAGCTCCGCGGCCTCCGCGATGCTCTTGACGGCCGCACGGCCATCCTGCAGAAGCAAACGTACCGCCGAGGCCCTTGCGCAAACATACCGTCGAGGCCCTTGCGAACACTATATGCCCTTCGTCTTCGGTGCTTGGCTCCACCGATGATTAGATTGTCAGTGTGTTCGCTCCGCCAGGGCTGCGGCAAAGCCCTTACCCCCTCCCCTGTTCCTCCTCGTAAGTTTGTCAGTTGTAGCTCGTTCTGTCACCGCGATCGTCCCCCTCTATCCCCCTTATGCAACTCTCCGGTGTTTGTTGATGTTTACCATGAATAAACCCGGCCTCGGACCCGGGTTCCTCCAGGCGGCTTGGCCCTCCATCGCCCCCGGCCTCGCCGCTCTCTTTGCCCAATTCCACCGTGGAAGCGTGGACCTCGCCCGCATCAACCGCACACACATTGTGCTGCTGCCAAAGGGCGAGGGCCCGCTCTCACCGGCGTCTTTCCGGCCCATCTCTCTTCAGAACTGCTCGGTCAAGTCCTTGTGCAAAGTTCTGACGACGCGGCTGCAGCGGCAAATCAGCAAATTGATCGACATCGACCAGACGGGCTTCATTGGAGGCAGGAGTATCTCCGAGAATTTCATATACGCTACGGAACTTGTGCAAATATGTTTCAGGCGCAGGGCTCCCTCCATTGTGCTCAAGCTTTATTTTGCCAAAGCATTCGACTCAGTTAGCTGGGACTGCCTCCGCAAGGTGATGATCTCTCGGGGCTTCCCGCTGCTATGGTGCGACTGGATCGACGCCATTCTAAGCTCCTCCCTCTTCGCCGTGCTCCTCAACGGTGTCCCCGGGAAGTGGATCAAGCTCGCCCGTGGCCTGCGTCAAGGAGACCCGCTCTCCCCGTACTTGTTCCTCCTCGTCTCGGACGTGCTTCAGCGCATGCTCCAGGGCGACCCCGAGATACTGCATCCGCTCGTCGGCAGCGCGCCTTGCCCCGTTCTGCAGTACGCGGATGATACTCTCATCATCCTGCGCGCTAACGTCCGCGCGGCTCGGCGCCTTCGCGTCCTTCTCCAGCTGTTCGAACAGGCTACGGGCTTATGCATCAACCTCAGGAAAAGCACCTTGGTGCCGATGCACGTCGAGGATGACACGCTGGCCGAGATCACCGGCATCTTTGGCTGCAGGGTCGAGGGGTTTCCCCAGACTTACCTGGGCCTCCCCCTCTCCGCCACCAAGCTCAGGGCGGCCGATTTCGCGCCGCTCATCGCTAAAGTGGACAGGTACCTCTCCGGCTGGCGTGCGCTCCTGCTCTCCCCGGCTGGGCGTCTGGTTCTCATCAACGCCGTGTTGGACGCTTTGCCCACATACGCTATGGGGGTCGTGTTCCTCCCTGCCGGGGTGATCACCGCCATCGACCGTGTGCGTCGCAGCTTCTTCTGGGCGGCTGGGGAGCGCGCGTCCGGGGCAAAATGTCTCGTCGCCTGGGCCAAGGTTTGCCGCCCCAAGGAAGATGGTGGGCTCGGGGTCCGTTGCCTCGCTACGCAGAACCGTTGCCTGCAGGTCAAGGTGCTGCATCGCCTCTTCACCGCCCCTGACGGATCCTGGCCAGGCTGGGTGTGGTCACGCTTGTCTGGCGCCCCCCTTGACGCCATCGGGGGATCTGCCAAGCTCTGCGGGGCGCACTGGCGTGACCTCGTGACCGTGCTCCCCCTTTACCGCTGCATCTCCAAGGTCGCGGTCAGCAACGGAAAACGGACGTCCTTCTGGTTGGACGCGTGGCTCCCTGACGGAGCGCTTGCGTCCACTTCCCCGGAGCTGTTCAGCCACTGCTCGGTGCCATCGGCCACGGTGCACCGCGTCCTCGGCGATGGGATCCACTCCCACCTCGTCGCCCGCCTCTCCACGACTGCGACCGAACAACTCAAACGGCTATCCCGGGCGATCGCTGGCACCAAGCTCACTACGGGCGTCGACGTTCGCTCCCTCCCTCTCTGTGGTGGCACCAGCGGCTCCCTGCGCGTTTCCGCGCTCTACAAGATGGGCATGTAGGGGGGGTCTGCTTCCCCGCGCTTGATTTCGTCTGGGCCAACCATGCTCCCTCGAAAGCTAAGATCTTCACCTGGCTGCTGATCCAAGATCGGATTCAGAGCCGGGCTAACCTCCTCCACCGGCACATCCTCTCGGCGGACAAGGCCACCTGCGCCATATGCCGCGCCAAGTCCGAGAGCTCCGAGCACATCATGTTCACCTGCCCCTTCGCTCGCCGTTACTGGTCCTCCATTGGAGCTGCCCAGAATAACGACACAGCGGTGTCCAACGCTGCTTCGTGTCCCATTCCCGTCAACTCTCCAGGCAAGACCGCTTCGACGCTGCGTGTGCTCTGTCTATGGCAGCTCTGGAAGCACCGAAACGGTGTTGTTTTCAACAGCCTGGCTCCGTCGATCCCCCTCCTCCTCAAGAACTGTCGTGAAGAAGCCAAACTCTGGCGCGTCCGGCTGCCCGTCGAGCTGCGTGGTGACGTAGATCAATGGATGATCTTCTTCACCTGCCCCCCTGCTTAGGTTGCTCCCCCTTGTTTTTAGGCCCGAACCGCTCTGTGTGGTTGTAGGCGCCTAGGCGGTCCCCCCCCCCCGCCCCCCCCCCCCCCCCCCCCGCGTAAAACAAACTCTCTCGGGCTCTTTTAGCCCTTTCCTTGTGATTAATTGAAAAGATATTCAGGTGGGGGTTTATGCCTCCCCCGGTGAAAACTCAAAAAAAAAAATAGATAGCATCATTGGTCAGCCAACAAGTTCTTGTAGAGTTATATGTCTATCTTGCGTGCCCGGTGATCATTTGACATTCTGACGAAGCAAATTAGGAAGTTCGCGTTCCTTGTCTGTGGCACCTGATGCATTGTTGCATGACCTGTATACGCACCAGGGGAAGGGCATCTTTGTGTTCTTTTTACTGCAGCCTGATCGCATGAATTGGATTATTTTTCCTGTAATTTCTGCAATGCTAGTCCGGTCCCTAGTACCTGAGTGTAGTTGGAGCACTTAGTGCAAGATTCAGTGTTAACTAATTCTGGCCAAGCACTAAATTACTGAGAGATATTTCCTTGTAAAGGAAATAGGGGACCGTTTGTGCAGGAGATCTTATTGTGCCATGGTATTGTATTGTCCGGTGTATTATTGGAGGGCGGACTGGAGACAGGACAGCGGCTTCGATAGCCTTTATCGATGAACAAAATCCCATGCGGCTTGCTACAGGCAATGATTCAGCGCATTCATCGGAGAATGCCGGGGTGGTTTCCAAAGGCTAATTTCTGCTGGATGCTGAGTCAAGCTGATCGACGCTGCAATCTCTGCGATTCTGAATTTTTTTGATGATCTGCGTCAAATGGGACAAAATGCTTCGAGCCTTCATCTGGAAGAACAGAAAGAATACCCATGGCGGACACTGTATAGTAGCTTGAGAGATCGTAACCATGCCAAAGTAGCAGGGATATTTGGGGTCAGAAACTTATACATATACAATTCCGCCTTAATAGCTAATCTGGTCACGAAGCTTCTGTCCGGAGCTGCAGGACCCATTTTCGGATGGTTTTCACACTGGTATGTGCAACATCAGATTCCATCAACTCCTGGACCACAAGGCATGCCGCTTTGGAAGTCTCTGTCGGTGATGGTCATCACTGTACAATTCACCACCGCCTGCATCTTCTGGTATGATCTCTGGCCTACCATAGGGAGGTTTCACTCTATATGCCCCATCCTACATTCCTCCGCCATCGATAAAACTGTGCAAGTTGGATCCCCAAGACCAGCCTTCATGGCATGTAAAGAGTCCTCCTCTTTGTGTTCTTTTCACTGCAGCCTGATTGTGTGATACACCTGTTTTTTATAAGTTTACATTAAGACGGAGGTGAATGTAACATACCATGCCACAAAGCTGTACAGACATATATATATTTGCTAGGTCTGGCTTTTCTTAGAGCAACAAATCCCCGTTTCCATTGATAAACTCAACGAAACCTGTCCAGCAGGTTAGATACAGGGAGAAGTTTTAAAATGATAACCAACACAGAAGAGACACACAGGCCAGCAGGAGTAAGTCTCAGACAAAAGAAAAAGGAGGCTAGTCTATAATTCTTCAAAAGGAGATGTAAGATCTATTACAGAGGTACTCCGTAGATCACAACATCAGATTACAGAGACATCCAGCGTCGAACTGGGCATGGTCCAGACACCAGCAGATGTTTACTTCGTTAACTCAGGTAATCTCGAGGAGTCAGTGTCTTCGCTGTCAGAGGAATGCAGTTTCGGTGACAGTGTCAGCTTCTTCAGCCACTTAACAGGAGGGAGGGGAGGCAGCAGGGTTGAGACCATTGAGCAGAAGCTCTCTTTATCCTCCAGCATCTGATCTTTGAAGATCATTTTCCACCTTCTCAGCTAGGACAAAATCAGTACCCACACCCGATTAACTTTAAGCCAAGTTTTGCCATGAAAGATCATAGAATTTCTTAATTTCAAAGCCAAGTTTTGATAGGTGTGGCTGTACCCCCCCCCCCCCCCCCCCCTCCCCCCTTCCCTTCCCTTAGTGTGACCATGTAGTGTGCTTGGCAAAGAGAAGCTAATGGATATCCAATCTCCAAATAGTGTGACCATCTCCAAATTTTTTGTGCAGTTTCTGCAATGGTAGTGTAACTGTGTGAGCTTAGCCTGCAATAGGAGCAATTAGCTACAAGATTCAGCTTTTAATAAATTCTTCCCGAGCAAAAGATTGTGAAAGATATATCCTTCTTGCCACTTGGATAGCCATTTGAAAACATACCATGTTGTTCCACAACAGTTCCTCTTAACATCTACTAGCTTTGAAAGGCATATAGTGAGTATTTAGCATAAAACCACCACATTACAGCAAAATGTTCGGAAAACCACCACTTTAGTGTGAAATCGCAAAAAACCACCACTTCAGTACTAAGTTGTTTCAAATTGCACCAAATCGAAAACTAATCTTGAATTGACACGAGTTCTGACAGGTAGGGCCCATCGCTTAGCCTAATAAAAAAAACGTGTGTGCTGCCGTGTGCGCGCGCTGCCGTGCGTCCGGTCGCCGCCATGCCGCCGCCGTGCCGTGCGTGCTGGCTAGCTGGCGTCGTGCCGTGCGTGCTGGCTGGCCGGCCGGCCGTGCGTGCTGGCTGGCCGTGCGTGCGCGTGCGTGCTGGCTGGCCACCGTACGTGCCGTGTGTGCTGGCCGCCGCCGTGCGTGCGCCGTGCGTGCGTGTGCGCTGGCTGGCTGGCCGGCCGTGCGTGCGTGCTGGCCGTGCGTGCGCGTGCGTGCTGGCTGGCCACCGTGCGTGCCGCGCGTGCTGCGCCGCCGCCGCACGTGCTGGCCGCCGCCGTGCGTGCCGTGCGTGCTGGCTGGCCGCCATCGTACCGTGCGTGCTGCGCCGCCGCCGCCGCGCGTGCGTGCTGGCCGGCGCCGTGTGCCGCCGCCGCGCGTGCGCGTGCGTGCTGGCCGGCGCCGTGCGCGTACTAGGTGTTTGATAAAATGCCTAAGAGAGGAAGATGATGACAGGTGGGACCCATTGCTCAGTTTGCATGTCAATTCGTGATCAATCTGTTTTTAGTGCGATTTGAAACAACTTAGTACTAAAGTGGTGGTTTTTTGCAATCTCACACTAAAGTGGTGGTTTTCCGAACATTTTGCTGTAATGTGGTGGTTTTATGCTAAATACTCGCATATAGTGGTTTATACCAGCAGTGAAGTGTTTTATCCTGTTTTTCCTCCCCAAGTACAGAGCTTCTGCCCAACCCAGTTGCAGTGGCGTGTTCACTTGTATCCATGTGAAGCAAATCAGTGGTCGCACGGAAGTTCCAGCATGTCAAATTGTTAATTGGTATCTTATCCTATATTTTAGTTATATACTAGTTTACGTAAGCTAGCTTACAAAACACATGGCTGTCACCTTGTGTGGATGCAGTGCATGTTGGATCAACTTGCAACGTTAGGTGCAATATCTTATATAGTAGCATATTATAATATTATCACGGAGACGTACTACGGCTTGTCATTTTGCAAGACATTATTGCCTCGTGCATGGAGCAAGAACAGGTCGTCCTCCCAATGCTAGAGTTGACTGACTGCCAATGCTAAACCTCCACAATTATCTATGTCCACAAACGTCATTTTGCAAGACATTATAACAATTTCTCTGCAGATCGAGCTGCTGGTACAAAATATATGGACAAATGTCATTTTGCAAGACAATGGAACTTTTGTTTCTCTCCAATACAACTTGGCATCCACAAGATCACTACAAGAATGATGACATTTAGCAACCAAGCAATTGCCACCGAGCAGTTTGGTGGCTATATGTGTACCATTTGTCACCAATAACCTAATAGTTTGGTTACTATTGCTCCACTGAACCTTTAGTCACCAAGGGCTGGTAACTATAGACTATTATTTAGTAACCAACAAATACAATGTTGATTTCTAAATACTTTCAGCAACCAGATTTTAGCAACCATGAAGAAATCAAGAATGTTGGTGACAATAAATAATTAACAACCGATAGTTGATATCTAGTAACCAAGTACCTTGGTGACTAAAGGTATATTCTCTAGTAACATCGCTGTTCTTGTGTCTTTGCAATGAGTGATCGATACACAGTGCGAGTAGGGGGCGGGGGGGTGACAGAGTCATTGCCACCAAAATACACTACAGAACCTATGCACAACTTCAAACTTATGCACTATAGGGCATCGAAGTAAAAAACTATCTACCAGTTACTGCAGTTATAGTAACATTGTTAAAACTACGAGACTTATTAGCAGCTGCTGCTTCTTTGTTGACTGCACTTAAACTGAAATATCCCGGTGCTAGGCTTATCTAAGATCATAGTCTTGCTGCTTAGCATCGCAACAACATCCAACATGGTCGGCCGATCAATTGCGTCTTCTTGTACACACAACAATGCAATGTTAATGCACCTCATCATTTCTGACGAATTGCCCTGGGGAAGCAATGCCACATCAACGAGTTCGATCCATCTTTCCTCTTCAAATAATTGCCAAGCCTATTTGAAATTTCATCAAATAATTAGATAGGACACATATGATAAATAAACAATATTTTCTTCCTATATGATGTGTAAATATGCACTCACATGTCCAAGGAGGTTGATGAAACCTCCGCATTCCTGGGAGTTCTTCTTCCCGCTAATGATCTCGAAACTAAAACACCAAAGCTGAATACATCCGATTTGACAGAGAAGAGGCCATGGGAGGCATACTCGGGTGCCATGTAGCCACTGAAATCAAGTAACAGTGTATGTCCAATTACTATATGGTTGAGTTATAACAAAAATATGATATGTGGAGTGATTCAGAGGAAACTTACTATGTACCAACCACCTTTCTTGTTTTATTTTTCGTTGATATTTGTGCTAAATATTTTTGCTAGCCCAAAATCTGAAATTTTGGCATTCATGCTGCTGTCCAAGAGAATGTTGCTTGGTTTGAGATCCCGATGTATAACACGCAACCTAGAGTGCTTATGTAGGTAAAGAAGTCCTTCTGCTATTCCTACAATTATGGCAAGACGTTTGTCCGAATCTAGTAGAACTTTTCTCTTCATCTGCAGGTGAATTAAATGTTAGTATAGCAGAGGGAAAAACATCTAGAGCATCGTCTGAGTAAAATCTTAGTGTACCATTATGACAGACAATATCTAGCATGTGAGTGTGAAAATGCAAATATGTACCAAAGATGAAGAAGTCCAAGCTTTTGTTTGGCAGTATTCATAGACCAGCACTTTCTCCACTCCTTGAGAGCAACATCCCATGAGCCTAACCAAATTTCTGTGTTGAAGTTTGGCTATGAGCTCAACTTCATTTTTGAACTATGAAACCTTGATCTGAATCTGAATCAAGTCTCTTGACTGCTATCTCTATTCCCTCGGGAAAAAGGCCCTGGGAAAAATAAATACTTTTTATCAATATATGCAACAATCCGGTTGCTTTATGATGCACAGATTAATTCGCGGTTCCCTCGTGTAGAATAAAGGCACATTTAGACCACCTCCGATCAATATTCCTCCTCTTAATCATTTTGTATTGGTGTGCATTTGTATTGCCTAGAAAACGTGAGCAGGTAGGGAATGGTGTTATATTCATTATTACCTTATAAACAGGGCCAAATCCACCTTCACCAAGTTTGTTTTCCTCGGAGAAGTTATCTGTAGCCTCTATATCTGCTGAAACTCAAATACAGAAAATTCAGACAGCTCTGCTTCCATTTCCCACCTAGTTCTTCTCCTTGAAACTGCCGTGTACTTTTGTCCTGTAAGCTTGCTTTACCTGAAAATTATGAACTAGCGCTGTCAATATCGATCTATGTAACTATGAATCTTTAGATATATTTCTGTTGAGCATTTTATTACAAACAAATTTACCCACCTTTTGTTTGCCTTTTCTTAAGCCGACAGCAGTAGACGAGGAAGCAGAAAGCAACCAGCGCTAGCAGAGCAGCAGCTACCGTTATGGCAATAACCCAAGGTCTGATTCCACGTCCTTCATGATTAAACATTATCCGTGCAAGAATCAGCATAACCAACGTGACAGCTAATAATTAATGAAAGAGTCTTAATGGATTGTTGATCACATACTGTTGCCTGTGGAAGCCGGCGCCGGTGCCGGAGATACGGACAACGGAGATGAAAACGGAATCCGCCGCATGTTCTTGTCGTCAAAGAACATGAATGCCTCGAACCTGACGTTGCAGCGGAGCACGAAGCTGCGTCCCCCCATGCGCACGGAGTTGGTGGCGTTGACCGAGCCGACGAGCCGCTTTAGGCATGCCAGGCAGTCGCTTTTGGACAGGTCCGGCGTGCATTGCGCCAGTGAGTAGAGCGTCGGCGAGGCTCCGCCGATGGAGTCCATGAACGCCGTGGCGAACCCGCTCGACGCAGCGGCCGCGTCCTGGGCCGTCTTATTGAGGAGCTCATGGACGGCGGCGGCGACGACAAGCGCGTTGCCGGGGAGGCTCAGGGTATTCCAGTACTGGAAGAATGTACCGTTGTTCGCGGTGATGTTTCCCGTGATATTCCCCATGATGCTCGATGCCGGGCTGAGATAGCGGGCGTCACCGGAGAAGCCGACGATGCACCCGGGCTGCAGGGTGCTCACCTCGTCGTAGTCGTAGTAGACGGTGGCGGTCCTGCCGCCGGGGCACATCTTCTGCGCGTACTGGAAAGAGGAGGCGATGCAGGTCCTGCACGCGGTGGTGTTGACGGTGTCGCGGCGGCAGAGCGCGAGCGCGTGCGCCGCGCCGGCGGTGGCGTTTGCGAAGAGCTGCGGGGAGGAGGAGGCGTTGCCGGGGAGGGCGGCGGCGAGCACGGCGAGGCTGGACTGGTAGGTGCTGTTGGCGGTGTGGTTGCCGCCGCAGACGATCCCGATCGCTGTTGCCGGCGCCGGCAGCAGCAGGAGGAGGAGCAGCAGCTGGTGCACGCCCGCCATGCTAGCTATCCGTGTGCCTGCCTGCCTGCCTGCCTGCTCTGAGAATAGCAGCTATCCTGGGCTTCTGCTTTTGTGGACGTGCTTAGGAGACTTCAACGAAACTACAAATGGAAAGATTTGACCAACCGCAAGCCATGGCAGCCGCCTAGAGGAGACTTGAGTCAAGCCAAGTCAACTACCTACTTACAACAGTAATGACCAATGGGTTTGCTAAGGCAGCTAACAGGGAGGAGGCCAGCACCAAAGCCATGACAGGGTCAGCACCTCTTGGAACAAATTAGCCTTCCGGCTGCCCTGTTTGTCTTTTATTTAGCGTTGCTTTCACTTGGAAAAAAATGCCAAGGAATTTTGAATATCTATTTCCCGGTACGTCTCACCGTGTCTGGTCTAGCACGGCCGCCCACGCCGGGGAAGACGTTGGTTTCGGGCCAACGTGGAAAATGATTTGGAAGAACGTGATGGAAGTCTATGCAGTTGGCGGGCCAGTCCGGTGGCGGCCGCCGTTGGTTTCAAAAACAGTGCGCGCGCTTGCCTCACACTCGATGGGTGTACCAGCTCCTGGCCGGCACAATAGAATAGAGGAGTGTTGACAGTGATTTCCGCTTCCCAACCCTGCAAGAAGACAAGTTGATAGACTGAAGCCGTTCTCAACAACCAAGGCTGAGGGCAGAGGGGAGACGTCACGATGAGGCCAGGCAAACTGTAGGTGGGACAAAGATTTGTGTTCTCGTCGAAATTGTAGGGGGGAAAGTTGTAGGGGAAATTGTACCTTTCTGAGCTACAAGTGGCAACAAGGAAATATCATTCACAATCTATGCCACTCGACAATGGCTGTCCGGTCCCCGGTCCGCCCTCTAGTAATCTACTGGTCGACAATGCAGTTCCACCGCTCGGTTATGCCTATTTTCAAATCTCTAGATTTTAGTTTTTGTTTCATTTTTGTTTAGCCCATACTATTTTGTATTTGAATATGAAATTTCCTACGTTTGTAGGGTACGCCGATAGCTACATCTGATTTTGTTCTCGATTTTTTGAATTATTTTTTCGTATTTTTCAAATCTGCTGAGCACCCAGAAGAAAACCACTTTCCAATCTGAACGGAAGCCCTTCTCAACAACCAAGAGGGCTACTGACCAGCTGTGGATCTCAGGTCATCGTCGTTTACTGCACAAGTGGTGTCACCACTTTGTCTGAGTACTGCATGCCTCTCAGAGCCACGTCAGAATGAATTATTCTTATCCAAGTGGCAACAAGAAAATATCATTCACAATCAGTCGCCCTGGCCGGACAATGTTTTTTCTGTCTCGCGTCAGTCCGCTAATAACGCACTAAACAATGCAGCGCCACTGCACAATAATCGGGTTCTCATCTCGTCTTTTTTGCTAGATACACTATAGATATCGTGGTTGTAATTTTTTTTTATGTATCAAAACCGTTATTTCCGAAACAACTTAATACAATCAAGCCTCATTTGGGACAATCCATACTTGTGTTTCAGTTATGTAGGACAAAAAGGATAGAAAAAAAATACTACATGGACATTTTTTTTAAAAAGGAATTGATAAATATATTAATATCACAAGGCAATACATATTACACCGAGTCCCTGTCTTAACATGATATCAAGGCCTAGTCAAATACTACATCACATATAAGGTCAGGTAATTTTTTTTGCAAATTTTACAAGGAAAGGAGAATCAAATGTATGAAGGAAAAAAAAAACAGCTAATTATGTACTCCTACTAGTTTGGAAACCCTATTTATACCCTTTAGGGTACACAATCTCATTTGAAACAGCACTTAAACTTAGCATTATACAACGACTAAGTTTTGTGAAAACTACAAGATGACAATAAAAAAAAAACATAACACGAGGAAACAAACTATCTTGGGGTTGTGACAGATATGGTCCTATCACTAATACTATTTGACTCGGGACCCGTGGATGCATCTTCATATCCTACTCTAACATTGATATATGCTGGCTCCTTAGGATCATCCAAGATCATAGTATCACTGCTTAGCATTGAAATAACATCTCCCATGGTTGGTCGATCGACTGCGTTCTCCTGTACACACAACAATGCTATCTTAATGTACCTCCTCATCTTTGCCGAGTGAATATGGGGATCCAATGATGAATCAACGAGATCAATCCACTTTCCTTCTTCCCATAATTGCCATGCCTGTTTGCAATTCCATTACACGAATTAGATTACGTAGCAAATGAAAAATTGCAATTTTACAAGCTTAAGTTCGTCTGTGTGTATAAGCTCACAAGTCCAAGAAGATTGATGAAATCTCCACATTGTTGCTGACTTGAATTCTGTTTTCCGCTAAGAATCTCCAAAATGATTACACCAAAGCTGAAGACATCGGATTTGATAGAGAAGATGCCCTTCGAAGCATACTCTGGGGCCATGTAGCCACTAAAATGGTATATGATTCATGTCAAGACTACTTACTCTTTCTACTTCAATCGTAAATATACATGTATTGCAATTAGAGTTTGTATCTGAAACTTACTATGTGCCGACCACTCTTCTCGTAGTGTCTCCTTCGGTGTCATTTGAGCTAAATATTTTTGCTAGCCCGAAATCTGAAATTTTGGATTCATTTCTTCATCCAGCAGAATATTGCTCGGTTTAAGATCTCGATGTATGATAAGCAACCGGGAGTGCTTATGCAGATAAAGCAGTCCATGTGCTATCCCATCAATTATCGCTACAAGCTTTGGCCAATCCAGTAAAGCTCTTTTATTCTCATCTACGCAACAATTAGATATTATTATAATATGAGAAAAACGCCTCGAAAAGTTATAACAAATTGTAGAGTTGAATTAACAAAAGTATTGCGCAATCTTAAGACATTCTCATGCATCGACAATCGCTAATTAAAGTTAATTAAGAAATGCATACCAAAGATGAAGTAATCAAGGCTTTTGTTTGGCATGTATTCATATACCAATATTTCTCCTCCTCTTGAGAGCAACATCCCAAGAGCCTAACCAAATTCACGTGCTGGAGTTTGGCTATGAGCTGGAGTTCATTTTGAAACTCTATGAAACCCTGTCCTGAATGTGAAGCAAGTCTCTTAACCGCTATCTTGATCCCATTTGTAAGCTGGCCCTGGGAAAAATTATCTATTCAAAAGTTAGGCTCTTCCCAGTCTACACGGTAATTAATCATCCTCTTCTATTTAGAAGTTAGTATCAGATAGTATTGGCTCAAATGTAGATAGGCTTGTTTTCATACAAGAGATCCTAAATAGGCCACAATAAAAAATGAAAATCCTACTAATTTACCTTGTAGACGGTGCCAAAGCCACCTTCTCCAAGTTTGTTCTCCTCTGAGAAACTACCTGTAGCCTCCAGTAGCTCTTCAAAGTCAAACAAGGAGAACTCCGAGTGTGCCAAATATCTTGATCCTTGTGTAACATTATTACGATTAAATAAACACTCATTACAATTATTTCTAATACTTGAGTAATTGTAGAGAATACAGTGTTACGGGGCATGATTCCACTAAATAATTAGGTACACCTTTTCTCTTCCTCTTAATCCGACGAAAGTAACAGATGAAGAGGAGAAATGCAGCGGCAACTAGAGGAACTACAACTACAGGAATCACCCATAACATGCTCCCTGATAAAAATCAAACACACATGTGAACAATAATGTTAATTAGCGACCGACGAAGGTCTCTCTTACTGACAGTATTTTATTTGCTACTTACTGGTGCGTTTGTTCAGACTCGGAGCTGCCTCCGGCGCCGGCGCCGGCAGGCTTAGCAGCGGTTGACCGGCGTAGAATTGAAACGCGTCGTACCTGAAATAACACCTCGTGAGGCCCATCTGTCCACCCATGCGCAGCATCATGGTGGAGTTGACCATGCCGAGGAGACGGCGCAGACAGGCGGAGCACTCGTCGGCGGGAAGGTCCGGCGTGCACCGCGCCTGCGAGTACACCCTCGGGTAGGTCGTCACGCTCGCCATGTCCATGACGCCGGTGGCGTACCGGCTTGGGACTGTGGTGGCCGCCTTCTCGGCGGTCGCCCCCAGCAGCTCGCGGGTGAGGCGGGCGATGGCGGGGACGTCGCCGCCGGCGACGTTCCTGGTGCTCCAGTCCTCGAAGGGCGGCGTATTGTCGCCGTCCCCGCCCGTGGCGTTGGAGGGCGCCGCGAGGATGTTGCTGGCGGCGCCGCCGTAGGCGAGGATGCAGTCCCGGTAGTTGGAGCCGGCCGTGGCGCACTGCGGCGTTGTCTGGTTATTTACCGCCTTGTCGAACCAGCTGGTGATGCACGTGCCGCATGTGGCGGCGTCGAGGATGTCACCCCCGCAGAGCGCGAGCGCGGAGACCACGTCGGGGGCTTGGCCGTAGGTGGCGCTGGCGAAGTGTACCGGGGAGGAGGAGGCGTTATTGGAGAGGATGGCCGCCACGGCCTTGACGTTGTCGCAGAACACGTCGGCGGCCACCAGTGTCGATGGTGTGAGTAGGAGTAGCAGGAGGGTGAGTAGGCCCATGGCCGCCATGGCAGGCTGCCTAACACTGACTAGCTAGCTACAAGACTGCAGCAAGTCAATTCTCGTTTTTGTTCTGCCAACAAAGGTCACGCGGGGAAAAGAACACTCGAACCTTTTTCCAGCTCACACTCCCTGGCAAGGGGTACTACATTATTTGCCTTGGGAGGATTCACTTGGTCTTGATCAGGTCAAGGCGGCTAACGAGAATAGAAAAATGCGGCTACCTCTGTTTATTCCTTCTAAGCTATTTTTTTTATAAATCTGCTACCTCTCTTTCCTTCTAAGCTAATTTCTCAGTGATTAACACCATAGCCATCAAGAGAGTCCTCCGAAGCAGCATAACAGATAACAGAAATATTTGCTACAAAAAACAGAGAACATAAATAAGGTTGGCAACTTTGCGGCATAACAGATATCTGCCCTTGAAACCCCGGCTTGTAGAGATTGAGGTTGGTGAGTAAGAGCATGTCTAACAGGCCCCTTATAGCGGGGGCGCCCCGTAAAATTCCGGCGTCATACGGGGTGCGGGCCAAAACGGCCGTCTAGCAGCCCCCGTATGCGGTCTGGCCCGTACGAAAATTTTACGGGGCCTGCGAAACCGCCCCCGCCGCCCCGTACTTATAGTGGGTGAGGGCCGGGGTGGGGGTTCAACCCCCCACCCGCAACCCTAGCTCCGCCGCGCGCCGCCTCAACTCCGGTGAGCAATTCCGCGCGCGCCGTCCCCCCATTTCCGATTCCACCAACGGCGATGAGTTCCCCCAACGGCTCCAGCTCCTCCACCGCCCGCTCCAAGCGCCGCCACGAGCCGGCGACAGCGGAGGAGGAGATGCCGGCGACAGCGGAGGAGGAGGAGGCCGCGTTCGCGGCGACCGTCGAGCTTTCGAAGAAGGAAGCGGAGGCAGCGGCGCGCGCGGAAGCGGAGGAGGAGGCGAGGGCCCTCGCCGACGTCGAGCAATTCAAGGCGATGGAGGCTTCCGGCGACGTCGTCTTCCTAGACTAGGTTAGGACGAGCTCGAGCTCGATTTCGTGTATCAGGCTATCAGCAATGGTGATCATCAATAAAATCGAGTTCATCTGATTCTCCCGCGAAGTTTAAATTCAAACATACAGGGCGGCGATAGGGGGTCTGCTAGATGAACGCGTAAATCTGAGCACAAAAATTCCTCGATTTCGTGCGCAGGGCCCTCTACACGCGATTTAGGGGGCGAAATTGTAAGGGTTCTGTTAGACATGCTCTAAGGAGAGCCTCTCAAATCCACTTGCTGGGAGGCCAAAATAATTCAGGCTGAGGTGGAGTCGTTGGAGCAAGATGAGGTTGAAGATTGCAGGGTTAAGGCCTTGACTGTACAAGGCACTCCTAGTGAGTTGTAGGGCGGTGATATGGCCCGAGGAGTTTGCTCGCTGCAGCGAACACCTTTCCAAAGACAACAGTTGCGATCATGCCATGAGCCAATGCAACGGGGTAACGAAGAGTTACAAGGATTTCTGTACTTGGCTGAGGCTTGCAGCCTGGTAGTGAGGCTACGGCGGAGTGGAACTGCGTAGAGTATTGACATTCAGGTGATCAATACCGTTGGTAAAAAGTCCAAACACAGCAGTGTACTGCCTGTTTCTTATCTGTTGGAAACACAAGTAAAACTTTTGACGTGTTTCAGTGGATCATATATTAATTGTGATATCTTGTCTTGCTTTATATATTAATTGTGACTGATCCTCTTCAGCTAGAAAGACGCCATACATACAGACACAATCAGGTAATACCATAACGCCAGTGACTAGTCAGATTCGAATTTTTGACAAAAGGCACCACTTGCTTAAGTGAATGGACAAAAAAGACCACATACAAATGAAAATGGCAAAACTGCGGTGGCGGCACGCGCGCCAAGTGCCACGTAGCACTTGCCGCCACCTGCAGCGGCGGCATGCCCTGTCGCGAATGGCCAAGGCGGCATGTCTGTGCATGCACACGCGATCGGAGACTGTCATTCTGCCAAAGCATTTTGCTGTGATTAAATCTGGTCTTTGTGGCCTGCAGGTACAACTAGCGAGCATGCATCCCACGATACATTACGTGCTTCCGCGGGCGCGTGACAGAAAATGTTGCCTTGGCTGATAGCGGCATGGCCCACTTTGCTCATATCACATTCCTAAACTGGTATGATTTGCGTCCTCAACGACATGCCGCCTTGGCCTGTGGCGGCAAGGTCTTGGCAAACATGCTGCCACGGTAGTTTTGCCATTTTTATTTGAAGGTAGTCTTTTTTGTCCATTCACTTAAACATGTGGTCTTTTTTGTCAAAAATTCGTCAGATTCGTTTGGTATACTGGAAATATGAAGTCAGAGCAATCGAAGGAGCACACAGATCGAGCGGTGGAATTGAACAGTATTACCGAGAAGTCACTTGGACTGAACGTACTCGATCGAGACAAGAAGAAAGCAGCAGCCTAGAGCCAAGCCGAACCTGCGGGGAGAATTTCCCCGAACGGCGCTCTGATGGGGACGGATCAACTCACAGAACAGTGGTAAGTACATGCTAGTGCCTTTGCTGCACACAAACGAAGAAAATAGAGACCTTTTCAGTTTTCTGTTTCAAAAACAGCAGAAACTTTTCTGCCAGCTGTACGTACAGAAAGCTCATCACAAACACTCGGTCAAAAAATGTATTCTCTAATATCACTAATCAAGTGATTTAACAGCATTCACTGCAAGCCAAATGCAGATGCTGCTATACCTGATAGCTGATCTTGACTCCAAATTCCAAGCATGTCAAAAATACCATTCTGATTTTATTTATACAAAGGTTTAAGCAAGCATACTTAGTATAATCATCATGAATGGAAAACTGTCACACCAACTAGGGTTCAGGTTACAAAGGGCACCGATCTGTGATCCCCTGTAAGTAAAATCCAAAGATCATAGGATGTCTTAAACAAAAAGCGGCATTATTCATCCACACTTAAGCAGTAAAGAGGAGTGAATACACAACGATGAAATGAATGATAGGATATGAAGGTTACATACATGTTAATATTTACTTGAAGTAACTATATACTGGAGCTATTTTGTTATAGTTGCATCTCACCAAGAGTGGAGGAAATCTACAGGAAATTTGGGCTGGAGAGAGAGAGGGGAAATCTCTTACTTTCCTGAAGCTTCGATGGCCTCTTCCTCTGGCCATTCACTTCTATGTATAAAGAATGTACAAGTTACACACCAGTCCTCCTAACTTTCTAATATACAAACAAGAGTCTCCAACACTCCCCCTCAAGACGGGGCAAATATATCAATTAGCCCCATCTTGTCACAAATTCTCATAAAAGACACAACACTAACTCCTTTGGTTAAGACATCAGCTAACTGACCTACAGATTTAACAAAGCTAACCTGAAGTTGCCCCTCGTCCAGTTTCTCCTTGATGAAATGCCTATCAATTCCATCATGCTTTGTTCTATCATGATGGACTGGGTTGTTGACTATATTGATACTAGCTTGATTATCACAATAGAGCCGAAGAGGCGCAACACCATACAAGCGAAGTTCAGTCAACAATATTCTCAACCACATTAACTCACATAATCCTGAAGCCATTGATCTAAGTTCTGCCTCCGCCGTGGATCGAGCAACAACACTTTGCTTCTTGCTCCTCCAACTAACAAGGTTGTCGCCAACCAATACGCAGTAACCTGAAGTAGACCGTCTATCATCCAAACATCCAGCCCAGTCAACATATGTGTATCCCTCTATTCTCAGGTGCCCATGATTAGAAAATAGAATCCCCTTCCCAGGACAACTTTTAAGATATCGTAATATTCTATTTACTTCATCCAAATGACCAGACCGGGGATCATGCATGTATCGGCTTACAACACTAACAACATATGCAATATCTGGCCTTGTGTGTGATAAGTAAATTAAACGACCAACTAACCTCTGATATTGATTCTTGTCTACTGGTTCACTTGAGCTTGATAGAATATGATGATTATGTTCAATTGGTGTTGCTGCTGGTTTACAACCTAACATGCTTGTCTCATTAAGCAAGTCAAGCACATATTTTCTTTGTGAAAGGTATATACCTTTTGCCCCATATGCCACCTCAATTCCTAGGAAGTAGTGAAGATAACCTATGTCCTTGACTTCAAATATTCTTGCCAATGTCCTTTTCAAGCACTGTATTTCCTCATCGTCGTCCCCAGTAATTACTATGTCATCCACATACACCACAAGCATAGCAATCTTATCATCATGAATCTTAAAGAAAAGAGTGTGATCAGCATTGCTTTGTTGATATCCCAAAGAGCAAATTTCCTTTCTAAACCTCCCGAACCAAGCCCTTGGTGACTGTTTAAGTCCATAAAGAGATTTCTTTAGTTTGCATACTTTGTCTTCAGTTTCATTACTACTAAATCCTGGAGGAATCTCCATGTAAACCTCTTCCTGCAAATCTCCATGTAGGAACGCATTTTTGACATTCATTTGGAATAATTTCCACTTCAGGTTTGATGCTATTGAAATTACTGTTCTTATAGTGTTCATTTTTTCCACGTGAGCAAATGTTTCATCATAATCTACTCCATATGTTTGACTATACCTTTCGCCACTAATCGAGCCTTATATCTTTCTACTCTTCCTTCGGGATTCTGCTTGACAGTAAATATCCACTTACAACCCACAATCTTCTTGCCTGCTGGAACTGGGGTTAGTACCCACGTATTATTTTTATCAAGTGCTGCCATTTCTTCAAGCATTGCTGCTCTCCATCTTGGATCCCTTTTTGACTCCTACCAATCACGTGGAATAGGTGTTGCAGAATCTAGACAAGCTATAAATGATTTATAACTAGGACCCAATGGTGAATATGAAACATGATAAGAAATGTTATATGGTGACAGTTTTGACGGCAGTTTTCCACCTGTAGTACGATGTTGCTTTCTGTGGGCAATGGGAATATCTAAGTCATCATATTCAGATGTAAGTGCACCATTGTGTGTAGAGGTTGATAGCGGAGTCTGGGATGAAGCCGATGTAGAAGGAATTTCACCATGAGTGTCAAGCTGCTCTTGGGCTTCGAGATTTGTCTCACTAGAGTATGTTCCTCCCCCTGCATCTGATGCTCCCCTTCCTTGCGCTTTCTACGTTTATACACTTGGAGGTCGTGTTCTTCATTTGGTTTTGGCCACCTTGCTTCATTTGGTATACCTTGTTGCTGCTCCCCCTGCTCATGTTCTTGTTCTGGTTCTATTGTATCCTCATCCCCGTCGTGCACTTCTCCTGTTGGTATCATGCCAACAATCATTTCTCTTGATGCTTGACAATCCTCTTCTTCTTTATCTCCCCCTTTCTCGCAATCCACATCTAAGACATCATTAGCAAACAAATCAGGGAAAACATCAGTTAGATCAGTTGGTTCACCATAAAATGACTCATGTTCCCTGAAAATTACATCCATACTCACAAACATCCGTTTTTCAGAGGGACACCAACATTTGTACCCTTTCTGTTTTCCTGAGTATCCAACAAATATACATTTTAAAGATCTAGGATCTAACTTTCCAACACTTGGTCTATAATCTTTCACAAAACAAACACAACCAAACACCTTTGGTGGAACGACATATGTAGTCCTACCTGCCAGACACTCAATCGGAGTCTTATAACCCAACACTCTAGATGGCATTCTATTCATCAAGTATGCAGCAGTCATCACTGCCTCACTCCATAGAAACTTTGGGACATTCATCGCCATCATTATACAACGTGTAATTTCTAATATATGCCTATTTTTTCTCTCTGCCAAACCATTATGTTCAGAGGTATTGGGACATGTAGTTTGATGATAATTCCAAAGTTCGACAAATATTCATCAAACTCCTTATTTACATACTCCGTTCCATTATCAGTACGAAGAAATTTCACACATGCATTATACTGAGTCGTGATTAGTTTATGAAAATCAATGAAGCACTCAAACACATCACTCTTGTGTTTTAGCACATAAACCCAAGTTGTCCTAGTGCAGCAGTCAATAAATGTGACAAAGGAACGATATCCATTAATAGATGATACTCCACTAGGCCCCCATACATCAGAGTGGATAGTTTCAAGAGGTACAGTGCTCCGATTATCAGACAAAATATAAGAACTTCGAGTTTGTTTCCCATACTGACAAGCATCACAAACTAACTTCTCCTTACTAACTCTATTATAGAGCTCAGGATAAAGACGGCCCAAAATAGCAAAAGACATATGCCCTAGTCTGTGATGATGAATAAGAAGATCTTCTTTTGGAGAGTGGGTTGAAGCGGCAGCAACTGCAGGCAACATGTTGTTATCCAAGTAGTATAACCCATCACGCATGCTCCCTGTCCCAAGTCTTCTTCCAGTCCCAAGTTCCTGAAATGAACACCATGTTGGAAAGAATATAGCAGCACAATTTATCTCTCTTGTAATACAGCTTATAGATAACAGGTTCATTGGGAAAGAAGGGACATGCAAAACAGATGAAAGAGACATATTTTGACCACATATAATTGTTCCCGAACCCTTAATAAGTTGAGATGAGCCATCAGCCAGTTTTACACTTTGTTTCCTTGGGTCAGGAACATAGTCAAGAGAGTCTCTAAAGGTCCCGGCCATATGTCTGGATGCACCTGAGTCTATTAGCCATGGTACATCCATAGTACACGAATTATTACCTCCAAAATTTGTAGAGGCAGCAGAGGTGGAGGCCAATGTTGACTCCATTGTTTGTTTGCCATCCAGATGTAAGCCTTTAAATTGACACCACTTCTCCCAGTCTTCAGGAGGTAGTTCTACTTTCACAAATGATTGTGAAGCTTCTTCGGAGGCTGCAGAAATATTTGCTTTGTATGTTTGACGGAATCCACGACCACGGCCTCCTCTTCCATCAAAGCTACCTCCTCGACCCCGTCCTCGCCAGTCCGGTCCTCTGCCACGTCCTCCTCTGGTTAGCCCAGGACATGCAAATCTTAAGTGTCCAGGCTCTCCACACTCAAAGCACTTCTTGTCAAAGAGATTAGTTGTTGGCCGCTGATAATTTCGACCCTCGGCAACAAAAAGTGCTGCTCTTCTCTGTGTGATACCTTCCGTAGTTGACCCGGATGTCTCCAGCTTCAACCGGGTTTCTTCACTAATTATTGCTGAAATGGCTTGCTCCAGGGTGGGTAGTATTGTACTCACATACAATGCAGCCCTCCTATTTTCAAACTTGGAATTCAAACCATTAAGAAAATCTCTTACACGTTTCTTCTCTATCCATTTATTGACTTTCTCAATACATTTACCACACTCCATGTCTACTGAATCATAAAAGTCCAGATCACTCCAAAGCCTTTTCAACTCAGATACATAGTCCACCACAGACCGTTCTCCTTGGCTCAACCCTTGCAATTCCTTTTGTATCCTGCAAGCAAGCATTTCATTACCAACTCCTAAAAAAGTACCTTTCAAGAGCCTCCAGATTTCTGAAGCATCCTTAATCCTCTCAACTTGCTTTGCAATCTTGGGTGATAGGGAGCTCAGCATTTGTCATTCTCCACCTCTGACCTTCTTTTGATTCCTCTTCAACTGGCTTCTCCATCGTGCCAAGTATGTACCCCTCCAATTTTCTTGAAACCAATATTGTCTCAGCATGTTCTGCCCAGCTAGCGTAGCTCTCTGAATCCTCTAATTTCACCAATGGTATTTGCAAAGGATGGATCTCCTCCTTAATTTCACTCTCCTGCCTTCCTCCTCCTTGCTGTTTACTAAGGGCATCAAACAGGCTCCTGTATTTTTCATCCATAGTCTCCAGGACTACAGCAAGTTCTACAGACGAAACTGCTGCAGGAGTGCTGGCCTCACCCACCATTTTCTGAAGTTACGGACTGCCCTTCTCCTGATGCTTGTCCTTGCTACTCCCTATTCAATATCAGCACTCACTCGCCTCAAATCAACAGACAAAGACCCAAATCTTACCGAGCAGAGCTCCTCTTTCTTCTAAATCCAACAACGATCGAGAATCCCTCTGGCTTCGAGTCACCGACGAATCGATCAGCACAGCCTTCTTCTTCTCCTACTACCGCATCTAGCTGCGCTGCCGTCACTCGATCTCCACACGCCAGGCACCAGCGCAGCCACCCTTCACGCCTCCAGCACCACTTCCTCACCACGACTGGTCACTCACGGCACCGCAGCTCTGATACCAAGTTGCATCTCACCAAGAGTGGAGGAAATCTGCAGGAGATTTGGGCTGGAGAGAGAGAGGGGAAATCTCTTACTTTCCTAAAGCTTTGATGACCTCTTCCTCTAGCCATTCACTTCTATGTATAAAGAATGTACAAGTTACACACCAGTCCTCCTAACTTTCTAATATACAAACAAGAGTCTCCAACAGTTATTTATTAATAGTTAATCAAGAAGTGCAATGCTTTCTTGATCTAGATCATAGCATGACTCATGAGCATCATCTCAGGGAGCTCTGAAATATGTGTTCTTGGACTACATATAGGAAATAGCTGGCCCGCTGACAAATCCATTGGTATTAGCTACTTTGAGTTAAACCAAGGGCCCTGGCCATTGGGTGCTCGGCAACACTCTTCAAGACACCTGAAAGAGCCTTGTTTTTGTAGGAGCAGCGTTGTAGCGGATTAACTAACACATAAGAAACCTTACAGCATGAACAATATAAGTGTTAGCAGTAAGAGTCTAATGGACTACCATTTCCTAGTTCGCCAAAAAGAAGTTACAAGTTTTAGTAAACTGTAACTTAAATCTCTTCATGTTGCACAAGAAACCAGCTTTAGAGTCTTTAATGAGCACGATAAAAAGTTACAAACCATGTTCGGTGAACGAATCAAACAGACTAGACAAATAACCAGCTGCTACTCTATATTAGGAAGGCACTTGTATCCTTTTTTTTTTACAAACCGAGAGCACTTGTATCCTACAGTGAAACATGTAGGTGGAGTGAGGCGGCAGGTGAGATGTCCATCCACGGACCTTGAATATGGGTGGAGGCCTAACACTTGCAAACATAAGGTCTTGCATGCTCATCATCTCCGGATCTTCAGCTTCGGTTTCAACGGAACATGTCTTGTAGGCAGGGGAAATTACAAAGCATTCAGAAAAAGTCTTATCTGCTCTCCTAACATATACCGGCTTCGTCATCTGCCAAGGCTCGGCGAAACCCTCCCCATACAGTAAGATGTTCTTCTGCCGGATATTCCTGAGGGTCGCAAGGGCCATGCTCCAGTAACGAGGGCTGAAGTTTGCTTTTAGTAGTCCACTGAAGAGAGCCGCACCCATGAAGCACCCATTCAACAGCCTGGCCATTTCCATGGCTATTGCTGTGAACTTCGGGTGGTCTTCCGCGCTGGTGCTCCCGAAAGTACGCACCTTGAAGAAGTACCAGTATGCTTCTTGTGTAAAGAACCGTAATCTGATGGGCTGCGTGGTTCCATAGCCTGCGATCTTGTCAGATTGGCTAGCGATTATGATCTTACATCTACTCCAAATGTGACTTCTTGCAGCTGAATACAACCTTTTCCATACATGCCTGTTGATATCCAAAGATAGCTCAATAATTATTAGTGTCCTTCCACCACCCATGCCACGGTTTTGATGCTTGATTCTACCTCCATCCCTCAGGGTCTCTACACTAGCATCTTTAAGATCATCACGAGTAAACACATAATCTGAGAGAAGTAGTTACGCACCCTTTCATCGTGGCAACTGGCAAGCGTGCTCGATCAGGGTGCTCTTTCCAACCTTCCCTGGACCGATGATAGGCACTTGGGCAGGGCATCCGGATATTCAGATACTATCTCCATCTGTCGTCCGAACATGCACTTGTCCAAGCAGCAGATACATGTTGTATGGTTGACGGTGCAAACGTTGGCATCTGCATAGAAATATGATGAACTCACTCACATCTTCAATGGTGTCCCTTATGCTGACAAGAACTTGCTCCAGCAGACCAGCTCGCCCTGCACCTTCGGTGTTGCCACTGCAGAAACATACACGCTTGGCAGGGTTGAACAAAGATGGGGCAAAGGAGTTATTGACTTTATGATCTTTTCTCCTATCTTCTCCATAGGCTTGGCACCTGAAGTCGTCGAGAGTGTAAAATCCCATGTACATCTCCTTTTTTAGTATGCTGAGTTAATGTAGTGTGGCCTGGTTTGTGATGATCCGAGCATTTGCCTCCTCGACAACTATGAGAAGCCACAGTAGCAGTCGATGCAGGCTGCGCAGCTGTTCCTCCTCGGTTGGCGCTGCCTTCTGCTTCAGGTAGCTGTCCACGAGGAAAGATGCGGATCTACTGGCAAGCTCACCCATAGTAGCAGAAAAGATTACATCCATGTCTGTGAGTTGGAGACAAATCAGTAGCTAGGAGAAGCAATGTGTATGTGAAACTTGTCGGATTCAAGTTATTTTTTCTTTTCTGGTTAGGAAACTTGCTGGAATGGTTCACAGAAAAAAAATTACTGGCAAAATACGCATATATAAGAACAGAAAAGGATGATTTGAAACAAAGACTTGGCGCTTCAACCGTCCTGGTCCCATGAATTCCAAGTATGTCAGCAGTTTCAAGATTAACTCATGATACCAATGGGCAATGCACATCCTTGTCCTCCTTGGCAAACACTTTCAAGCATGAAAGTGACCCTCAAAGGAAAGCAACAGAACAAATCAATCAATAAATAAAGCAAAGTGTATTCTAGAATCTGGAGCTTGGTCATATTTTTCTTCTTCTCTAGAAGACGTTAACATCAAGGATCAATTTCCAACTTGAAATTGATAGCTTATTATAGAAAACAATTTACTGGCAATTAATCCTGGTTCCGAGAAGCCGAACTGGATATTGTCTTGATTATTACTACCTCTCTAAATAATAAAAAAACCGCTTGGAGGAGGGGGCGGCGGTGGATGGGAACAGATAGTGGGGCAAACCGAGGAGGCGTTGGAGGGGGCGGTAGGAGGCGTCGCAGCCCGAGGTTGCGGAGGGAGAAGAGCGCTGTGTCCATCCCCATTGGGTAGAGTCCTAATGTTTCCTGATTGGGAGGGGCTTTTTTCCTTTGGCCATGTTAAGAAAAAAATTTAGGGATCGATCTGATCATAACATCTTGTTGCTTGAGCATGGTGGGGGTCTTGTAGTCCCTTAGAAGAGGGGGTTCAAGTTTGATACCTCCTAGTTAAAAAAATAGCGAGTTTCTCCCTAAAGTGGCTGAGATTTGGGAGAAACCTGTAAACATGCTGGATCCTGAATATAAAACTTAAGAGAGTGAAAAGGTATTTTAAAGGCTGGGGGTCGAATTTATTTAGGGCTTTCAAAAACCGTAAGAAAGATCTTAGATCAGAACTAGAAACGTTGGAACATTTGGAAGAAGACGAAGATCTTAATCCTTATGCTTTTATGCGAAAAACTTATATTCAAGCAGAGCTTTTTAATATGGATGGCGAGGAGGAAAATTACTGGCACCAAAGGGCCCATGCAAGATGGTTGCTTCAAGGTGACTTGAATACGGATTACTTTCATAGAATAGCCAATGGGAGAAAAAAAATGTTGTTTACTCTCTAGAAGATAATGGTGTTGTAATTGAGGGAACCGAAAATTTACTGAATCATGCTAACTCCTATTATAAACATCTTTTTGGATCCGCCCCTGGTCATCTCTTTGAGATATCTCCGGATTTGTGGTTAAGCCATGAGTTCTTATCAGATGAGGATAGTGTTGTGTTAACCATACCTTTCACTATGGAGGAGGTGAAGAATGCCTTATTCTTGATGGAACCCCATAGGGTTCCTGGACCAGAGAATATTCCTTGTGAATTTTACCAACATTGGTGGGAGGTAGTTAAGAATGATATTATGAAACTGTTTTCTCACTTTCATAATGGCTAATTGGATGTCCAACGCCTCAACTATGGTATAATTACTTTACTCCCTAAAACTAGTGATGCAAACAAAATCCACCAGTTTAGTCTCATTTTCTTATTGAGGTGTATTTACAAGTTGATTACTAAGACTTTGACCATCAGACTTGAACCCTACACTGATAAGCTTATTAGTATCCAACAAAATGCCTTTATCAAGAATAGGAACATCATGGATGGGGTCCTCTATTTACATTGAATCATGCATCATGTTCTTGTTAAAAAACAAACATGCATAATTTTGAAACTCGATTTTGAGAAGTCGTATGACAAAGTCATTTGGGATTTTTATTCCTTATTGTCATACAATGAGAGGGTTTAATGTACTTTGGTGTTCCTGGATTTAAAAAATTCTCCATAATGGCACTGTGAGTGTCGAACTAAATAACACAGTGGGGCGGTATTTTCAAAGTGGCAAAGGGGTCAGACAAGGAGATCCCCTATCCCCTATCTTGTTTAACTTGGTTGGCGAAGTTTTGACTAAGATGGTGCTTCGTGCACATCAGAATGGATTGTTTTCCAGGTTTGCACCTGATCTGGTAGATAATGGGGTCGCAATTTTGCAATACACGGATGACACAGTCTTTTGCATTTCTCATGATTGTGATAGAGTTGTGAACCTGAAGCTTTTGTTGTACATTTTTTTAACCTTATGTATGGTTTTAAAATCAATTTTGTGAAAAGTGAAATTTTTGTGATTGGAGGGGATAATAAAATTGCCAAATTCTATTCTGATATGTTCAATTGTCAAGTTGCCCAATTGCCTATGAAATAACTTGGTGTTCCAGTAACCTTTACAAATGTGAAAATGATTGATTGGGACTTTTTAGATGTGAAGCTTCTTAAGAATCTTGATGCTTCGATTGGGGACTTTGCTTCCTCGGGGTGGAGGTTAACTTTGTTGGATTCTAGTTTGTCTGGTGTGCTTTTTTACTACATTTCCATGTTCTTATTGAGAAAATTTACAAACATCAAAGGAAATTTTTCTGGTCTAGTAACAAAGATAAAAGGAAGTATCATATGGTTAAGTGGACTCGTGTGTGTAGATCTAAAAATAAAAGGGATCTGGGTGTGAAATAATTGAGAAGGCAAAATATTAGCCTCCTTTGCAAGTGGTGGGGGAAGTTTGAGACACAATCTGGCCTTTGGTAACAACTTGTTCGGGCTAAATATTTAAAGAACAAATCTGTGGAAAATGTGAAGTGCATGGTGAATGATTCTCCTATCTGGAAGTGTCTTTTTAAAGTTAAGGATGTGTATTTCCTTGGGAGGAAGTTGATTCTAAAAAATGGTAACCTGGTACGCTTTTGGAAAGATGCTTGGCTAAATAATTGCTCCTTGATGGTTGCATACCCTATGCTCTATGACATTTGCATGAGCAAGTATCGACTTTTGGAAAGGTGGTTGTGTGTGATTTTAACCTTCCCTTTTGGAGAAGATTGAATGATTTGCTTGCAGATAAGTGGAGTTTTGTTGTAGAAGAGGCGAAAAAGCATATGCAATCTTCTGATTCCGATGAGGTTACTTGGTCTCTAACCTCGACGGGCAGGTTTTCAACAAAGTTGGTTTACCAAGAGTTGGAGAGAAGCATTTCTGGCTAGCATAACAAGTGGATTTGGAAAGCTAAAATTGCCCTACGATCAAAGTTTTACTGTGGCAATTGTTTCAGGATGTTGTTCTAACCAGGAATTGGAATGGTAACCCTATGTGTTCTTTATGTGATCAATGAGAGAATGCTCAACACTTGTTTTTCACTTGTTCACATGCTAGAGTGGCCCGGGGCACTTCCGGGTCGATACTTGGTATTTCCTGTTGTTCCTCCTCACTGTGGCAGTGCATGACTTGGTTGTATGCTTACTTCCCCTATGGTAAAAAGTTCTATATGTTGTTCATTTCTTCAATTTGATGGGTGATCTGGATCACGAGAAAATAGGTTGAATTTTGACAAATTGGTGAAAACTCCTATGGTCAGTGTGTTCTATGTGTGTTCTCTACTTCACTACTGGGCAGGTCTCTATGGAGAGGATGATCGTGCCATGATCAAGGAAGGAGCTGACCAGCTGATGACCAAGGCAACTCAATGGGCGTCGCTCGCGGGGAGAGGGGGGGTGTTCCAGGACTGTTTATGTGGCTGATGCAAATATGTTGAGGATCACTTACGGCTGATGGAGAAGAAGGTTATTGGGTTGTTGTTTGTTGATCGCTGCCTTACTAGTTGGTTCTCTTGGGATTTTTGTTTGGCAGGTGATGGTTTAAACCGGAGCTTTTGGTTCCCTCTGATTGTTGGCTAGTAGTGTAGGGGTAGGTATTTTGCCCCGTAGTGTGACTTTGATACCGAGGTTACAGGGTTTTCCTGCCAAAAACTTTTTACCTTCTACTATATTCTATTCCATGTACCATGTATGCTTGCTTGTAGCAAAACTATGTATTTATGTTATGCAAGTAATGGTAATTGGAGTAGCCCAGATGGAAAAAATATTGGGTCGCCTCGGTATCTCTAACCTTTCTCACTAGAGTACTACACTTCGGCTGCACTGGCTCTGCCAAGATGCCACTCATATAAACCCTGGCATGGCCTCCCTAGCTTGATTGATGATGTATCCAGGCAGCTAACTGTATCACCATCGGCAATGGACTTGCTATAAGATTTTGGCATTCTAACTGGCTGGCTAGAGTCCCTCTCTACGATAAATCCCCTAGCATGTTTAGGCACTACAGGAAAAATAATATCTCAGTCAGAGAGGGAGTCACAAACAGACCAAAGATTTCATGGGGATCAAGCCAAACCCGTACATTGTTACCTTAAGCGAGTACACTTAATCACGATCAATCGGATGTGATCATCTGGAGATGGACTAGGAATGGGATTTATGTAGCTGCCTCCGCTTACAACTTCCTTTCACCAATATTCATTCATCGGTGTTGGTGGAGGTCTGGTCCATAAAAGCAATCCTAACGTCTAAGATCCATGTATAGATCATCCTTCCAAACCGGTATCCTACTACAAATAACTTGGCAAAGTGAGGGTAGCCTCACGAGACTCCCTGCATTATGTGCAATTCTGAGCCTGAAACTACTCTACACATGTTCGCCTCCCGCAACTTTAGCGTTTTAGTTTGGAACGGAATGCTCCATTGTATGAACCTGCTCGTGGCCATGTCCTCACCCAGCCATGTCAACAACCAGTAAGATTGGTGGGTCACCTTGATGGCCTCGGTTCCTCATTGCCCCAAGTCTCGATGGCGTTCTGTCGCTCTGCTGAATTAGTGGCTGGTTTAGAAGGGGATGAATAACCGTATTTTTAACAAAAAATTCAAATCACCCATTGCTCCGATGGACAAAATTATCATGAAGCTCTAGGATTCGCGCGCTGCTTGCATCCTTGCAAAGTCGTGGCTGGCGGAAGAGTGAGCTCTAGGCATGTCTCCGTGATCTTGGTACAGCTAGATCAGTGCCTTCCATCCCCCACCCCCCCCCCCCCCATAGATTCATATACTTGGTGTTTCTTGACTTGTAGAAGAGACATTGACAAGAGGGGGTGGTGGTTCACGAGGAGTAGAAATTCTTATGTTTGAGGGTGAAAATGTAAGATCTGACCTTACTTAGTTGTACCCAACACTGAACTAGGGTAAAAACCCAAGATCCATGATCGTACTTGTGCACTATTTCCTTATTGGAGGCATAGCTTTTGTAGAGTTTAGACTCCGCGTGAAGCCTGAGGCTGTGTTTGGACGTTGATATTCAGCCCTGTAATTGAATTGGAGTGGCAATACCAAATCTGAGATGGAAATGAATTAGCATGAGATTCCAAATTTGTTGTTTGGATGTGGATGGTATTTTTTGTTGGAATCAATGATGTGAAGCAATTCTAAATCCTGTTTGGTTGTACAAACCGTGGATACTTTTTTTTGAGTTTGGACAATACAAATTTGTGTACATGTATGAAAAATGATTGTGTGCATATTACATATTTATATATTATTTTTCACACATCATGAAAGAAATACATATGCAAACACCCCATTTGCTACTGATACCTACAATCCAGCCTCACTTCTTTAATGGTGCTCAAAACCATTCTGATTACAACTGGCTCCACTTGTTCCAACACAAATTCTGGAACAATGTAATGCATAACACCACTAGACTTAAACAGATCGACTATAGGCTACTAGTTTATGGGCTGCGATATTGCCCAATCTCGGTATTTTATAACTATATTAAGATCAGGTAAATCGACGAGAAAATTGATGGCTTCATCTGACATGAAGAACTCCTATGCTCTTTTCTTCTCCCGCTTGGAAATGATGTCCACAACACCCTGGTAGTCACATTCAAGAGCAATTGAGAGGCAATGTCGAGGCCAAGTGCAGCGATGGCTTCAGCCATAGGGGTAGAACTGCACTGATCGATCAGGCTTCAGGCGGAAATGATAGTCTTTCCATTCCAATCACGAACGATGGCGCCCCAATGTCATGTATCTATATCAGCTAATAGAAAAGAAGCGGTGTTAATTTTCATCTACCCCAAATCAGGTCTATAACACTGGCCGTTGGTGTCTTTCTTGATCATCCTACTGATTGGGGGGGGGTGTTGCCCCTCCACCGCTGATATGCAGATGCCATCGATGGGAGGTAGTGGATGCAGAGGCGGCCGCGTTGCCCCTCCCGTCTTCAGTATGCTAGTTTCCCCTCGATCTATGGTTAAGCCGGCAGGCGGGGGATGGATGGAAGGAACAAAACAAGGTCGGGGTGAAGAAGGGGCGTAGAACAGGGCGGGGCGGGGTGGGGCGGAGAAGGGACATGATGGTGGGGACAGGGGAGAGGAGCGGTGGCTCACCTTGGTCTCCGCCGCCGGTCGGGTGGCTCGTGAGGCCTCCTGCCTTTCTCGCTAGTCACGACTTCTGGGCAAACAGGCACGGGAGCGAGCGTGCGAACGATTCCGCACGATACCGAGGTGAAGGGCTCCGTATTGGTTCGAGACTGTGGACACCCTTGGAATTGTGAAGCATTTCCAGGCCAGAATACTTGGGACAACCAAAGATGAATCCGGTCAGTGAATACCAAATGACCAATTCCAAGCCTGAATACCAACATGCAAACACAGCCTAAGATCCTATATTGGACGGTGATGGCGCTTGTGCATAGTTTTCTCTTGCGTCGCTTTTTCTAGAGCCTCTTTTTTTAGAGTTTGGACTCCAGGTGATGTATTGGCGGTGGTTTGTGTTGTAGTTACAAGGTTTTGATCACCTTAGCGGGATCTTTTTTTTCTTCTGCTTCTTATTGTTGTTCGTTAGTGTGTTCAATGTAGTTAGGATATTTTGTTGTTGCAGAGGCTAGATATAATTGTTATCTTCAGAATATTAAAAATATTTTTTATTTAAAAAATTAGTTCTAATTGTCTAGAACTAACGCAGTCCACTCTATAACTCTGTAACATGTACTTAACTAGCATTTGTCCCGGCTCCTTAGTCTTTCTCTTTTGATGTCGCAAAGTTGAAACCAAGAAATATCTGTTACGTTCCTGATGTTTCCGAACACTTTCAATAAAACCCTCTCGTAAAACTATTTTAACAATATTTTCGGTAATATTTGTAGATATTACTCGAACCGTTCCTTTTTTATTCATGTCTTCATGAATCGAAGCAAGCACCTACTACCTCCTTCAACAACAACGATAACAACAACAAAATTGAGCCTCGTGATCGTTGGCTTGACAGTTTCAAACTTTTTATTTTTGACTTAATTGACAGTTTCAAACTAATTAAGGTACTTGTCCACTAATGAAAAAGGTTCCAGATTTAAGGTATTCTTTATTGCAAGTGGCTGATGACCCGCCTTTCGAGCAGTGGAAACAAAAGTTGGACCTAGCTAGTTAAATTGCAATATTTCTGACCTGCTCAAAGTAATAATAATGTAGTAGTAGTAGTACTCTTATTGACTAAGTAGGGAGTCCCGAATGCGTTGACTGTTTCTTTTTTTTGGAAGTGACCATTGGTGATTTTGGTGGTACATAAGCGCACATTGTTGATCATCTATCATCTGGTAGAAGAAAAACAAGAACCTGTTGTAGTCTTGTAGCTAGCTAGTCGTGTTAGCTTGCCATGGGTGTACTCATCATCCTTCTCCTACTACTCACACCGTCTCTGGTGGCCGCCGACGAGTTCTGCGACAAAGTCAAGGCCGTCGCCGCCACCCTCTCCAAGAACGCCTCCGCTTCCCCAGTACACTTCGCCACCACCACCTACGGCCAAGCCCCCAACGTCGTCTACGCGCTCGCGCTCTGCCACGGAAACGTCCTCGACGGCTCCTCCTGCGGCGGGTGCATCACCAACTGGTTCGACAAGACGCTAAACCTGACACAGTGCGCCAAGGTCGACTCCAACTACCGGGGGGATTGCATCGTCGTCTACGGTGCTGACAGCAACATCCTAGCGGCACCCTCGAACGCCACGGGAGGATTCGGCGACGACACGCCGCCCTTCCAGGACTGGAACATCAAGAACGTCTCCGGCGTCGACGCCCCCCTCATCGTCAACCTCACCCGTGAGCTGCTGGTGGCAACTGCGGACAAGGCGGCCGGCTTGGTTCCGACCCGGTATGCCACTGGCGTCATGGACATGGATACGGTGACGACCTACCCAAAGGTGTACTCCCAGGCGCAGTGCACGCCGGACCTGTCCGCCGACGAGTGCTCGTCGTGCCTGCGCCGTATCCTCGGCATGGTCAACTCAACCATGGCCCTGCGCATGGGTGGGCAGATGGGTGTCACGAGGTGTTATTTCAGGTACGAGGCGTACCAGTTCTACGATGCCCAGCCCCTTCTAAGCCTGCCGTCCCAGCCAGCACCACCGCCACCGCCAGCAGCTCCGACTTGGAACAAACGCAGGAGCATGTTATGGGTAATTCCCGCAGTTGTAGTTCCTCTCACGGCAGCTGCATTTCTCCTCTTCCTCTGTTACTCTCGTCGCCTTAAAAGGCAAAGAAAAGGTATGCTGCTGATTATTTACTCCGTACTCAGACTGTATTCTTTACAATTATTAGTGGTAATAGTAGTAATTCTTGCTTGCGAATTTTAGTGGTAATTATGCTACGAGTATGATTTTTATTGCTATGGATGTTACAGAAGGATCAAGGAGGGATAGGCAAGGGAAAAAATCGGAGTTCTCTTTGTTTGACTTTGAAGAGCTACTGGAGGCCACAAGTAATTTTTCAGATGAAAACATACTCGGACAAGGTGGCTTTGGGACTGTCTACAAGGTAAATTAGTAGGATTTTCATCTTTTATTGTGGCCTATTTATCAGAAAAATTCAAGCTCTTGTATGAAAACAAATCTATCTATGTACATTGAACCTAGCTGATGTCTTTTGAATGGATATTTTCCCCCAGGGCCAGCTCCCAGAGGGGTTGGAGATAGCGGTTAAGAGACTTGCTTCACATTCCGGACAGGGCGTTGTAGAGTTTCAAAATGAACTCCAGCTCATAGCCAAACTCCAGCACACGAATTTGGTTAGGCTCTTGGGAGGTTGCTCTCAAGAAGAGGAGAAATTATTGGTGTACGAATACTTGTCGAACAAAAGCCTGGATTTCTTCATCTTCGGTATGCATTTGCATTCCTTAATTTGCTTTAATTATATTATTTCAACCATATCAGGATGACTAAAGATCAGCCCCATGAGTATAGGAGTGCTAACTTGTTCATTTCAACTCTACAATATATATATTTTTTATTTATCTGGGTGTCTTTCACCTGCTATATTAATATCTCGTTCATACGTAGATGGTAATAAAAGAGCTTTGCTGGATTGGACAAAACTTGTAGCAATAATTGAGGGGGTAGCACATGGACTTCTCTACCTACACAAGCACTCCAGGTTGCTTGTCGTACATCGAGATCTTAAACCGAGCAACATTCTCCTAGACAGCGAGATGAATCCAAGAATTTCAGATTTTGGGCTAGCAAAAATATTTAGCTCCAACGACACAGAAGGAAACACTACAAAAAGAGTTGTTGGCACATAGTAAGTTTCATAGAAAATTTTCAATTTGCAATTATACATGCTACAGTTAAACAGAGAAAAGTAATATTAACACGTGTATATCATATAGTGGCTACATGGCCCCTGAGTACGCTTCCAAGGGCATCTTCTCTATTAAATCAGATGTCTTCAGCTTTGGTGTTATCATTGTGGAGATCCTCAGCGGAAAAAGAAATTCCGGTCACCAACAATGTGGAGATTTCATTAATCTGCTTGCACATGTGAGCATATACACAAACTTAAGCATTTTAAATTGTACTCTCATTTGCTACACAAACCTAATTTTTGTAATGGAATTTCTAACAGGCATGGCAATTATGGGAAGATGGAAAGTGGATTGATCTCATTGACGCATCATTAGTTCCTCATAGTCACTCGGCAAAGATGATGAGGTGCATTAACATAGCATTGTTATGTGTACAAGCAAATGCATCTGATCGACCAACCATGGGAGATGTTGTGTCAATGCTAAGCAGTGAGACAATGATCTTGGACGAGCCTAAGGAGCCAGCATTTATAAATGTAAGAGTGGGAAATGATGAGACGTCCACTGCTCTCGAGTCATACAGTATTAACGATTTGACCATATCTGTCACAATTCCTAGATAGTGTTAGTATTCACAAATGAGTAAGTTTAAGTGGTGTTTCAAATGTGAGATTATGTACCCTAAAGAGTGTATAAAGAAGGTTTCCAAACTAGTTAGAGTACATAATTAGCTACTTTTTACAAAACATTTATTCCAGTTTTCTTTAAAAAATGAATAAAAACCATCTAACATTAACTATGCACATATAGTTTCTTCTGCCCTTTTTTTTCTACATAACTGTTACACATTTTGCAATGCAACACACAAAATGAAACATTACAGGAATCGGCCGATATGCCGACGGCAATTTGTCGGGGCCGTCGGCATAGATTCAGTGAGGAAATCTAAAACTGCGAAAAAAAAAATTGCTATGCCGTCGGCCTTTTATTTGTTTTTTTTTAGCTACGCCGACGGCTGCCGTCGGCATCGACCCTAAGAGGGAATTCCGAAGTCCGGAAAAAAAAAATTGAGCTATGCCGACGGCAAAGCCGTAGGCATAGCCAATCTCAATTTTTCTTTTTTAACTTAATCACCGTTTTGGTCATAACTTTTGCATTCCAACTCGGATTTTGACGTTCTTTAGCTCGTTTCGAAGAGGAGAAACATATCTAAATTATCATGCATATTTTTAAAGCTAAATAATTAGAAAAAAATCATGAGAAATAACGCAACTCAATAATGGGTTAAAAAGTTTCGTCTGAGAGGGTTGTGGGGCGTCTGAATCCAACCAAAATCTAGGTGGACCTAAAAATCATGAGAAATAGGTAGTTGTGTACCTAAAAATAATTTTTTACAAAAATCATGAGAAAACTAGGAGGCACCTGTAGTTCAAATTTGCCCCGTTTCCAGCTGAATCGGCAGAAACTTGTGTTCTTCAAAAGAGGTGGATGAAAACCTTTTCAGAGAAATATTGCCGACGGTCATTTGACTTGTGCCGACGCGGTCATATGCCGACGGCAAGGTGTCGACGGCGGCCGTCGGCACAGCCTGTGCCGACGGCCTTTTAGCCTGTGCCGACGGCTTCTGGCCGTCGGCATATGCTGTGATTGCTGTAGTGAAACCCAATTATGTAAGGTTCCAAATGCAGTTGATTTGCAAAATTGTTTCATAAATAATGCTTGGAAATGTGTGCCGAAAAGTTACAACTACAATATTTAGCGTGTATCTACGAAAATGGATACAATGAATGGCGCGGCCAGCTGATGTGTCCCCGGGCATCCAAGCTAGCTCAACCAGCCCCCGCTTGTCAGGTGCGGGGTCCTGTTGTGGTAGCATTGGTGGAAAAGGTGGTCACTCACCACACATTACTTCTAGGGGATTAATATATCAGATATTTATTTGTCGAGACCACACCATCTCCCATAATATCCCACATTATCAATACGAGACATAAAGGAGTGGGACTATTATCCCGAGGGGTATACAAACATGTCTATATCCTTGCCTCTCGATGATTAACTCATCAGTCAGCACGACAACGACTACACTCATTTATGTTCTAACATAATCCTAAGGTCTTCATACTTGATGAAGGCTTCAATATATCCATAGTAGATTATGTCTATCTAAAATTCTTGTGGGACATAATCAACTTCTCTTCTTCTCTAAGGGGCCTTTGGCTTATTTTATAGTTGAGAAGAGATGCATTGATGAACACAAAAGATGCTTTACCAAGTAGAACACATCCTCATCCTCCGTCCAAATGTTTACTACCTTAGTACCTTAGTTGGTGGGATTCCATATGGCATATGGAATGGATAGTTATTAATTTCCTAGAGTCCCTCCCAAGTAAGGCTAGTTGTGGGCTGATAGAAAACTCCTACGGTATCCACGCCAAGGGAACTGCCCCGTAGAGGAACTATTTTGGTCATGTAGATACACTTATATTGCCATTACATAGTTGTAGAAGCATTTTCTCATTGTCCAAAAATTATCACTATGTGCTTTGCCTCTGTAGAGTCATTTTGTGAAACGCTTATATATGACATAAGGCCACTTTTTAAAGACACCACAATGTGTATCTACACACATAGAGACACTTCAAAGATACACTTGGAATGTGCTTGTATAGCTTTTAAGGCACTTTCCCGCAGAATTTTAGCTTGTCTCTTACATTAATAGAAACATTTTGGTGTGACAATGTATCTATCTGTAGAAACTAGGAAGGTGTGGTGCAGCGTACCCATGATACGATATCGATGCTTGCAATGTATATGCGATCGAAAAGTGATCACGCTGGACGAGTGATCTCATTCATGAAACGTTGATTAGCTAGTGGTACTAATACATGATCCTAGTCAACGACATAATTCACAGGATTGCGCTAAATAAGTCATAGATTAGCCAGTGGTACTAATAGCTACATAACTGATAGCATGCTAAGATGGATGGTGTTAGTGTGCCCCTTTCTTCAAGCTGTTAATGGCATGCATTGCCTCTAGAAAATGTCTATAATGCGTGTTTTTGTTGTAGTGATCGCATGCGGATACAATTTCCTTTCTATTCAATGTCAAAAAGATACAATTTTTTTTTGAAGTACTCATTTGTTTTGTCTCCGATGGTGCTCCGTTGGTGAAGATGAAAATGCATCAAGTGAGTGGTGACCGTGGCAGGAGAGATATGACGTAAGACAGGGGGCTATCCGATGGAGGCATGTTCCGTCAATTTGGACCGTGTCTAAAATCGATTTTCACAAGGAACGAGCTCGAATTGGTCATCATTGAACTCAGTACCCTTTCGCATCTAGATATCATAGAAATTGTTATGTCCTCTTCTAATTTTGGATGTGTGGTTCTGTTCTAGACTTAATCTAGAACAATTTTGCTGAAATAAAAGTATCATACATTCTACTCCTGCCAGCCAGAAGCTGGTAGACCCAGTGCGAGTCAAGTGAACAATTTAAAGTTAACAAATTAACTACTCCTAGTTGGAAAGCAAAAGCCCAACAGACTAGCCGGCCACAGCATAGAGTATCTTCACATTCTTCCAAGTTCCAAGTCATCCACTGCATTTTCATGGTGACGAAAGCGTACATGGTAGGCCCGTCCAAACAAAGCAAACCTGAATACTTACGTATTGACTTTTCTTTGCATTTTCCAGGTGAAAGCAACTCACACACAAAAACAATTAGGGCAGAGATATGGTAGAGAATATAGTATTCGAAAAATCTAATCCGGTCCAATCCGATTACTATTCCACTATATACCTGTCGGACGGTAACTGGTAGAACGTCAAGTGAGTAATTCTAAGTCAAGTGACTGGCCGGCTACTGCATAAAATTTAGATTCATTCTTCCAAGCCATCAACATGGAAAGTGGGCATGGCCGGCCGTACAAGCCAAACAAGGGTATTGACTCTGTTAGGGTATCTCTAACCGATCCCTCAAATTCTGGCCTTGTTATACTTTAGAGAGTATATTTGATCCTTAAAAAATTGCAGTTTCTAACTGATCCCTCGAACTTAAGCCCTATAAAATATTTTAAATGCAAATTCATCAAATTTAATTTCAAACTAGTTCCCAAAACAGCTACAAACTTCATTCAAACTAGATCCTTCTGCTGCAAACTAGATCAAACTATACTAACTGCTTTAAACCACAACCTATTCAACTAAAAACCGAGTAGAGTCGTTGTGGCTATCCTTAGCAAACAAAAAAGAACTGAATAATTAGTTATTAACTTTGCACTTGGAGGCCCAACACTGTCGACAAGAATAGAAGCGTGCGTAGAAATTAAAAGCCATAGTACGTTTTCAATACCTCACGTATGCTCCGTCAAGCAATATGCATGCTAGCACTTTGAAGCATTCTTCATCCTTTAGATCAAGTCCGCAAAACTCTTGCGGATTTGACAATCCACTCGCTGATCCGGATCCATCTCACTAAAACCGTTGTTGCGAATCCGACACCGAAGCCAAACCCGACAAAGAAAAAAAACCACATCGACATGAGACGAATCATCCACATGCCCTTCAAACTAAAACTAAAACTCTAGAGTGATCGAGGTTCCATTGTTATCCTGACTTAGAGAGTCGAGTCGATACAGGAAGAAGGTGGAATTTCTACATGACATTTAGGTGATATTTGAATTGATGGTTTCGATTTAAATTTCTTTAAACATAAGGTTGTATGAATTTTAATTTTAATTCAAATTGGTTGATAGGAAATTACAACTATTACTTATTAATTAATTTGAAACATTTATGAATTAATAGTTATTAATCAATTCTAATTAAAAAGGGAATTAGAAAAAGAAAAGATTAAACTTTATTAATTAATCACAATATACAAAGTCTTTAAATTATTTCTCCAAACAGAAAATTACAGAGAAGTATTACAAAGGAATAAATGGAAACTTAAATTCCTAAACTAATTCCTACTAGCTAATTTAGTCTTCTAGTCTTCTTTTGAACCTGCAAAATAAACACAGAAGTAAACAAAGGGGTGAGTGGGGGATTAGCAGTGAAGTGCACTGCTAAACTCATCACAGAGTTCATTAAACCTTAAGTAGTATCTGTTCAAATCAGGTTTAGCCTCAGACTAGCATCATAGACATATTCTAGGAAATACAAGTGGCAAGTGAAAATAAGTGTAATCCCCTGGATAAGACCAACATCAGCACAAGCAAAAAAATCTCAAGCCGAAGGTAGCAGGCACACATCACACTCACAGGACAACCTCTATACTGTCATCACTGTTGAAGGCAGTTAAATAGCACAACAGTTATGGGGTGGAAGAAGGCAACCCCACTTTCTCCCGTTTCAGCTCGAGCTGCATAGCTCCAGCAAGAACAGCTAGAACAGCAAGCACATCGAGTACTTAGGAAATTCACCACAAATAATTCAACCACCAGAACTGTGAAAGATTGTAGATCCAGCAAGGTAATAACAAGGCCAAGTGATGACCCACAAGTATAGCAGGTTGGATAGAGGATTCACCGTAGACACTAGCAAACTGATTTTTTGAGGTTTTTGATATAGCAGGTAAATAAAGTGCGAGTAAATAGATAACAGTAGTAATAATTGAAGCGAGTGGTCCAATCCTTTTGAGAGCAAAGGACAAGCTGGTTGTTCTACTTATGACTACCAAACGTTCTCGAGGACACATGGGAATTTCGTGAAATGCTTTCGCTTCATATAGTTGATTCATATTTATTGGTTCGTTAACTGTTGTGTGGGTGAACCTATGCTAATGCACCGCCCAAGTAGGACTAACACATACTTGTGATTATACCCCTCGCAAGCATCCAAAAATACAAGAAAGTAATTAAGATAAATATAACCACAGACTTAAAACTTTGGGACCCAACACACTCTCGTGCATTGGTTTCCTAACGGGGGGTTTAGATTTCTGCCACTCCGGCAACCCCATAATTAGTAGGAAAATACACAATGCATCCTCCTAGACCCATAAAGGTGAAGTATCATGTAGTCGACGTTCACATGACACCACTAGAAGAATAGCACCACAACTTAAATACCGAACCAAGAGATATTACTTCAACCTCACATCACTACTAACATCATGACTTCTCCTAGGTCCTCAAGAACTAAACGAACTACTCATGAGACATCATATGGATCATAATCAAAGGTGATATAATGGATAATAACAATATGGTCATAAAGTGTAAACACCGATAAATATCACAAGCATCAACTACTAACAAGTAATCCACACCGGGAGAGAGATCTAGTGAAGAGCGACGATAAAGACCCCCAATTGTTACAGCGGGATGAAGGTGGACGGTGACAGTGATAGTGCTAGTGATGAGGATGATGATTATCATGATGCTCTCGATGAAGCCTGGAGTGTTGACGGTGACGATGTCGACGATTTCCCTTCTTCGGGGAGGAATTTCCCCGGCAGACTTCTCCCTGCCGGAGATCTTTTCTCTCTCTGGTGTTTTCCGCCCCGAGGCGGCTGCGAAATAATTCTTCGACGGTGTTTTGGGGCTTAGGGTTCCCTAGGGGTCAAGTACGCGAAAGGGGGCGCCGAGGAGTGGGCCAGGGGGCGCGCCGCCTGGTGGTGTGGGCCCCAGGTGGCCCCCCTCGGGGTTCCCTTCTGGCTAGCTTCGTCCTTGGGACTTCTAAGACTCCTCCGGTGTTGCCCCTCTTCTTCTGGTCTTCTGAAATAGGGTGTCCTGACGGTGCTTTTTTCCATCAGATTTCTGGTTCCGGTGTTTCTTCTCCCATAATTATTAAACATGCAAAATAAGATGAAATAACA
Organism: Alopecurus myosuroides; assembly: GCA_028641055.1. Taxonomy (NCBI): domain Eukaryota; kingdom Viridiplantae; phylum Streptophyta; class Magnoliopsida; order Poales; family Poaceae; genus Alopecurus; species Alopecurus myosuroides. The sequence continues at coordinate 551,177,375 of CM054058.1, forward strand.
TAAGTAATGCATCATATCATGAAATATATCGATGAATAACAGAAAATAACAATATAAAATAGTGATGCAAAATGGACGTATTAACTCCCCCCAAGATTAGACCTCGCTTTTCCCAAGCGAAACTGAACTCGGTAAACATGACCATGGGTTTATGGAGTGAGGTGTCGATAAATAAAATACAGACAAGAAGCATCACATCTATCAATACACTAGTCATTCTAGCAAGTAACTCCTTCTCATATAGTTTAACTTGAAACAAGTAAGTGGAGTCACAGTAAAGGTGCAAAAGGAAATCAAAATTGGGGAAGGCAAACTTCGTTCTTGGTCAGAGAACAATTAGCAATGTACTCATATTTCGATCAGAGTCTTTATATTAGAGCTTATATTTGCAAAGTTTAACATGCTCAATCATAACAATTTCTTTGCAATTATTGATAACTTTCAAAGTGGTATTCAAGCAGATAAAACATATGCACTAAACAAGGAAGAATAAGGAACATTATTGAGTAAATCAACATATAGATGGATGAGTCACAACAACTCAAATCCTTGCTTAAGACAAAACGAAATAGGTTTACTGACTCAACAAAAAAGTAAAAGATAGGCCCTTCGTAGAGGGAAGTAGGGATTAAATCATGTGCTAGAGCTTTTAATTAATAAAAAGAGATATGAAATGTTTGACACTCCTCCCAACCATATTACACAAACCATGTCTAACTGAATCATCGGGTGCCTGCGAACAATCACATACCATGGAGGAGTGTCTAATTTTTAGAGAGGTGTGTATGTCTATGTCAACGAATGTCAAACAGAAAATACAGTAGGTCACAATCCAACTAGACTTCACAAGAGAGACTCCCATTGAAGGACACAACTGGTCTAGAAGATCATCCCTCTTTCTCTTTTGTTTACACAATTATGCTTTGAATGATAAATCAGAGGCAAAAATAGTGAAAAGAATTTGTTGTATTAGTTTGGGGCTGGGAACCCCGCTGCTTGCTCTTCTAGCACTTAGATAAGAGGATGAAGCCACTAGTCTAGGTGTGTAAATTCCAATCAACAAGTGAGATAAAGATCCTCCATTTGCGTCCTCATGAGCTAAAGCAGGAACACAAAACAGGAATAATTTTGAAGGTTTTAAAGGTAGCACACAAGCAATTTACTTGGAGTGGCGGTTAAATACCAAGTATAGGTAGGTATGATGGACACAAATGGCATGGGTTTTTGGGTTCAAAGTTTTGATGCACGAGAAGCATTCCCTCTCAGCACAGGTTTTTTGGCTAGCAAGCATAAGAATTGAGGGAAAACAAACAGCCATATATATGATAAAAACCAATCATGTAATCTTCCTTGAGAAGTACAAAAAATCTTACTTGAGAATACTAACTTTATGGGATAACAAGAAAGAAAGGTCATGGCACAATATATCTACATGAAACTCCCTCTTTTCTACTTAAGTCTCAAAGTATTGTTGCTACTGACCAATGCTAAGTTTGCCAAAACCAACTAGATTGACTTGATGCTTCAATATTGATACCAATACTAATAACAAGATCAACCAAATAACAGAAATTGCAAGCTAAAATAAAGTGTAGAAGATGATGAAACTTCTCATTAATATTCCATTACGGCAACTCATACTAAGGGATACAACGATAATAACCTAACGAGTGATACTTCCATACTGCAAACCATACTATATGATATTTCCTCTACTCATGATATGACTCTACTAAAAGGTAAAAAGGTGAAATATAGAAGTGTGATACCACGACACTCCCCCAAGCTTGAAACAAGCCAAGGGGATGCTAATACCCATGACGAATTAATTCTTCGCTGGTGGTGGTGAATCCTTCTCAATAAGCTTACCAATGGATTTCTTCAAATCTTCAATTGAGAAAATAAGCATACGCATCATCTCCGTATAGTGCTCAATATGTTTTGCGTGCCTGTTATACGGGGAATCCCAGCCATAAAGATCTTTCTTCCACACTTCCTTAGGTCGAGAGCTTCCTTCACCTGGAACTGGTGTATTTGAAGCTAAACAGTGACGTGGGGCCTTCCCTCCAGTGATCATACTTGCCGTTTTCTTGAAAGGTTTTGCAACTTCTCCAATGCTTGCGATGGTGACATGTGGATGCACTCGTGAGTCTTATTCTACATCTCCTTCAACTCCACTATCGATCTCCTCCTTCGTCTTACGGTCTTGGAGATCATCTTCCTCCGGGCCCTTCCCCTTGTTGTTGTTGGCAGAGACCATGGTGCTTCTAAACTGAAAACAGCTCCTGGGAGAAACAGGTCAAAACAGAAACACGACGAGAAAACGATATACGGGCCTCGGGGGATCCCGGGGATTATATAGCAAAAATATGCATAACGAAAGGAAAGTCCAGGTTGAAAACGAGTCGGAGAGGGGCTCTGGGGCGCCACACCATAGCCAAGGGTGGTCCCGCGCCCAAGCATGGTATGGTTCCTTCGGGCACCGTCTCCAACTCCTCTTTGGCCCAATATTTTTCATATTTTCCAAAAACCAATAATTTATAACTAAAAGGTATTCCGCAAACTTTTTCTTAACAAAACTGTTACCTGTTCGAAAACAGACTCTGTAGATTCTGGAATCTTCTCTCTAATGAACTTCTCCGGAGTCATTAGATGAATAACATCAACATCTTCATCATAAGAATCCCCAGAAATATAATGTTTGAGTCTTTGCGCATTTACCACTTGTGTAGTGTTATCTTTGAAGGAAGCAATTTTGATTGCACCCGAACGATACACTTCTTCAATAATATAAGGTCCTTCCCACCTGGAGAGTAATTTTCATGCAAAAAATCTGAAACGAGACCGATACAATAAAACTTTCGCACCAACATGAAACTCTCTTTTAAGGATTCTTCTATCATGCATTGTTTAACTTTCTCTTTAAAGAGTCTAGCATTTTCATAGGCTTCACATATCCATTCATCAAGAGAACTCAAATCAAGCATTCTTTTCTTACCACAAAGTTTAAAATCTTTATTAAGTTCTTTCACTGCCCAATAAGCTTTATGTTCTAGTTCTAAAGGTAAGTGACAAGATTTTCCATAAACCATCTTATAAGGAGACATACCCATAGGATTTTTATAAGCATATCTATAAGCCCATAAAGCATCATTCAACTTACCAAACCAATTTTTCCTAGATTTATTAACAGTCTTTTGCAAGATATATTTAATTTCTCTATTTTGTAATTCTACTTGCCCACTGGTTTGAGGATGATAAGCTGAGGCAATTCTATGATTAACATCATATTTAGCAAGGGTTTTTCTAAAACCACCATGAATAAAGTGAGAACCTCCATCAGTCATATGATAGCTAGGCACACCAAACCTAGGGAAAATAACATCTTTAAGCATTTTTAACCACTTTTAGTAGGTACAGCTTCTACCCATTTAGTAATATAATCAACAACAACAAGAATATGTGTATAGCCATTTGAAGGAGGAAAAGGACCCATAAAGTAAAATCCCCAACAATCAAAGGGTTCAATAGCAAGAGAATAACTCATAGGAATTTCATTACGTCTAGAAATATTACCAACTCTTCGACATTCATCACAAGACAAAATAATTTTACGTGCATCTTTGAAGAGAGCAGGACAATAGAAACCTAATTGTAAAACCTTTTGTGCGGTTCTATCCCAGCATGATGTCCTCCATAAGCACTATCATGACACTTTTTCAATATTTCTCGTTGTTCATGATCTGGAACACATCTTCTCATAATACCATCTACCCCTTCTTTATATAAGTGTGAGTCATCCCAAAAATAATGCCTCAAATCATAGAAGAATTATTTTCTTTGTTGAGCTGTAAATGTTGGAGGAAAATACATGGAAACAATAAAGCTAGTATAATCAGCATACCATGGAATATCCTGGGATTTTACTTTTATTGCAGCTAGTTGTTCATTTGGAAAACTATCGTTAACATGAATAGGATCAAAAACAATGTTCTCCAATCTAGAAAAGTTATCAGCAACATGATTTTTAGCACCCTTCCTATCCACAATATGAAAATCAAACTCTTGTAAAAGCAATACCCATCTAATAAGCCTAGGCTTAGCATATTTCTTTTCCATAAGGTATCTAATAGCAGCATAGTCAGTATGAATAGTAACCTTTGAATCAACAATATAAGGTCTAAAATTATCACATGCAAAAACTACAACTAAGAACTCTTTTTAAGTAGTAGCATAATTCTTTTGAGCAACATCAAGAGTCTTACTAGCATAATGAATAACATTCAAAAAATTTATCTACTCGCTGTCCAAGAACAGCACCTACAGCAAAATCACTAGCATCACACATAATTTCAAAAGGTAAATTCCAATCAGGTGGTTGAACAATAGGAGCAATAGTTACAGCCTTCTTTAAAGTTTCAAAAGCTTCCTTGCAATCATCATAAAAAACAAAAGGTACATCTTTTTGAAGAAGATTTGTAAGAGGTTTTGATATTTTAGAGAAATCTTTAATAAAGCTCCTATAAAAACCAGCATCACCAAGAACACTACGAATACCTTTAACATCCCTAGGACAGGGCATTTTCTCTATTGCTTCCACTTTGGCTCTGCCAACTTCAATACCTAATTCAGAAATTTTAAGTCCATGAACAATTCCTTCATTAACCATAAAGTGGCATGTCTCCCAATTAAGAACCAGATTAGTTTCCTCACATCTCTGCAAAACTTTATCAAGGTTGTGCAAACAATTATCAAAAGAAGTTCCATAGACGTAGAAATCGTCCATAAATACTTCCACAATCTCTTAAAAAAGCCATGAAAAATAACAGACATGCATCTTTGAAATTTACCAGGAGCATTGCATAAACCAAAGGCATACTTAGCATAAGTACCATAAGGACAAGTAAAGGTTGTTTTCTCTTGATCTTGCTTCCTAACAGCAATTTGAGGAAACCCAAAATAACCATCAAGAAAACAAAAATGAGTTTTCTTAGACAACCTCTCTGGCATTTGATCAATAAAGGGTAAAGGATAATCATCTTTCTTAGTGAATTTATTAACCTTTCTAAAATCAATGCACATTCTATAACCAACTACTACTCTTTGTGGAATAAGATCATTGTTTTCATTAGACACAACGTTCATTCCTCCCTTCTTGGGGACACAATGCACTGGGCTTACCCATCTACTATCAGCAATAGGAAAAATAATACCAGCATCAAGAAGTTTTAATACCTCATTTTTATCTTAGGAATTAAACGGCGTTTATGTTCAACAAGTGGCTTTGCATCAGGTTCAATATAGATAGCATTGCTGACATATAGTGGGAGAAATGCCCTTCAAATCATCAAGAGTATAACCAATAGCTCCACGGTGTTTCTTCAGAATTCCCAATAATCTTTCCTCTTTTCCACCTGAAAGTTTAGTACTAAGAATAACAGGATATATTTTCTTATTATCAATATAACACTACTACAGAAAAGATTATAGGAGGCGTATTTTTTTTATGCGAGGTGCATATAGAATGCGCCTCCAGCGCCAAGCCTCGCGTATTTGGGTTATGCGAGGCGCATTTCAAAATGCGCCTCCTATACTTGCATATAGGACGCCTCCTATACGCATGTATAGGAGGCGCATTTCAAAATGCGCCTCCTATATGTTATAGGAGGCGCATATTAGATGCGCCTCGCATATGCAAAGAAATGCGCCTCCTATATATCCCCATATGCGCCTCCTATAGTTCCCAATATGCGGATCCTATAACATTTTCGATTTTTAAAATTTACATAATTCACTATCCAATGTTGCACGTATACAATTCATTATCCAATGTTTTGACCTTACAGACAAGTTGTAACACAAGACAACATAGCTCATCCAAAACTGAACATTGACACGATTCATTGTATAGTACTGTACATATCCAGGATACATAGTTTGAGGCTAATTCAGAAAATGCATTTTGTTCTCCCTATTGCACATGAGAGTAAATACATTCCTAAAATACTAATCTCCATCTATGCGATCAAAATCATCCAGCACGTACTCATCTGAACCAGATCAACATTGACCTTGTGTAACACCTCCTGGAAAAAAAATAAACAATTTATTTTGCAGCAACCAAGAAAATTATAAGTCGTAAGCAGAGTGTGCATATACTCTGGACTGCGTGCATATGTAAAGTGTATGGAAAAAATGAATGTCAAATGCAACAAAAGAAAACTAAAGTGGACAAAAACTTAACAGAGAATCAGACAACCATATGTAAACAGGCTAATTAGTAAGTTGGCATATCTGGAAATCCGTAAAAAAAACTGCATTTTTGAATATAAAAAGAGAGAAGTAGCACACACATCAAATAATAGTAACTTGATGGTAGCACACTGGTATTACCTCAGACGGATACGATCTAGTTTGGACGGTTTCATCATCATCAGATTTAGTGATAAATGGCATCTCATACATAGAATATGGTTCATATACTTGGCACATCAAGATATTAAAGAATGAAATGCCAGTTTAAACTCCTAAGCTCTATTACGGTATAGGAACCACAATGGTAAAATGAGAGCAATGTCATATGTTCTACATTTTCTTAGTCACCTTGAGGTTCTGCTGAGCTGAATTTTCCTGATGTTGGAGTTGACACAAACAGTGTGCAATCTTCCTTGAAATCATCTCCGTCCTGTGCTCGCCAATAACCCCAGGAGTTAGGACCTCCATGTCAGCCGTCGACGACTTTGCTCGAATCTTGGAAGAACAGAATCTGATTGCGGAAGTGTGGCACCAGAATTAACAAGATTCGTCTGGTCACGGGCACGCACATCATTAGTTGATGTGAGATAATTTAATGATGTGAAACTGCAAGAAACAATCAAGAACACCTTATAAGTTGCTTACACAAGGATTAACTCGCAGTGGGAAGCACACCCTCTTCAGGATGGCCATTATGAAAATTTGGAGCTGCAAAAATTCCTACATGCAAAAGAAAATGGTAGGATCAAGGACAGTTGTACATGTAGTTGAATGACCTTGTAGAAGAATACACTCAGTACTTCTTTACGTGAGGCATCATGGTCATATGTATAAATGATCACTTGAGCTCAAGCTTGTAATACCTAGGTCGTTGCCTGCCATAGAACCATACTTGATCACTAATCATAGAGGTGTGGAGGTTGTGAAATGATATAATATAAAAGAATACCACATAAGAAACAGAACAAGACAAAACATGCATCCATCCCAAATTGGGCTCACTGCTGAATTTTGAACAGAGGGTACACATAATTTCTAAAGTGCCAATTGGCCTAATGGTACATCTTGGTATTCACATTCAAAGATATAAATAAAACATTCCATGCCTATACTAATAAAAGGAGGGAATATTTTGATATTAATATAATCCGGTAATATAGATTCAAGTTTGGCAGGTGAAGTGTGTTCATTGCAGTATTTGGAACAAACAATACACATTTAAAACTGGCTGAGATACCTGAACATTAAGTGTCAAGTAGCTGAATTGCGGTGAATATATATCATGTAAAATAGCCAGTATATCTACGTCTTGGTATATTATACATTCAACTCTAAGCATACATTTTTTATACTGGCAAATTTACTAATTAACCTCATATGCATATAAACATAGCTTCATACACACCGTACTAGTGAAAATTGATTGTTCAGATCAAAGAAAAATACGAATAGGTCTCTGCTACGTACCAAATCATGGTAAACACGCAATCTCTCCTTTACCACCTCTTCGGTATCATCTGATCTAGTAATCAACTTTGATTCGCACTGTGGAGGAGGTAGTAGTGGAGGCATATACATTGTAGGGCCAGCATTCTCACCGTCAATGTCGATGGAGGCCACATTGAAGTTTCCTCCGCACTGGCTGCACTTCCTTCTTCCCACACATTTTGCAAGAAGATTTTCTTCTCGAAGTTTGAGATTGATAACGAAATCAATATCTGTGACTCCCTCCAGTATTTCCTAACAAAACACACAATACAATTTAGTTTTGGAACTGTCAAGCAATGCCAGCAGATAAGTTCTGAAGACTCAGTTGATCTCAAACATACGGATATTGAACTACCATACATAAAGACTGTTACAAGAAGTCTAGAACTATGTTCCATTTTTTTTTTTGAAACCTAAACTGTGGGGTAAAACCCCACAGCATTTTATTATCATAAAAGAGAGAGCACTTTACAAGGGTTGCGGAATATACAAAATATACAGACACCCCATGGGGTGAGCCTATCTAAATTAAATCCTCAATCCATTTTGATAACTGTTGGAGATGTGAGTCCTTCACTCTATGCGTATGCAGAGTGATGTCATGTATGAAATTACGTTTCCAGGCCCGAAAGGTTGGCAGTATGTGTTGAAAGACTGCCTCATTCCTCTGTTTCCATATATGCCAAGCAGCAAGAATGACCACCTCTGTAAAAAAGGGCTTGTTAAACTTTTGCCTTGTCTTGTAGAAAACTTGCTCAAAGCTATCTCCATCTTCCCAAAGAATTTGCAAATAGTTCCAGATTCGGACACTAAAGTTGCACTTAAAAAAGAGATGCATCCAATCCTTTGTTTCCCTCAATGGACATAAGGAGCAGTGTAGGATATTAGTAACATTCCAATGCCTACGCCTAAGCATGTCCCTCGTGTTCAAACGATCACTGACCAATAACCAAGCAAAAACCTTGATCCTGAGCACCACTTTACTCTTCCAAATCCACTCATAAATTTTACTGGCTCTCTGATCACGAAAACAGTAATGGTAAAACCTGTGGGAAGTGAAGTCCCCACCTTTCCAGATTGTTTTCCACTCATCAAAACCATTAGGATCCAACTGAACATTGTGCGGAACCAACTGAAATTGCTGAAACTCTTGAAACACTTGCTGAGAGAGAGGTAAGTCAAATAGACTTGATCTGTCCATAGTAAGGAGAAACTCTCTAACCGAAATATGGGAGTCAATAGCAAAAGAAAAAAATCCTAGGGAACTCTGCTTTGAAATTACGGCCATGCCAAACATCCCAGAACCTGGCCGTGTCCCCCCTATTAACCTGCAATGTACTGACTTGAAAATAGAGTGGTGCTAATTTCATTATATCACGCCACCAAAATGAGCCACAAAGTGGTGCTGACTGAGGAACCCCATTCGGATAGTGTCTCCAAACCAAATCCACCCAAGGTAGATTAGCCTTATTGAAAAACTTATGGAGGTGTTTAATAAGCAGGCTTTGATTTTGCTTCTGGAAGTCGACAATTCCGAGACCACCAGCACTTCTCGGCTTACAGATCATTTCAAGGGAAGCTAGTGATTGTTTTTTAGAGTCTGGATGATTACCTCTCCAAAGACAATGCCTGATAACTCGATGGAACTGTTTTAAAATTCCAGGAGGGATCTCCAGGGAACATAAGAAGTAGACAGGCATAGAGGACAAGCACGAATTGATGAGCTGCAATCTCCCTCCATAGGCTAAGAAGGTAGAGCTAGCTGTTAGCCTTCTTTCAATCTTGGTGAAAAGAGGCATTAGATCAATAATACGAGGACTAGTAGTCCCCATTGGAAGGCCTAGGTATGTGAAAGGGAAAGAACCCACAGTGCATCCAAAATCTGTAGCCAGAGACTGTACTTCCTCATCCGAAATATTAATTGGGAGCATGCATGACTTGTGGTAATTAACATGAAGACCAGTAGACACACTAAAATCCTGCAAAGCCTTCTTGAGAACTGCCAGTTGATTGGCACCAGCCTGTAGCACTAAAATAGTGTCATCTGCATACTAAACAATAGGAAAATCATGTTCACCCACATCAATTGGCAGGCTGAGCAAACCCCTTTCTTTCAGATCATTAATGATATATTGCAAAATCTCAGCACCTAACACAAAGAGCATCGGTGACAAGGGATCTCCCTGCCTAAGTTCCATATTTGTTCTGAAACTGTACATGATTTCCATGATTCTACCCCTCAATGATAAAAGTCTAACAGAGAAGATGCAAGTGTATGTCTTGCATACTTACGGTCCGGTCAAATAACTAGCTCACCGCTTGTCTAATAGTTCTCAGGAAACCGTCAAGTATGAACCCCAATTCACCCTTTTCTTCTCCCTCCTCGAGGCGCTTCGACAACAAATTTATGATGATCTCGTCAGACACCAGCTTCCCATGATTCACAATCTCTGCAAGCTGGAAACAAACAGACATTTAATGATTATTAAAAAAAATGCGAGATAAAGTACAGAGGCGCGGAACTAAATGGTCGTGTACAAGGCCTCTGATGGTCTATTCAGCATTGCATCAACAGAGTTTATGATCCATAACAAAAGCTAGACTCATCGACTGAACATTTTTCACATCCATGCACTAGGCCTTATAACCACCTTTAATGGCGTGTATTACACAATACACAAGCTTGCGCTGAGTTTACCAAAGCATTCATTTTCATTACCTTTAAAACGAACGAACTGAAGGCATAAATGTCAGCTAGAGGGCACCAAAATTGTGCAATTGGATTTGGATGTGCCGTGTCTGACTGGCATTTCCTGCTGAAAAAACCCCGTGATGGTACTGAATGTGTTGTGCCTACGAATTTCCGGTGCAGGCTGCGGTGATGTGACAAAGCTGGCATGCCAGGATGATAGACGAAATGAGGGTTTTGATTGGTCTAACCCAACTTTTGTGTGATGTATGTATCATGAGCGTTGGGTTCCTGGTGATAGATTGGCAACGGATGCAGGGAACGCATGAACTAAAATAGACTTAGCTTCCTGAAATCTGGAACAGCTGCGATAGGTGCCCAACAACCTCTACTGTTACTACAAATCATGTCGCGCAATTGGTCGGGAGGGGATTGAAATTTTTCCACATGGAGATCGGGGCAGGGATGTGGCAGTACCTGCTTGGCGAGGGGGCCTTGGGAGGCGAGGGCGTCGCGGACGAGGTCTCCCGTGGCGATGTGTGGCACGCCGAGCAGCTGCGAGAGGCGGCCGGCATAGGTGCCCTTTCCCACCCGAGGCACCCCAGGAATACCCACTGCACGCGCCTCCCGTCCTCCCCCGGATCCCGCCCGCCCCTGGGCCCCGCCAGCACCGCCGCCGCGGCCGCGGAGGCCTCCTTCGGCGTCGCCGCCGCCACAGACAGGTACCTCCACGACGACGCGCAGGCCCGGATCGCGCGAGACATCGCCGAAATCTCTCGCCGGCTCCCGGAAATCCGACGGGCCAAGATAGATATTTTTTCTGGCGTGTTTCGTGTTCGATTTCGAGACGGACGAGGATTCCAAGAGGGTTACGAAGGATACCGGGACCGCTTCTCTCCCACCCCACCGCTTCCCCACCGCTTTCTAAGTTTGAGAGTCGCATGTGAGAGCCCGGCGAGCTCCAGCTCGTTCTCCGGCGGCTTTGCCGGCCGGCGGCGAGGGGGATGCTGCGCGCGGGATGTACAGAGTAGATGTAGGTTTCTGTTCTTCTAGTTATGTTTGCTTTTCTGCAGGTTGACGCTATGTCGTCGAGGTGGTGTCCGCCCTTGTGCCCGAGCCGCACGGGTGGGCTGTTCGTCGTGCTTCTTCCCGAGCGGATGCTCCAGCGGATGGAGATGCTTGAGAGGAATCATGGCGCCTCCTCTTACCCTCATAAGCTCGAGGTCCACCTTCTGGTTCTAGAAGATGGAGGTTCCTTCACCGGTGGACTCGATGCCGATGCTGCTGCTCGCTTACTCTGCCTCAAGCCTCAAGGAGGGGAAGAGGGGATGTTGGAGAGCGGAGAGCTGCTTCGATTTCGCCGGTTTGCTGCTCGTTTTTCCAAGAGTTCATCAGCTGCGGACTTTGCGATGGCCATGTCCATCTTGCCGCCGCTTCCAATGGTCGTTAGGCGACTCTCCTCGGCCTCATGTGCTAGGCCGTGCTTCCTCCAGGTGGAGGATCTTCAACTCCGGCAAGGGATCTCACAGTGGAGCTCGCCCAAGTGGTTCGTCCCCGGCGCTTGCCCCGTTGCCCTGGTCGCTGAGTTCTCTGGTGTTGCGGTGGAGAAGAAGCTGGAGGACCCGATTGCTTTTCCTATTTCTTTCCAGTGTTCTTTCTGTAAAACGGAAGGTCTTGACTGTAATTTCTTTTTTTATGTGGACCTTCCTGTAATCTGTATCCCACTGTGCGTAAATGAATGAGCAGCTTCGGGGTCCTTCGGGACCCTTCCCTTGTTCAAAAAAAAAAAAGAGAGGAGCAGTAGCGTAGCTTCGCTTTGGGCTGAGCTCGTGGTGGGCCCCGCAATTGGAAAGTGCGCCAGCCGGGCCCACACAAACTATACGAGGCGCATTATGTAAAAGTGCGTCTTCTATACATACATTATAGGAGGCGCATAAGGCCACATGCGCCTCGCATAACCTGTGGCCGGGAGGCTGTGATCCTCACATGAAGTATACGAGGCGCATATTTTAGAAATGCGCCTCCTATATATGCATTATAGGAGGGACATCTTGACCGTGCGCCTCGCATAATATATAGGAGGCGCATTTTGCCAATATGCGGCTCAAGCCCTCATTTTCTCCTATAGCCTTTTCTCTAGTAGTGTAAGTAGGGATGGCACCCGCAGGCTATGGGTAAGGGTGGAGCCACCCCATACCCTTACCCGTCCATCCAAAACATACCGATCACCCGTACCCATACCCTTCAAGAGTATATAACTTTTTTCCCATACGAGTCGCCCCACAGGGTATATGGGTACCCGTGGGTAAAAAATACCCACGTTTGCAACACAACAAATTATTCATAAAATAGGCATAAAAATAATTAAATAATCATAAATTACTAATAACATCACATTTTAAACAATAATGTGCAAAAACATGTCTTAACAACAACACTTCCTTGTAAAAAAATAGTTTTCCATACAAGCAACACATAGAAATGTAAAAATAACAACACATAATCATAAGCAACAACACATAGTCATACAATTTAAGTTTACGAACTCATGACAAATTATAGATATAAGTTGATTGCACATTAAAGTTTTTACCTTGTGTGATTAGGGTGAGGTTAATATCGGACCCACTTGTAAAAGAGTTAGATGGGTACATGGGTATGCGGGTATGGGTTATGAGATCCCATACCCGTACCCTCTTCACCCGTTGGGTATGATATTTTCCCATTTATATACCCATGGGTAAAAATTTATCCCATGCCCTTACCCTAATAGGGTTTTTACCCGCAGGGTACGCGGGTAATGGGTACCCATTGCCATCCCTAAATATAAGCATATTTAAGATCACCAGGCAAAGGTTTTAAATTAAAGACAGGATCCTCCTTAGGAGGCAATGTGGTACCCAAGTCTTCCACGGGTAAATTATGTTTCAGTATCACCGGTTGATGAAGAAGAATATCGTCAATCTCATTTCTCTCTTCCATAAAGACCTCACTTTCATGGTCCTCCATATATTGCTGCAAAGCATTGTTAGGAGCAAGAGCAATAGAAGCAAGTTGTTCAACTTTAAAATTCTCATCGGGCAATTTAGATTCATAAGGTGCTCTAGCAAATTTGGAGAAATTGAACTCATAAGATTTTCCATCAAATTTAGTCAATATCTTTTCTCTTTTACCATCTATAATAGCACCACAAGTGTTGAAGAAAGGTCTACCAAAAATAATAGGACAAGTTTTAGTAGCAGCTTTACTAAGTATTAGAAAACCAGTGGGATATTTAGTTTTACCACATAAAACTTCCACATCTCTAACAATACCAATCGTAAAAACATTTTCTCTACTAGCAAGTGACATGTCCATTTTGCATCACTATTTTATATCTTTATTTTCTGTTATTCGTCGATAAATTTCATGTTATGATACACTACTTATGTAATTTCATCTTATTTTGCATGTTTAATAATTATGGGAGAAGAAACACCGGAACCAGAAATCTGATGGAAAAAGCACCGTCAAGAATTATTCCTCCGCCGCCTCGGGGCGGAAAACACCACAGAGAGAAAAGCTCTCCAGCAGGGAGAAATCTTCCACGGAAATTCCTCGCCGGAGATGGGAAATCGTCGCCATCGTCACCGTCATCACTCCGGGCTTCATCGAGATCATCATCATCATACTCCTTATCACCATCACGCTCACCGCCACCGTCCACCTTCATCCCGATGTAACAATTAGTGCTCTTCATTAGATCTCTCTCCCGGTGTGGATTACTTGTTAGTAGTTGATGCTTGTGAGATTTATCGGTGTTTACACTTTATGACCAGATTGTTATTATCCATTATATCACCTCTGATTATGATCCATATTATGTCTCATGAGTAGTTCATTTAGTTCTTGAGGACATGGGAGAAGTCATGATGTTAGTAGTGAAGTTATGTTGAAGTAATATCTCTCGGTTCGGTATTTAAGTTGTGGTGCTATTCTTCTAGTGGTGTCATATGAACATTGACTACATGAAACTTCACCTTTATGGTCCTAGGACGATGCATTGTGTATTTGGCTACTAAATGCGGGGTTGCTGGAGTGACAGAAACCTAAACCCCCGTTAGGAAACCAATGCACGAGGGAGTGTTGGGTCCCAGACTTTTAAGGATGTGGTTGGATTTATATCAATTACTTTCATGTTTTGCGGATGCTTGTGAGGGGTATAATCACAAGTATGTATTAGTCCTAGTTGGGCGGTGCATTAGCATAGTTTTGATGGTGCAGATCGTGCACTCGTTGGGAGACCCCAAGAGGAGGGTGTGATGAGCACATCGGTAGGAGTTTTACCCTTAGTTAAGAACCAAGGTTATCAATCCAGTAGGAGAGGACCTTCGGAAGGTTGATGCCACTGACGGTGGTGTTGGCGCTTCACCGGTGTCAGCAACAACGTGGAACCTGCACACAACACAACCAAAATACTTTGCCCCAATGGTACAGTGAGGTTGTCAATCTCATTGGTCTTGCTTAAAACAAAGATTAGACGTATAGTGTGGAAAATAGTGTATGCTTGCAGTAAGTAAAGAGAGAAGGAAATTGTTGTGGTTTGTTTAACAGTGTGGAAAATGGACCGGGGTTCATAGGTTCACTAGTGGGGTCTCTCCATAAAAATAACATGCTGGGTGAACAAATTAAGCTGGGCAATTGACAAATAGAGGTTGCACCGTAGTGCACTTTATAACATGATGACTACTATGATATTTAGTGCGGGCATTACAACAAAATACATAGACCGAAATCCATCTGCATCTATGACTAATAATCCACCCTCAGGTTATCATCCGAACCCCCTTAGGTATTAAGTTGCAAGCAACAGATAACTGCATTAAACAATGTGTGTGATTGTGGGGATCCTAGACTAGCAGTCCGAGACCTCTAGTATGCATACATTCACAATGCCATGATCAGTTAGTCGTGAACAACATACTCGAGTTGGCATTGCAGATACAACATCCACTACACGAATACACGACTTAAACAACTGGTCACATGACTCAGTTGAAAACAACTGCCACGCAGGGCAGGAACACATACTAAAAACAGCGGAAGACTACAAAACACACTCGTGGTAAACTCAAGTCACGCCTTGACTACCTACAGGCTACTGACTCGGAGACGTTCCTAGCTCGCATAGTCATCAGCGACACCATGTTCTTCAGGTCCTCCGGGTTTCTGCTCAAAGTGTGGCTAAGACAATAGACAGGGACGAAACCATTGTGAGTACATTGGAATGTACTTGCAAGACACCCCAAATGAAAGCTAAACATGCAAGTATGCATATATATAGGTGGTAGGAAGGCTGTAATTAAGGTTCAACTAGCCATGATGAATTGAAGACACATCATGGTTGCACAAGTTTTAGTTGTTTTTTGTTGAAGTAGATACTTCAAAAGATATTTTATTTCTCTTGTAGATATTGCATGTCCACAAGGTTTTGATAAAGCATTCTAAATAAAAGAAATTTTTTCTTTGCAAAACTTCTTGGAAAATCACCTCTTCAAAACCATCATTTTTCCCGTACCTCAAAGGTACAATCATTCTCTTTCAACGTACCTTCCAGGTACAAGTTCCAAAACACTTTCCAGCTTTTTGAAAACATTGACACAATGCTAGCTACATGGCCATTCAGCTATCCATATCCGAGGACGCGGCTATTCTGAATAGTTTTACTCTGTAGAGGTGTACACAATCCACAAGATCCAGTACATCCGCCGTGAACAACCACGAACTGTCTAAGACAGTATGCAAAGATCACATAACTTGTCCTAACTATCCACTATGCAAGCGCTAGTAAATGGCTACCTCTTCAACTGGGTTTGTTCTCCCCGGCACCGAGTGAGTCAGCCGTATCGATCCGGTTTTCCGTGACAACACACCGCCAAGATAGGAGACCCAACTGTTGCAACCGGTGGCGAACTTAATCCCACACTCTGAATGTCCCATTCTTTCCTTCCTGGCGACAATTCGGTTCAGGGGACTGTAACCCTTATAGCACATTGAGGTAGACACGGACTAACACCGACAAGCTTCTAGCTAGACCCCGTTCCCATATTGGGGTAATGTGGCAGCATGGCTTGGTTGTCCGACGAAGACTAGGTTATGGGTCATTTTTGGAAAACAAGTCAAAAACATTTCCTCCTTCACAAACCTCCCTCGGACAAGGTCCCATCTTTCCTCGGGTTTTTCCAAAGCTTTTGTTTTTCCAAAAACATCAAGTTAAAAGGTCCACTAAGGGACTTAAGTTGATTAGGTGATGATACTAAAATATCTAAAGGGCTTGGTAACACCAAGATTATATAGTAGATATAGCATAATATAAACCTGAAATGGATAGTGGTATAGTCCACTTAAAAGAGTAGTTTTTGAATCAAATTTTTGTAAAACTTCAGAAGTAAAACATGCATGATAGATAATGATAAGTAAAACAACAACAAGCATTTAGAGTGGCTTGCGTTGGCACTAGTCTTGTTCTTGCTCTTGAAATAAACAAGAGTTGCAATAATAACACCCAATCAGAACTAAACAAAGGCAAGCACTTGATAAAAAGTAAACATGCATCAAGCATTTGATCAAACAAGTACACTCACAAACAATATTATTAGGGTGCACACCAACACGCAAAACAGGCACAGACAAATACACAAGAATAACACTAGAATTGATGCTATGGACCCTCAACCAACATGGCATGAGTTCAGTGGGTGTGCCACTCTCATATCATGCTCAAATGAGGTTAAATGACTCTCTGGTCATTCATGAGGATGAACAAAATAACAAGAAAACAACCCAGGAACACATACATGTGCATAGGAAAATACTAGCAAGTAATACTACAAGCCCATAGTAACACATGATTTTCTAAACATGGAAAAATAATATAAACAGTAGCTAAGCAACCTAATAACAGATACAAATCAATACCAAACATATCATGGCATCACTCAATACATAAAAATAATCATGGAGCAAAAAGACCACTAAAACTAGAGATGCAAAAGGGGCCATTTAGACATGCATACATGCATAACAATAATGGATCATCAAACATGATTTATTCTAACATGATGGATTTGTAAGATAGAATCCAAATAACAGATAAAACAACACCTAGACATGCTAGTAATATCAAGATAACAATCTAGTCAATGCCTAAAAAATTAAGCATGCAAATAACAACTTATGGCAGAAAATCATCTAAAAACTAACATAGCATGACAATCTGATCTAGAGATCACTCAAGCATGGAAGCAAGTGTAATATGCAAGAAAAATAGTATCTATGCTATGGAAAACAATACTAAAGCATTTATTCAATTCAGCGTACCAATATGAAGAATAACATAATTTAACCTATTATTACTAGGAAAATAACCATATGAGATTTAAACTATAACAAGCATGGTTTTCACACACAAATCCTAACATGATAGTGTCACACTCAAAACACATATCAAACATGTATTAATAACCTGCACATGCTGGGAATCAATTTTTATAACAAAAACAATATAGCACATAATTTAATAAAGGCATAGCAATAATATGTAGAAAATGGCTAAACACTAAATATTGCACCAAGGCTGTTCTATAACTCTTAAAATCATGAAAATCTATTATGAGGTACTCCTAGTCACTACAAAACCAACGCAAGTGGATTCACATCAAAATTCATCACCAATAAAATTAAACAATTCACAGAAGTGCTCTCTGGCCCAAAACTAACATGCATGTCATTTTCACTCAACAACTCAAGTCAACACAAGGCCAACTTCCACAGATAGATATTTTCAAGTGATACTCAGAACAGTTGAGTTTGCAAGTTTTGGATACATAAAACTCAAGTTATTAAGTAAATGGTGTTAATGAGTGCCTCTGCCATTTATTTTATCCCTCCCAAAATACAGCACAAAACATGGATCTGCAAGTTGGATGTGGTTAGAAAATAGTAGATCTACAACTGTGATTTTTGGTTTGGCAATTTTTTTACTCATTTGCATTTTCATTTCGATTTAAAGTAAACAGACAGAAATATTTCTGTTGGAAATGAATTAACAACCTGCAGAAAAAAACGATATTGGGCCAGCTCTGCGAGGAAACGGGCCGCACAGAGATAGGCCGGCCCGCTGGCCAGCACGCGCACGGAGAGCCGGTAAGTCACTGTTTGATCAGCCATCGACGGCTGAGATTAGATTAGTCCGTGGTTCAAAACGACGCGTCGGATGCAGATCTGATGGCTGTGAGGAGGCCTCGTCCGCACCAGCCGGCGTAGACCAGAGAACACGGCGGAGTCCTCTCCGGCAGCCGCTAAGGACACGCGGGCTCGCTGCCGTTGACGCCTGGAAGCGCGGAGTGCACCAGGAGGATCAGGACGAAGAGGCGGAGCCGATGCCCCGACTTGATCTGGAAGGGAACGGCCGGAGCAGGGTGGTCACCGGGGATCCGAGGCAGCGGGACAAGGTCGCAGTCGACGGCGCCCCTGCAGGGAGTGGAGGTAGAAATCAAGCGGGGCACAAGATTCTGGAGCGACCTAGGAAAGTAGGGGAAGAGAGGAGAGGGGTGGATACAACCTGTGCTCACGGCTCGACGAGGAGTTCGTCCGCGGCGACTCGGGTTTGATTCCGCTGATTTGGCGAGCAAGGCAGAGGGCTTTCAATGCGTGGGCTCGATTGTGAGGGAGGTAAGGTGGGTGGAGAAGGTGGGCCGCAAGGGGATGGCTCGGGGAGGTGTAGCCACAGAGCATGGCGCTCGGCGCCCATGGCGACCACGACGGCTCTTCTTCAGGCGAGAACCAGGGAAAACTCGTGAGCAAAGGGAAGGGCAACAGCGAGGCACACATGCAGCGCAAGAGAGTGGAGGATTTGGGAGCTTGAATGAGTGGATTTCGGGTGTTCTCCCAATGCACCCGCTGGTGTTCGATAGTGGAATGAGGACGAAGGAGGGCGATCTGGGGGAAGTGAGGGACACAGGTGGGTTCGTGGAGATCACTGGAAGCTAGTAGACAATGTCGCGATGATTGGCATGCCGCCCACGCATTGGAACGCGAGAGACGTGTCAAACAGGTTCTAAGCGCCATGGCCAGCTCGTGGCTAAGGAAGAAGGAGACAAGGGGAAGGGATATGCTCTCGCCAGGCAGTCACTAGGGCCTAGAGGAGCTTTCTGGCGCAAGGGTTTCTCAAGTGGTCCACTGTGGTGGTGGATGAGAAAAATGGGTGGTGATCACTCCCTTTTCCATTTGTTGGTGGCTGTGATAGGAAGAGAAAGGAGTAGGTAGACCATGTCTAGGGTGTTGAGGGACTAAAAGCCACTGTCCAGGTGCAGGCGAGAGGAAGGGAGAGAGAGAAGGATGACCAGAACAAGCATGATCTCAAAAGTGTCCAGGAATAACAGAAGTGGTTTTTGCGTGTTTTCACCAAAATTTTGAATAGTACAGGTATGAAATATCATGTCCATTGGTTATAGGGTGAAAAATTGAGTCTAGGGATGGTGGTCTCAAGGTTTTCTTAAAAAATTTGTTTAACAAAATTTTGGGAATAAAAAAATGGCAGAAACAATTTTTAAATGTTTTCTCCAAAATTTTCAACACAACTTCCAAATGTTTTTTTATAAATAAGTCCCACGTGACCATCGGCATGTTGGGTAATTTTTCCAAGATTTTAGGAAATACTTTTCTCCACAAAATATTTTTAAGTCCATTTCTGGCCTTTTGGAACATGGAAAATAATAAATAGTAAAATGTTTTTAAAACACATATTTTTTGAGTTGGGATGAGATAGTATATAATATAGGTCTCAAAAGTGATTTTTAATAAGCAACTCTTTTGAAAATATTTGAGGCACCAAGTGGAATAGTGTGAAAACATATGTTTATTTAATAGGCTAAAAACCATGAGAGAAGAATAATTAAATGACCATTGGAATATAAATGGACCATATGGAGGTGATTTATAGGTCATGGAGATGACAAGGGTAGGTTCATTGGGCCTGAAAACAATAAGGAGTGATTTGGAGTAACATGGACAAAGTGCTTCATAAAGAGGGAGATATGATCATTATTTTGGGGATGCCTTCAAAAGGACTTTGATAGATGATACCAAAGGATTTCAATATCCAGAATAACAACTTGGATGGAGGGTATAGATGTTAAACATGATATACATGAAGGTACATTGATGAATATAACAACATTTGACATAAAGGCATGTCTCCAAGGTTGGAAGTTTTTAAGAAAATAGAATATGAGCTAGACATATGATGGAATATGATATTGATGTTTGATATTGATATTAGTAGGTTTTATTTACTTAAAAGAAAACACATTCACCAACAAAAATAAATAAGTACTTCAAAGCAAACACAAGATAAGATCACACAATAAGCAGATAAAGTAACAAGATACACAAGATCACTCAAGCAACTGAGTTCTTCAATTTTAACTTACAGGTTTTTTCTCAAGTGTTAATTAGAGGTAGTGATCAAGACATACCCTGACAAGAGGATTTTGTAAAGAGGTTCAGCTCAAAAGTTTTTATTTCCAAACGAATATAATTGAGGTAAAGCACAGGGGTAACATAGTCCCCTCTTATTGTTTTTGCAAAACAAGGAAGTGAGAAGGAGTTTTTGAAATACTTGCAAAAACATCTTGGTTGAAAACAGGTTGGAGATGATTAACTCCAAAATACTTTTCATATATTTTGGAAATTATCGTTTGTTTTCCCAAAACTTGGCCTTTAGATTTCTTCTCAAATCAAAACATTTTCAAAAAGTTTTTTGCCAAAAGAGTGTGATGGATGAAGATAATAAGCTTTCTTGTCATGACTTGATCATAAGGGTTGTGTTTTAAGAAAGTTATGATTGTTGGTTTTAATTCTAGTTGTTAACAAACTCAAACAAAAACACAATCAACAAGCAAACAGAAAAGAAACACAAGTATAGTCAAACATATCAAAAAGTTTTTGTTGGCCCTGATTTTTGGGTTATTGAAAAATGTTTTTCCTGTCTTCCAAAAATTGGGCTATTACAGATCTTCCCCTCTTAAAATGAATCTCGTCCCCAAGATTCGTAAGTGGGTACTTAAGAGTGTAACTAGAAACAAGAGTCTCGGGCTTCTTCAATTTTTTTTTTTGAAAATGGAGATCCTTTGACGGGTGGTCTTCTGAGAACTCGAGGTGTTAATGTTGTCAGAAGGTTGCTTGTCGAGGAGATGGATATGTTCACTTGACACTTCATGTCCTTGTGGTTTATGTTGGTGGATCGACACAAGCTAATGAAGGGTCTTGAATTTGCTGCTTTGTAGACCTCCTGTCGTTGTCTGGACCTGGTCTTCCTTTTAGGGGTATCGCAGATAGTTACCCATGGCAACCATCTGGCCTCACAGGGCGTCAGGTCCGTAGACTTGACTCTCTCCGATTACTGTTATGAAGGCTGTTAGAAACTCCTATATGCTTCTTTGCTTCTTGAGTGGTCGACCGCGTTGAAGTGCGGATGCTTTCCCCCCTTTTATTGGTCTTTGTAGGTTGTCGGGAATTATCTTCGTCTTTGTCTCATTTTTGCTTGGTGGCGATGGCAGGTCGTGGAAGAATTCGTTGGGTCTTGATCTTCATGGAGCTTTGTAGGCGTCTTCAAAGGAGATTTAGGATCACATTGTTATCTTTCCCTCGGAAAAACTAGCTAGTGCCTTAAGAAAACCTTCGGTTAGATGTTAGTCTAAAATTAGACAGTTATGTTAGCAGTGTTAGTTTGGTAAAATTTTGTTGGAATTGCGAGACACAGCTCGCTTTAACTCGGGCTCGAATCTGAATTCGTCGTCCTTCCTGATGGCTCTTGATGTAGTTGCACAAAATGCCGTGTGAAGTCCGTTACCCGTCTTAAGGAAGATTACAGAGTCTTGGGCTCTCGGGTTGATGTAGAGAGTGTTCCATACCGCGCTCTTCTCATGAAGGGATGGGGGATAATTTTTAAAAAAAGGGGGTTTTGCTAAGTTAGACCTTTGAAGAGATACCAAAAGTGTAACTAAGGCCGACATGGCAAAAAGAGTTTTTTTTTTGCAAACAAACAGGAACAAAGCAAGAGGTAAAAGTGTGGTGACTTTGTTTTGCCAAAAAGGCGTGCTCGTGGGACACACATGAAAACAATTCAAAAACACATGCAACAAGGGAACAAGTAAAAACATCACGCAGAATTAAACCACACAAACAACGCTCAAGCAAAGAACAAAAAAGGTACCTTTAGTACCTGCAAACGTTTATTACCACTGAAGAACGGGTAGCTCAAGTTAAACAACTGAGCGAAACCTATCGATTCCTATGGGGCTGGGATGGTCAGGGGTTGTTGAAGTCTTCATGTTTTTAACGTCGTTGTTGTTCTTGATACATGGTAGAGTCTTCGGATCTAGAGGATTCCTCTATCTCATTTTGATGTTGAGGTCTTCAGAAGGAAGCTACTTTTTCTTCGGGTTGCTAACTACTAAGGTCTTCTCGGGACATCGCCAAGTATGTAATTTTTTAATAGAAAGATAACAGAAGAAAACTTTTTGGTAGATTTTTTTTAAAATGAAAACCAAAGTTTTATAAACTCATATTTATTTATTTATACCGAATTCTCTGAGCCATGAAAAGAAATGACAAAAAGGTATGTTTACTATTTTATCTGTTTTTCTTCAAAACTACTGTTTTATAAGCCAGGCAATATTTTTTTCGAAAATATGAGAAATATGGAAACCATGCTTAGGGTTCCTTAGATAAAAACATTTTAGGCAATAATATAGTTTTTACCAAAATATTTTTATTTCTTATCTGATGTCCAAGCTAAACTAAGGTCTCCTAAAGTCAGTATGGCTCTGATACCAACTCTGTGGGGACCCCAGACTAGCAGTCCGAGACCTCAAGTATGCATACATTCACGATCCCATGATCAATTAGTCGTGAACAACATACTCGAGTTGGCATTGCAGATACAACATTCACTACACGAATACATGACTTACACAACTGGTCACATGACTCAGTTGAAAACAACTGCCACGCAGGGCAAGAACACACACTAAAAACAGCGGAAGAGTACAAAACACACTCGTGGTAAACCAAGTCACACCTTGACTACCTACAGGCTACTGACTCGGAGACGTTCCTAGCTCGCACAGTCGTCAGCGACACCATCTTCTTCAGGTCCTCCGGTTTCTGCTCATATTGTGGCTAAGACAATAGCCAGGGACAAAATCATTGTGAGTACCTTGGAATGTACTCGCAAGACACCCCAAATGAAAGCTAAACATGCAAGTATGAATATATATAGGTGGTAGGAAGGCTTTAATTAAGGTTCAACTAGCCATGATGAATTGAAGACACATCATGGTTGCAAAAGTTTTAGTTGTTTTAGTTGAAGAAGATACTTCAAAAGATATTTTATTTCTCTTGTAGATATTGCATGTCCACAAGGTTTTGATAAAGCATTCTAAATAAAAGAAAGTTTTTCTTTGCAAAACTTCTTGGAAAATCACCTCTTCAAAACCATCATTTTTCCCGTACCTCAAAAGTACAATCATTCCGTTTCAACAGACCTCCCAGGTACAAGTTCTAAAACACTTTCCAGCTTTTTGAAAACATTGACACAATGATAGCTACATTGCCATTGAACTGTCCATATCCGAGGACGTGGCTATTCTGAATAGTTTTACTCTACAGAGGTGTACACAATCCACAAGATCCAGTACATCCGCCGTGAACAACCACGGACTGTCCAAGACAGTATGCAAACATCAGATAACTGGTCCTAACTATCCACTATGCAAGCGCTAGTAAATGGCTACCTCTTCAACTGGGTTTTTCTCCCCAGCACCGAGTGAGTCAGCCGTATCGATCCGGTTTCCACTCACAACACACCGCCATGATAGGAGACCCAACTGTTGCAACCAGTGGCGAACTTAATCCCACACTCTGAATGTCCCATTCTTTCCTTCCTAGCGACAATTCGGTTCAGGGGACTCTAACCCCTATAGCACATTGAGGTAGACACGGACTAACACCGACAAGCTTATAGCTAGACCCCGTTCCCATATTGGGGTAATGTGGAAGCACGGCTTGGTTGTCCGGCGAAGACTAGGTTATGTGTCATTTTTGGAAAAAACAAGTCGAAAACATTTCCTCCTTCACAAACCTCCCTCGGACAATGCCCCATCTTTCCTCGGGTTTTTCCAAAGCTTTTGTTTTTCCAAAAACATCAAGTTAAAAGGTCCACTAAGGTACTTAAGTTGATTAGGTGATGATACTAAAATATCTAAAGGGCTTGGTAACACCAAGATTATATAGTAGATATAGCATAATATAAACCTGAAATGGATAGTGGTATAGTCCACTTAAAAGAGTAGTTTTTGAGTCAAACTTTTGTAAACCTTCAGAAGTAAAACATGCATGATAGATAATGATAAGTAAAAAAACAGCAAGCATTTAGAGTGGCTTTCCTTGGCACTGGTCTTGATCTTTCTCTTGAAATAAACAAGAGTTGCAATAACAACCGCTGTGGGAAATAATACCGTCTTCGTTATCTAACGTCGTAAACTCAAAAGTAAAACACCCAATCAGAACCAAACAAAGGCAATCACTTGAAAAAAGTAAACATACAGCAGGCATTTCATCAAAAAAGTACACTCACAAACAATATTTCTAGGGTGCACACCAACAAGCAAAACAGGCACAAACAATACACAAGAATAACACTAGAATTGATGCTATGGATCCTCAATCAAAATGGCATGAGTTCAGTGGGTGTGCCACTCTCATATCATGCTCAAATGAGGTGAAATTACTCTCTGGTCATTCATGAGGATGAACAAAATAACAAGAAAACAACCTAGGAACACATACATGTGCATAGGAAAATACTAGCAAGTAATACTACAAGCCCATAGTAACACATGTTTTTCTAAACATGGAAGA
The DNA here is from genome assembly GCA_028641055.1 of Alopecurus myosuroides. Classification (NCBI taxonomy): domain Eukaryota; kingdom Viridiplantae; phylum Streptophyta; class Magnoliopsida; order Poales; family Poaceae; genus Alopecurus; species Alopecurus myosuroides. The sequence continues at coordinate 551,202,771 of CM054058.1, forward strand.
ATAATATAACCATTAGCTAGGCAACCTAATAATAGAGACAAGTCAATACCAAAGATATCATGGCATCACTCAATACATAAAAATAATCATGGAGCAAAAAGACCACTAAAACTAGAGATGCAAAAGGGGCTATTTAGACATGCATACATGCATAACAATAATAGATCATCAAACATGATTTATTCTAACATGATGGATCTGTAAGATAGCATCCAAATAACAGAGAAAACAACACCTAGACATGCTAGTAATATCAAGATAACAATCTAATCAATGCCTAAAAAATTAAGCATGCAAATAACAACTTATGGCAGAAAATCATCTAAAAACTAACATAGCATGACAATCTGATCTAGAGCTCACTCAAGCATGCAAGAAAGTGTAATATGCTAGAATACAGTAGCTATGCTATGGAAAACAATACTATAGCATTTATTCAATTCATCATACCAATATGAAGAATAACATAATTTAACCTATTATTACTAGGAAAATAACCATATGAGATTTAAACTATAACAAGCATGGTTTTCACACACAAAACCTAACATGATAGTGTCACACTCAAAACACAGATCAAACATGTATTAATAACCTACACATGCTAGGAATCAATTTATGACAAAAACAATATAGCACACAATTTAATAAAGGCATAGCAATAATATGCAGAAAAGGGCTAAACACTAAATATTGCACCAAGGTTGTTCTGTAACTCCTAAAATCATGAAAATCTAGTATAAGGTACTCCTAGTTACTAGAAAACCAACACAAGTGGATTCACATCAAAATTCATCACCAATAAAATTAAACAATTCACAGAAGTGCTCTCTGGACCAAAACTAACATGCATGGCATTTTCACTCAGCAACTAAAGTCAACATAAGGCCAACAGCCACGGATAGACATTTTCAAGGGCTACTCAGAACAGTTGAGTTTGCATGTTTTGGATACATAAAACTTAAGTTATTAAGTAAATGCTGTTAATGAGTTCCTCTGCCATTTATTTTATTCCTCCCAAAATACATCACAAAACATGGATCTGCAAGATGGATGTGGTTAGAAAATAGTAGATCTACATCTGTGATTTTTTGTTTGGCAATTTTTACTGATTTGCATTTTCATTTCGATTTAAAGTAAACGGACAGAAATAGATCTGTTGGAAATGAATTAACAACCTGCAGAAAAAACGATATTGGGCCAGCTCTGCGAGGAAACGGGCCGCACAGAGCTAGGCCGGCCAGCTGGCCAGCGCGCGCGCGGCGAGCCGGTAAGTCACCGTTTGATCAGCCATCGACGGCTGAGATTAGATTAGTCCGTGGTTCAAAACGACGCATCGGATGCGGATCCGACGGCTCTGAGGAGGCCTCGTCCGCACCAGCCGGCGACGACCAGAGAACACGGCGGAGTCGTCTCCAGCAGCCACTGACGACACGCGGGCTCGCCACCATTGACGCATGTGGCCTCCTGGAAGCACAGAGTCCATCAGGAGGACCAGGATGAAGAGGCAAAGCCGATGCCCCGACTGGATCTGGAAGGGAACGGCCGGAGGAGGGTGGTCACCGGGGATCCGAGGCGGCAGGACAAGGTCGCAGTCGACGACGCCCCTGCAGGGAGTTGACATAGAAATCAAGCGGGACACAAGCTTCTGGAGCGACCCAGGAAGGTAGGGGAAGAGAGGAGAGGGGAGGATACAACCTGTACTCACGGCTCGTCGAGGAGTTCGTCTGCGGCGACTCGGGTTCAATTCCGGCGATTTGATGAGCAAGGTAGTGGGCTTTCGATGCGTGGGCTCGATTGTGAGGGAGGTGAGGTGGGTGGACAAGGTAGGCAGCAAGGGGATGGCTCGGGGAGGTGTAGCCACAGAGCATGGCGCTCGGCGCCCATGGTGACCACGCGGCTCTTCTTCAGGAGAGAACCAGGCAAAACTCGTGAGCAAAGAGGAGGCCAACGGCGAGGCACACATGCAGCGCAAGAGAGTGGAGGATTTGGGAGCTTGACTGAGTGGATTTCGGGTGTTCTCCCAACGCACCCGCTGGTGTTCGACAGTGGAACGAGGATGAAGGAGGGCGATCTGGGGGAAGTGAGGGGCACAGGTGGGTTCGTGGAGATCACTGGAAGCTAGTAGACAATGTCGCGATGATCGACATGTTGCACACGCGTTGGAACGCGAGAGACGTGTCAAACGGGTTCTGGGCGCCATGGCCAGCTCGTGGCTAAGGAAGAAGGAGACAAGGGGAAGGGATATGCTCTCGCCAGGCAGTCACTAGGGCCTAGAGGAGCCTTCTGGCGCAAGGGTTTCTCAAGTGGTACGCTGTGGTGGTGGATGAGAAAAATGGGTGGTGATCACTCCCTTGTCCATTTGTTGGTGGCTGTGATAGGAAGAGAAAGGAGTACGTAGACCATGTCTAGGGTTTTGAGGGACTAAAAGCCACTGTCTAGGTGCAGGAGAGAGCAAGGGAGAGAGAGAAGGATGACCAGAACAAGCATGATCTCAACAATGTTCGGGAATAACAGAAGTGGTTTTTGCTTGTTTTCACCAAAATTTTGAATAGAACAGATACGCAATATCATGTCCATTTGTTAGAGGGTGAATAATTGAGTCTAGGGATGGTGGTCTCAAGGTTTCTAAAAACATTTCTTTAACAAAATTTTGGAATTCAAAAATGGCAGAAACAACTTTTAAATGTTTTCTCCAAAATTTTCAACACAACTTCCAAATGTTTTTGTATAAATAAGTCCCACATGACCATAGGCATGTTGGGTAATTTTTCCAAGATTTTAGGAAATACTTCTCTTCACAAAATATTTTAAAGTCCATTTCTGGCCTTTTGGAAAATGGAAAATAATAAATAGTAAAATGTTTTTAAAACACATATTTTTGAGTTGGGATGAGATAGTATATAATATAGGTCAGAAATTGATTTTTAATAAGCAACTCATTTGATAATAATTGAGGCACCAAGTGGAATAGTGTGAAAACAGATGTTTATTTAATAGGCTAAAAACCATGAGAGAAGAATAATTAAATGGCCATTGGAAAATAAATGGACCATATGGAGGTGATGTATAGGTCATGATATGACAAGGGTAGGTTCATTGGGCCTGAAAACAATAAGGAGTGATTTGGAGTAACATGGACAAAGTGCTTCATAAAGAGGGAGATATGATCATTATTTTGGGGATGCCTTCAAAAGGACTTTGATAGATGATACCAAAGGGTTTCAATATCCAGAATAACAACTTGGATGGAGGGTATAGATGTTAAACATGATATACATGAAGGTACATTGATGAATAGAACAACATTTGACATAAAGGCATGTCTCCAAGGTTTGGAGTTTTTAAGAAAATAGAATATGAGATGGACATATGATGGAATATGATATTGATGTTTGATCTTGATATTACTAGGTTTTATTTACTTAAAACAACACGCATTCACCAACAAACAGAAAGAAGTACTTCAAAGGAAACACAATATAATATCACACAATAAGCAGATAAAGTAACAAGATACACAAGATCACTCAAGCAACTGAGTTCTTCAATTTTAATTTACAGGTGTTTTCTCAAGTGTTAATTAGAGGTAGTGATCAAGATATACCATGACAAGAGGATTTTGTAAAGAGGTTCAGCTCAAAAGTTGTTATTTCCAAAAGAATATAATTGAGGTAAAGCATAGGGGTAGCATAGTCCCCTCTTATTGTTTTTGCAAAAGAAGGGAGTGAGAAGGAGTTTTTGAAATACTTGCAAAAACATCTTGGTTGAAAATAGGCTGGAGATAATTCGCTCCAAAATACTTTTCATATAGTTTTGGAAATTATCGTTTGTTTTCTCAAAACTTGTCCTTTGGGTTTCTTCTCAAATCAAAACATTTCCAAAATGGTTTTTGCCAAAAGAGTGTGATGGATGAAGATGATAAGCTTTCTTGTCATGACTTGATCACAAGGGTTGTGTTTTAAGAAAGTTATGATCGTTGGTTTAATGTTAGTTGTTAACAAACTCAAACAAAAACACAATCAACAAGCAAACAGAAAAGAAACACAAGTATTAGTCAAACATATAAAAAAGTTTTTGTTGGCCCTGATTTTTGGGTTATTGAAAACAAGTTTTTCCTGTCTTCCAAAAATTGGGTTGTTACAGTAATGTAAGCAATGCTTGTGCACGCGGGCACTCACATCGCTGTTTTTGAATTATGTAGTAATTATGATCCTTGTAATTATCAAATCAAAATTCAAGTATAGCATAAATCTCGTATTTATAAGGTGCATCATTAATACTGTCAAGTAAATAAGCAATTTCGAATGCACCCTTCCAAGCAATAAATTCTTCAATTTGTTCCACATCATATAATTCATAATTTACCTTAACATAAGAAGATATGGTAACATTATCATTATACTCACATTGAAAAGGGAGGTGTTTGTACCTCCTACAGCAACAAGATTTATCAAAGCAATAAGTAACATTATAAGTAGAGCACAAGTTTTTAGCATAGTCAAGCAATTTATTAATTTGCTCCCGTAAGTGTATCCCTTTTTGTGACAAGCGGTGTTCCTTATAATGTTTTTGTTGTTCATCCGTGAACACACGTTGCCTAAAAGATCCAGTTTCAAATATATCAAACATTGATAGCAGGCATGGTAAAGCAAAAAATAATAACTAGAATAAAAACTTCACTTGAAAATACTTGAGTTGCTTTCTATGCTATAAAGTAAACTAATTTTTTGTGTGTGTTTTTGATATAGAAAATAAAAGCAAGACAATAAACAAAGTAAAGAGGTTGAGAGTGAGAGACTCCCCTTGCAAGAAGACTTCCTTCTCCCCGGCAACGGCGCCAGAAAAATTCCTTGATGGTGCAGATCGTGCACTCGTTGGGAGACCCCAAGAGGAGGGTGTGATGAGCACATCGGTAGGAGTTTTCCCCTTAGTTAAGAACCAAGGCTATCAATCCAGTAGGAGAAAAAGGACCTACGTAAGGTTGATGCCACTTACGGTGGTGCTGGCGCTTCACCGGTGTCAGCAACAACGTGGAGCCCGCACACAACACAACCAAAATACTTTGCCCCAACGGTACAGTGAGGTTGTCAATCTCACCGGTCTTGCTGAAAACAAAGATTAGACGTCTAGTGTGGAAAAAAGTGTATGCTTGCAGTAAGTAAAGAGAGTAGGAAATTCTTCTGGTTTGTTTAACAGCGTGGAAAATGGACCGGGGTTCATAGGTTCACTAGTGGTGTCTCTCCATAAAAATAACATGATGGGTGGACAAATTACAACTGGGCAATTGATCGATAAATAGAGGTTGCACTGTAGTGCACATTATAACATGATGACTACTATGATATTTAGTGCGGGAATTACAACAAAATACATAGACCGAAATCCATCTGCATCTATGACTAATAATCCACCCTCAGGTTATCATCCAAACCTCCTTAGGTATTAAGTTGCAAGCAACAGATAACTGCATTAAACAATGTGTGTAATATAAGCAATGCTTGTGCACGCGGGCACTCACACTGTTGTTTTCTCCCTAGTGGCAACAACACATCCTCCCCCGTCACGTTTCTGTCACTCGAGCACAGGCGAAAAGGAGGCATGAACCCACTATCTAGCATAAATACTCCCTCTTGGAGTCACTAGCAACTACTTGGCCAGAGCAACCACTAGCAACGGAAAGCATGCAAGATCACAAATAACATATGCAATAAAGACTATAATAAACTTGGCATAAGTTCAATATTCATCGGATCCCAACAAACACAACATATAGAATTACATAAGATCAATCTCGATCATGATAGGCAGCTCACGAGATCTAAACATGGAGGCATATGAGGAGGAGACAACCATCTAGCTACTGCTATGGACCCGTAGTCAAGGGATGAACTACTCACGCATCACTCGGGAGGCAGGCATGGTGATGTAGAATCCTCCGGTGATGATTTCCTCTCTGGCAGGGTGCCGGGAGACGACGACGGCGGCTACGGAGCTTTTCGGGGATTTTTGATCAGGTGCTTAGGGTTTTCCATCCGGGGGGGAATAAATAGGCGAAAGGGCAAAGGCAATGGAGGCCAGGGGCCCCACACCTATAGCTAGCACGGCTAGGGGAGGCCGCGCCACCCTATGGTGTGGCCCCCCTGATGCCCGTCTTCGACTCTTCTTCGGTGTTCTGGATGCTTCCGGGGAAAATAGGCACTTCGGGCTTTGGGGGGCCAATTCCGAGAATGTTTCCAGAACAACTTTTTTGAAACAAAAACAGTAGAAAACAGCGAACTGGCACTTGGCATCTTATTAATAGGTTAGTCCCGGAAAACGTATAAAAATGCTACAAATAAGGGAGAAAACATGTAGCAATTGGCATAATATGATCATGGAGCATCAAAAATTATAGATACGTTGGAGACGTATCAAGGTTCACCCACACAACACTTAACGAACCCATACATATTAATCAACTATATGAAGCGAAAGGACTTGACGAAATTCCCATGTGTCCTCGAGAACGTTTGGTAATTATAAGTAGAACAACCGGTTTGTCCTTTGCTCTCAAAAGGATTGTGCCATTCGCTGCAATATTATTTAATGTATTTTATTTACTCGCACTTTATTTATCTGCTATATCAAAAACCACCAAAAACCCGTTTTCTAGTGTTTACAGTGAATCCTCTATCCAACCTGCTTGTCATCACCTTCTGCTCCTCGTTGGGTTCGACACTCTTATTTATCGAAAGTACTACGATACACCCAGAGGCGGATCCAGGGAGGGGCGAGGGGTGGCCAGGCCACCTTCATGATTCGGCCACCCCTAATCATATGTAGTAGGGGCCGGTAGGTATATATACGTATCAACTAATATAATCTGGTTTTTTCTGGGAAAGCTAATATAATCTGGTAATTAGGCTAATTCTAATCCTCTCATCCCATCCTGGCTGCATGCTAACTTGTTTGGCCCAAAGCTAATGCATCTAGTTAAGGCCCTAAGGCCTAATGCCATAATGGAACATATGTGTATCATACTTGTAGACTGCACGGCATGCACACAATCAGGCAAGCATGATCGCATAATCCATATTCCGCGTCTACCGAATTCTACTGAGCGACGCTGCCGCCGTCGCCGCAAGACAATTTTTTCCGATAATGGGAGCTTTTATTATGTAATGTAAGTATTACACGTAGACTCTGCATCAGTAAGATGCACACAGCCGAAAAAAGGAAATAAAAATGGCGAATTACAAAACGGGTGAAAGCCACCTAAGGGATTGGACGACGGACGATACACATATCATGCGGTCATCCATGCTGGGATAAAAAGTTCCTCACCGTATCCTCCAGTCTGGTACACACCTTCATAAATATGTCCGGGTGTTCCACACGTTGCCGCGGTGTCGATGTACGAAGTATATGTGTAGTACTGAAAATAATCTGCATAAGAGAACAATTTTTATCATTAAAAATCTTGACATGTCTACACATTCGAAATGAAAGATCAAGGGAGCTCAATTGGTGACGCCAACCTAGTGTTGCCACCGTCCGATGCGCGCTGGCCTCAATATCAATTTTCTTGCCATATCTGCGGTGATCGCCCAAGCTCCAAGCTCCAACCTAGGTATTATATATATGATTCTTGATAATTTGTTTAGCTAGTTATAATGGTTTATTAATTTTTTTTAATAATATAGTTTCTTGCTATAAAGAGGAAGACGCTACCAATTAGTAATTATTTCAAGCTGATTGGTTAAAAAACTTCAATTCTGCGGCCAAAAATACAAATCAATCCAAGGAAACAACGATTCCAACGCAACCTACTATACATAATGATATTATAAGACTTGATTATTTTTCATATTGTCTGGCCCCCGTCATGCTCAAATCCTGTATCCGCCACTGGGGCAAATCAATCAATCAAACATAGATCTGTTCTTATCAGTTAGAGGCTTAGGGGCAACAAGATCTAGCAAGAAAATGTTCTTATCAGTTCAAATAGCTACCAACAGCACAAATGTTTAGCAAATGGACTAAGGACAAGTTCCCGGTTTACAAACACTTCCACAACAGTTGCTGGGCACCAAAACACTAAGATTTGGTACCTCAAACACAACTAAATAAGAAGTGATTCACAGAAACACATACGTGTCTTGGTGGCACATCCTCTGAACCATAAGGTTCAGAGTAGGACCCACCAGCAAGCATACACAGATAGCCAATAATGATTTCAACATCTGAGCAGCACACACATGGTTGTGTTTTGCTATGAATCAAACAGAGAGAAGGCTAAAGCAGCACAAGCAACTGGGAAATCCCTAGTGAAATTTCACATATCACAGGAAGGGACAACCTTCTGGATCCAATAGGATACAAGTATAAAAATCCTCTGGCTAGCAACCTCTAGATAACCCACACACTGGGGGAATTTCTCCAATTGCCAACAAGCAGCAAAAATGGCATCACAAGCACCAGAGACACCATAGGTATAGCATCAATTATGGCATGAACACATGCTCGATGGCCTGGCTCCAGAGCAAGAGGAGGAGTGAGAGAAAGAGGGAGGAGAGAGGAGAGGAAGAGAGAGAGGAGGCAGAGAGGGCTTACAGGTGGCCACCGCAGGTGGTGGAGCGCAGTCGTGGGCGGCGACGTGGCCATAATTGCTCCCAATGAACACACCTTGCCTAAGAGTGACGATATAGATGCGGCAACGACGACGGCGTCGCGGTCGCCTAGGAGTCGCGGGCTGGAGAACACAGATGGAGAGTGAGGTGAGCGCGTGCGATTGAGAGTGAGGGTCTGGCTCGGGTTCTCCTCGAACCGGTTGGGTTCAACCCACTGGTGGGTAGGCCCACCAGTCATCCCAGTGGGTAAGTGGTCTTTTGACCATTTCCGGTATAGAAAAAAATTAAAATAAAATAGTAAAAATTATATCAATTAGGAAAATTCACAATTAAATAAATAAAATCCTAAATACCAATACTCAATTACTCTAATAGCATCAGACTCCACTACGTATCCGTATCCAGGAAAGTTCATCACTTGCTCATGTCCTCTGAAATACTTCCGAAGAACTATTTTAAAAACCCTATAGTAATACCACCTATGCTCAAAAGAATGCATGATCCTATTTATATAATAATATGACTAATTGAATGACTACCCGAGTGGTAGTGTTCTGTTTGGTGGGCGTATGGAACCATGATAAGATGAATAGGTCAAAGGAAGGTTCCATCTGCATGGGAAATTATTACGTAGGAGTTAACAACAAATGTCGTCAAGATTCTTGCGCCGTAAATACCACGGTAACCATGGGTCTTGTATGTGGCAAGTAAGTCGGCTGTGATCTTTTCCCGTTCGCGTGTCAACAGACTGCCAAAGACGTACGTTGTAGATCTTGCGGGACTACATGCACATGGGTGGGAGCCCTTACGTCCCACAGACTCTAGGGTCTATGAGTGTCTTCCAGGGGCGCCTAGATCTCTATTCTGAGGGGTAGAATCAGGGGTTCAACCTGCTGGCAGAAATGGGTGGGCAGGTGTTGTCCGGAGAAGCATGGTTTGGCTTGGAACAACAACCGGGCCACACACCTAAGTGGGTGTGGACAGGATCGCGCGGCTAGCTGGTTGTACAACATGGTCTTGATCGCTTATGGGCAAAGTAACGCACCTCTGCAAACTGTAAAAGGATGTGGCTTGTTACCTCCTGTTTCGGGAAGGAACTGCGAACGCCGCAGGGAAGGGAAATCCATGAAGTTCTAGTCCTGTGAAGGCTTGGAGGTCATATTTTTTAGTATTAAAAGCAACCTCTTGAAGAAAGATTTACAAAAACTTGCATTAGTCTAGACTCTTTAGAGTCAAAGACTATAGATAGTGCATCATCTACCACCTTACTTAATGAACTTGTTGAGTAACGCTCGTTACTCATTCGTTCCCGTTTGACCCCCTGCTTAGGCTATGAGAACCTCGAGGAGGCAGCCTTTAACATCATTGGAGGCCAAGAACATATCTACTACGAGGAGCCAGACCTTTCCGGAGGAGTTGAAGGGGTGGATCATACCATCCAGTATGGAGCCAGCCCAGATGGGGCAGAGTCGGACCAGGTTTAGCCTAGTCTAGAAACCAATACCTAAGCACGGTTGAATCGAGCAGCCTTAGACTTCTATATTGGATTGTTGAGTTCCCGTATATGCACCTACATTGCACTTCAGTTGTTGTTACATCTTCAATAATGAGATGACCTCATTATGAGATCATTCTCTTGTCTGCACACTATGTTTTGTAATATAAGTTTGTATGACAATCAAGTCCCGCAATGTTTCTGATGTACCACCCTGAGGGATGTAATATTTGCGGAACAGTGTTCTATGAGTGTTATATCAACGACTTTTGTACTACAACATGCAGTGGTATGTGGGGTCACCATAGTTGGTATTAGAGCAATTGCTTCTACCTTAGGTTGGAAACCTAATAAAAGGATATACCATGTTGGGTTTTAGAACGTAACGGTAAAGAGTTTGCTGGAAGTATGATAGGTATTCACTTGAGAATATTCTAGTCATATTTCCAGAGTATTGAATCTTTATTATACATATTAATAATATTTATGTTTATTATGAATAATGTCGATGAAAGGCGGGAGTTCAGAAAGGACTGCATGGGTAGAGCATGAGAGGCTTGAGAACTATGAGGGGGAATTGACAGAGCAGTTACGAGCTTTAGTTCAAGCCTTTGATTTTGATACTAATATCAAAGTCAACACATACACCTACAAGGATGGTGAGACCGTTCATAAGTATAGGATAAATCCTGATACCCAGGGAGTTGACACCGTATGTGACTAAACCTAGTGGAGAGGGTAGGAGTCAGACGACAACTTACCATGAGGCCTTAGTAGAAGCACTAGCAACCATCAGAGAGTACAAGGTGGATCATCTATCAGGTACCAGTTTCACCGCTTTTCCACATGATAACACTACTAGGAAAATGGGCATAGATGACATAGCATCAGTGGCGCACCACGTATCTGTGCGCCACTGATGTGGCTCGGAGGATACATGTACAGGCATCAGTGGCGCACCGCGCACCCGTGCGCCACTGATGCTCCAAGAATCAGTGGCGCACGATGAACGGTGCGCCACTGATGCCCAGCTCCCATGTGTACCTAAAAGAATCAGTGGCGCACCACTAGGAGATGCGCCACTGATGCTCCATAGCATCAGTGGCGCACCACTTCGCGGTGCGCCACTGATTCTATATGTCATGTATGCCCGGAAGCATCAGTGGCGCACCACCATCCATTGCCACTGATTCTATGGAGCATCAGTGGCGCACCGTGTAGTGGTGCGCCACTGATTCTTGCCACCCATGTATTCTATCGCACCAATGAACCCACTCGTTCTTCCCTTCTTCTGGTGATGGCCGACGTCGCATCCTGCGCGGCCACACCTCGCCGGCCAACGCCGACAGTCACCGGCGCTGCCACTACACGGTCTCTCTCTGCCGCCACCTCCTGTACTAACCCCCCTGCATCTCAGCTCACGCGCACGCATGCTCGAGTCCTAGAAACCCTAACCCTAGCACCTGACCGTGTCCCCGTCTCCCTTGTTTCCACAATCCCCAATCCCCCTCCTCTAGCTTCCTTCCAGGTCTATTCTAGGTCGAGCAGACCACATCTCCAACGCCGGCCATCTACAGCTGTGCCACCGCCACCCCCACATCTACAACACCGGCCGTCTACAGCTGCGCCGCCGCCACCACGCATCACGGCCCACCCTCACGGCGGACTGCAGCTGTACCGCCGCCACCCCACATCTCCAACGCCAGCCGTCTACAGTTGCGCCGCCGCCGCCGCACATCGCGGCCCACCCTCACGGCGGACCTCATCGCATCTCCATCCGCGCTGCATCTCCATCAACGCGCCACGGCCACATCTGCAACCTAGGCCGCTGGCAGCCACAAACGCCACGCCGATGGCTGGGAAACGGCGACGCGACGAGACACGGTAAGAACCCTCCCCTGCCTCCTCCATTGTTGTGCTCTGCGACTAGACTGTTGTAACTTGTTAACGATAGATGTTCACCTGTTATATTGTTCCTCCTCTGATTTGACTACTGGATCAAATAAGGTTCGGCTGGTATGTTCGAAATTTGAGCTCTAATGTAAATTCGGAATTTCATATCTCCATATCAGAGGGGGAAGAAATAAATTTGAGCTGCGGATATGCTCCGTTGAGCTCTCCTAGACAGTTTTTCTGTTTAATTCTGCTAGCTAGTTGTGTATTTTTTATTGAGTTGCACTCGCCGAGAGTGACAAATGAAGAGAGAATAAGAGACTTTCTGCTGAATTTTTGTAGTTGACGCCAGAATATGAGGATGAGCTGAAGCAATATGTTCATGAGGATGAGTTGAATTTGCGTACAAGCAGATGAAGTGATAATTTCTGGAGAGAAGGCGGCGACAGTGATGCAGGGGTACAATTATGTATATAGGCACAATTGTTCTGCCAATCGTGTTCTTTCGGTGTGAATTTGCAATGTACTCTGTGTGTGCTAATTTTTTCTCTTAATTACAGAAATTCATCTCTTAAGGAAGAATATGATTAGTCCAATTCATTGCTTGAGTACGATGAAAGATGGCAATAAACTGAATTGGTAGCTAATTCAAATGTGTTCAATTCATCTCAGTTCACTATACTATTGTCACGTGGTTGGTTCTGTATTTGCTATATTTGTTACTAGAAGCTTTTGTTATTGACAATTGTATGACTATACAATATTTCTGATCATGTATGCATATCATGCTTTTTAAATTTAAACCATTTAACTCATTCCGGACATAAAAAAAACATCTTCCATACAGGAAAAACAGAGCTGGCCAGCAAACTTCATGTTAGCTGACGACGACCGTTGCCCCCCCCCCAGATGTTAGGTAATCTTCTCTCTCACCCCCTCCCTCTCCCCACCTGTTGTCGCTCGCTGCGGTCACACCCTCTTTACATATTTTGGTTCTAGTTGTAGTTCATATTTTTGAACATTGGAAGTTGGCCAGGTTCATATTTTCAATTGTCCTAGGCACATATCTTTTTCTCAACAAGATTAGTCTCAAGAGTTTTATTCCACTCATTGTAGGCTTTCTAGACATAGTTTGTTGCCTATGAAATCTTAAATCAGTAGCAACTTTATTGTTGGATGATGCAATAGTACGCCTATCTCAGTTATAGAACTTGCCTGTTAAAGCTATAGTTGATAAAATATATGAGTGATCCTTGGACATATATATTTCATTACTAATGTTCATCCGATCATCCTCTCAACTGGTTGATATAAGCTACTTAGGATTGTGGGACTGTACAGGCTGGGTTCATTGCCCTCCCCGAAAGTTACTGAATGTGCTAACCCGTCTGATAGCTGGCTACACTTCATCCCAAACGTTTCCCCTTGTTTGTTTTGGTGAAAAGAAAGCTTCAGTGCTTCTGTGCTTCTATATTTGGAAATGTAATGCTTTCTGCACAGAATATAGTCGTGTGCATGTTGAATAGTTCTGTACACATGTTTTTTCTTCTTTTTTCGTAATGAAATTACTTGGCCACTGCGTGCTCTGAACTTTTGATACAACCTAACTGTTTTCTGCATCTGCTGCTTGGATTTGAAGTGGCCAGGAGACAATATGGGCCACTGGTTTTGCTGCAACTGCCGGTTTGGCGCCGAGGATGACGGCCATGAAGTGGAACGTTCCAAAGCTCAGGGCAATAAGTTGGATGGTATGTTCATATGGTCTTGTTAAATATTTGTTTGGTTCAGTATGTATGGTGAGTGCAAATGAATATCGGTTGGTTGTATCCCTGCGGATTTAGATGGATTTCAATGATAGGTAGCAAGCACGTACTCATAGCAAATGGTGCCATTACAAATTAGGTAGAAAAAAAATAGTTCAAGCTTCTGGCTTTTATGTAACAATACCACTTCTCGGTCATGAAAGATTCTTAGATTATTTCAAGGGGCCTCATAGATGAAATGTTCTACCTGCGTGTCTAACAATGCCTAGATTGGCCAACCGCTCTCCACAGAATATAGTAAACAGTTAACCTGATTTTGGAGTAACCGATAATTTTCTGAATAGTGGTAACCATCTAGTGCAGGAACAACGCTGCTCACAAAAGAATCAACACCCTCCAAAAATGTAAAACTGGTCAGAAAGGAATAAAATGGGAGATGGTTTACTTGAAGAAAGTCTAGAAGGTCAAAACAGTAGTGGAGAATACAGTGTGCAATGGTGGGATGAATCGCAGCTGCGCGTCCTTGTCCTCGCCAGCCTGGTCCAGTACTTCCTCACGTTCTTCGCCGGCGGGCGTAAGTTCTCCGTCCCATCTTGGTTCAGGTTCGCCATCTGGCTGTCGTATCTCGGCAGCGACGCTCTCGCGATATATGCCCTCGTCACACTCTTCAATCACCGGAAGCCGTCCTCGTCGCATGGCAGCAGCCATGACCTGGAGTTGATTCGACGCTGGGTGCTCCTGCACGCTCTCTACTTTCACAGAGGGACCGGTACACTGATTTTTTTCTAACTTGTTAGATGCATCCTAAGTTTCCATAGTCCTGTAGCACGTGCTTTAGACATTCAGTGCACAAGAACTTCAGAAGCACCAGATGCTCTCTGGTGGGCGAGTAACTTTCATCAAGGGCTGATGACGCTCATAATTTAGCTCGAAAGGATAAAACTGCACCGAACCAGCCAACGGAACATGTTTAATTTATTATTGTGCACATGTGATCTCTTATATCCCGTCGTTGACTAATGCTATATCTCATGTTTTGCAGATGCCGAGGGTTTACGTGGTCTTTAGGGGTAGGGTTCCAGGGATCTATGCCCATTGGGAGCAGTGTCACAAGCAAGTGACGAGGTTCAGTGGCAACTCTTACAAAAGCTACAATACTATGGCGGAGGCGGAGGCTCGGTGGATGGAGCACAAGCAAGAGGAACGTGATCAGAGCAACATGAACCGGATGAAGACCTTTGCTGTCTTGCTTGCCGCCGTGACCGTGCTTCTGATCTATTTCTTTTGTTGGTAGTATAGGTGACTATCACCTACTTATTGTGTAATGTGATGATATCGATGAACTTGTGATGGACGACTTGCTACTAGCTAGCTAGATTATGTGTTGATGAACTTGTAATATTTCCAAACTTGTCACTATTTCGGGTTTTAGCTATGAGTGAGATGATAAACTAGATTGTGACTATGATCATCTTTGTCTATTTAACTACTTTGCAATCTGCTATCTGAATTGTATAACCTGTATACATGTATAGATACCCGTATAAATACGTGTGCAAATAAAACTGTGTAAACGTATGCAAGAATCAGTGGCGTATCCCCAAAGGAATCAGTGGCGCATCCAAAAGGAATCAGTGGCACAGAGCATCAGTGGCGTATCAGTCTGGTGAGCCACTGATTCCCTAAAGTGCATGCATACTCTGGAGAATCAGTGGCGCATCAAAAAGGAATCAGTGGCGCAGAGCATCAGTGGCGCATCAGTCTGGTGAGCCACTGATTCCCTAGAGTGCATGTATATTCTGGAGAATCAGTGGCGCACCAAACTCATGCGCCACTGATTCCCCAGAGAATCAGTGGCGCACCATTGAGGAATCAGTGGCGCATGGCACTGGTGCGCCACTGATTCCCTGGAGAATCAGTGGCGCACCGCCACTGATTCCCAAAATGGTGCGCCACTGATGCCCCTTTTCCTAGTAGTGTAACCTGACCACAGAATTGGCACTAGACCATTCTGCGTTGGTTAAGACCAAACCAATGTTAGCCACCAGATTGTTGGGTCGATATAGGCAGCTAGTGGGATCTTTTTATCAAACTCACTAGGTCATAGTAGATGACAAGGATGGTATGCTGGAAGACCTGACAAAACCACATAGCTCGGAGCAGAAGGGTAAGAAGGTGGTCAAGGAGACGGATGAACCATACTATACCCCAAAGGAGCAGGATCCTACAAGAAGCCAAACCAAACTAGGCAGACAAGGTATTTAACTACTCCAAAACCTATCCACTACCCTATCATACCACCTAGTGATCTGGAGCCATACAACTCGTATGGAATATCGGACGAACCCATTGATACAAAGTAAAATATCTTTGGTGGAGTCCTAGAATCGGATTCTTTATGGAGAATTCTGATGGCTGGAGGTTTGATTCGTACCCTGGTACCAGTCAACATATGATTCCTTGTGATGACTCATCCGAGGGCGGGGATCAGGCTAGTGTGGAGGAAGTAACAGCCTATACAGTTGACGGGGCGGAGGCCATTGTCATAGACATATCGTCAGATGATGAGGAGCAGACAGATACCCAACCTATGCAAGAGGCACCTTTTGATCACAGTTACTGCACTAGTACCACTTGTTTTGGAGAAGGTGGATCCTCGCAGTACACGGGTGCAGAGGAGTTTGCGTCATATCTTGGGAGTTATCTGGACGCGGATGGGATTTCACTGAGCGACACCTCTGTTGTTGACAGTTCAAACACATATTATGTTCGATTCGGTAGACCGTATGTCCCTGAGACAGTGCACAGGACTTCACGACATATTGGGTGGACTTCTGGCATGTACTATGAGTAGCTAAGTGGCAGAAGGGAGAGGATGTGTGAAAGCTCGAGAGAGGTAGTAGTTTGGTAGTCGAGCCATGTATCATAAATAAGGGTCGGAGTGTGTGAGCGACCCAGTGGTACTTTGTACTACTTTGCTTTCTGTAACTCACCATGGTGAGGGTATTGTAACAAACCTATACGTATATGTATAATATGTGAAATATGTTGTTTGTATTTGTATTTGGGTTTTTTCTTTTCTTGGGTGACTAGTGTTGCATGTGAAGTGAGGCTCAGAAAGCATGGGCATGGTGTAACTATGAGTTTGTTCGCTTCACATTGCAGAACTAGGGGAATATGCAGAGTGGCGGAGCTAGTGAGTTGTCTGGAGCCTGAGAATAAAGCGAAGGCTGATGAAGAGGCTAGAAGAGCAGAGCTACCACCACCACCACCGCTCAGGCGAGTTGCAGAACAAAATTTCATGGAGTACATGCGGTTTGTTCAAGAAAATCCGAACAAGTTCATGCAGGAGATTCTAACCTACGTGGGATCTGGGAGGGGAACTGAAGCAAGGATGTTAACTCTATCAGACTTCTTGAAGACCAACACCATTTTCTACGGCAAGAGATCCTATGGATGCAGAGAGCTAGTTAGTCGACACTGAGAGGAATCTCAAGGACATCAATGCTAATGACGTTGAGAAGGTGTGTTTTCCCACACATCTTCTAAATGGACCAGCAGCAGCATGGTGGGATAATCAGCTGATCCTGAAGACACCAGAGAAGGTGTTCACATGGGTGGAATTCAAGGAAAAGTCCAGGGAGTATCACGTTCCTGAAAGTGTCATGGAGTTGAAGCGGAGGGAGTTCGAGGATCTCTAGCAAGGTACACACCATATGATTTGGTACGTCAATGAGTTTAGCAGACTCTCTTGATACGTTGTTGATGAGGTGGACACTGACAAGAAGAGAGTGAAGATATTTATGAGCGGAGTGGATCCTTATGCTGCTATGTAGTTGAGGATGTCCAAGCCAAGTAACTTCCAAGAGTTAATGACCTCTACAGTTACCTAGGAAAATGATTACAAGCTTGTTCAGCAGAACCGACAGAAGAAGACCAAGACAGAGCCTAAGAGGTTTTAGCCAAGTCGACCTACATCCAATCTGAGCTTCAAGTCAAGGACAAAGTCGGGAGGAGCCCGGATGAATCGTGGACCGTTCAACCCAAGAAATCTGATAATTTGTCATGGTTGTGGGCTTCCGAGATACGTCAAGAGTGACTGCAAGAAGCCTAGGATTTTCTGCTTTGGGTGTGGAAAAGAGGGACACATCAAGCCTGAGTGTCCTAACAAGACAGCTGGAGGTGGAGTTAGACCCGGAGGAGCAAGTGGATTCTCTGCTGGAGGTGGAAGTAGCGGGAAGAACAATAATGGCAAGCGAGGAAAACCCTTCGACAAGTCGAACTGTACGTCTCTAGAGGAGGTTGATAACTCAGACATCGTAGTACTAGGTACGCTCAGTCTTCTTACCTAATATGGCAAAGTTTTATTTGATACTGGTGCCACCACATCTTTCATCTCCATTCATTTTGTGGATAAGTATGGGGTAAGGTGTTCGCGATTAGAATATCCTCTTAATGTTATGACGGCGGGAGGTATGCTCTTAGTTACACGTGCGAGGCCAGATCAGGTCATTATGATCTTTGGATGCACATACTACGCATATCTTTTTGTTATTCCTTTGAAGAATATTGATGTTGTTCTGGTAATGGATTGGATGACGGAAAATGGAGCTCTAATTGACTGTGAAGAGAAAACAGTTTCTCTCAAGAAGCCTGGAGGAGGAAGAGTTACCTACCAAGCAGATAAGCATACCCACGTGGAAGCTGAACTTCAACTCAACTCACTCAATGAAGCAAAGTTAGAAGATATACCAGTGGTTAATGAGTTTCTAGATGTATTCCCAGCAGAATTACCGGATTGCCACCAGACAGAGAGATAGAGTTTACCATTGACTTGATACCAGGTATATCACCTATTGCTCAAGCACCTTACAAGATGGGTCCTGAAGAATTAAAGGAACTCAAGGAACAATTAGATGAACTGGAAAGTAAGGGCTTCATTAGAGAAAGTGTATCACCATGGGGATCACTAGTTATATTCGTGGACAAGAGACATGGAGGTAGAAGAATGTGTGGTGATTTAAGAAACCTGAACAATGTCACCATCAAAAACAAGTATTCATTACCAAGAATCCAAGATTTGTTTGATCAAGTCCACGGGTCTGGAGTGTTCTCCAATATCGATCTCAGATCGGGATACCATCAGATTAAAATTAAGCCAGTAGATGTGCCAAAAAGAACATTTGTTTCAAGGTATGGACATCATGAGTATTTGGTTGTTCCTTTTGGATTGACCAGTGCACCAGCTATTTTCATGAACTTGATGAACAAGATATTCATGCCATATTTGGACAAGTTCGTGATAGTATTCATAGATGATATTATGATCTATTCAAAAAACAAAGAAGACTATGCTCAGCATTTGAGGATAGCATTACAAGTTCTGAGGGAACATCAGTTGTATGTTTAATTCAGTAAGTGCGAGTTTTGGTTGGATCAAGTGGAATTCCTTGGACATGTCATAAGTAAGGAAGGTGTCGCAGTGAATCGGAACAAAGTACAATAAGTTCTGGATTGGAAAGCACCAATCAATGTCAAGAAAGTTCGAGGATTTCTCTGAATGGTCGGTTACTATAGAAGATTCATCGAAGGATTTTCTAAGATAGCAGGGTGAATGACCAACTTGTTAAGGAAAAACACTCCTTTTGTATGTACGGACAAGTGTGAAGCTAGTTTCCAGGAGTTGAAGAAACGATTGACAACAGCACCAATCCTAGAAGTGCCTGAACCAGGCAAGGATTATATAGTATATTGTGATGCATCCAAGAATGGATTAGGTTGTGTACTCATGCAAGACCGGAAGGTAATAGCTTATGGTTCTAGACAACTCAAAACTCATGAAGTCAACTATCCAACTCATGACCTTGAGTTGGCAGCAGTAGTTTTTTCTTTGAAGAGATGGAGGTCATTTCTCTATGGAGCTACGTGTGAGTTATACACAGACCACAAAAGTCTCAAATATTTCTTCACTTAGAAAGAACCGAATATGAGGCCAAGAAGATGGTTAGTGTTGATCAAAGACTATGATCTTACCACCAATTACACCCCAAGAAAAGCTGATGTGGTAGCCGATGCTTTAAGTCGGAAGAGCACAGATAGCCAACCAACACAATGAGATTTTCCAAAAGAGCTGAAGAGGGAACTGGAACAAGCGGAAATAGAGATACTTGAGGTACAATCATTGGGAGGTTTGTATGCCATGAAAGTTTTGGAGGAAAGAAAAAGTGATCTTCAGAATGAGATAATTCGTCGACAAGACGAAGATCCTTTCATAAAGGAAGATGTCCGGATAATTGAGGAAGGTAAACCCTCAGTATTCCATTTAGAGGAGGGTGACTCACTATGGTTCAATAAAATACTTTGTGTACCAGACATACCCGAGATCTAGAGTTTGATACTCCGGGAGGCGCATGATACACCGTACTCTATACATCCCGGAGTACCTAGATGTACATGGATCCCAGAGATATATTTTGGTGGAACAACATGAAGAGAGATATTGCCAAGTATGTATGTGAATGGCACACATGTCAGAGGGTGAAGGCAGAACATTAAAGTCCAGCAGGACCATTACAACCTTTGGTGATTTCATAATGGAAGTGGGAGGAGATTGGTATGGAATTTATAACTGGTCTACCTATGACCAAGTCACATAAGGATATGATTTGGGTTATCGTAGATCGATTGAAAAAAGTGCACATTTCTTAGCAGAAGGATAACACAGAGAAATTGGTGGATCTATATGTCAAGTAGATAGTAAGTAAACATGGAGTACCTAAGAGAATAGTTTCAGATCGAGGATCTGTGTCAGTATTCTGGAGGAAGCTACATGAAGCTCTATGCTCACAACTATATTTCAGTACTGCTTATCATCCACAAACTGGAGCACAAACTGAAAGGACTAATCAGATTTTAGAAGACATGCTTCGGGCATGTGCTCTAGATTTTCGTGGATCGTCGGATGAACATCTACCATTAGCAGAGTTTTCATATAATAACAACTATCAAAGCAGTTTGAAGGCCGCACCATTTGAAGTACTTTATGGTCGGAAAGTGTAGATCACTAATATGTTGGTATGAGGCAGGAGGCAAGTCTGAGTTTGAACCATACTATGTCAAGGATCAATAGAACATCGTGGATATCATTAGGGATCGTTTGAAGATTGCTCAAAGTCGTCAGAAAAGTTATGATGGCCAGAAGAGAAGGACATGTGAACCTAAAATTGGAGATATGGTCTATCTCAGAGTTAGTCCGATGAAAGGGCTTAAAAGGTTCGGAGTTAAAGGAAAATGAAGTCCTCTATACATTGGACCTTTCAAAATCCTTGCACAAAACAGGAGTGTAGATTTTACTCTACACCTACCAGAGAAATTGAAGCCAGTCCATAATGTTTTCTATGTATCTCAATTCCGGAAGTGTTTGAAGGATCCAGAAGATTCCATTACCCATGAGGATCTGGAGTTAGAATCAGACCTCACCGATGTGGAAGAACCAGAGAAGATTCTGGCAGAATACTGGAAAAGACTTCGGAATAGAGCAATCAAGTAATGCAAAGTGTAGTGGAAACATCATCTTGAACGCGAATCTACCTGGGATAAGGAAGAAGAACTACGTCAAAACTACCCCGAGCTCTTGAGGTATAGTTGTTATAACTTCGGGAAGAAGTTCTCGTTAAGGAGGGAAGTCTGTAATGTCCCATCGTGTAGGAACTCACGGGGGATAGAAATAATAATTTGTGCATCTTCATGCATGTGTTTGCAAAACCCGAATAAATTTTTCGCAAAACAAAAACTCTGGAGTGATCGAGGTTCCATTGTTATCCTGACTTAGGGAGTCGAGTCGATACAGGAATAAGGTGGAATTTCTACATGACCTTTAGGTGATATTTGAATTGATGGATTCAATTTAAATTTCTTTAAACATAAGTTTGTATGAATTTGAATTTGAATTCAAATTGGTTGATAGGAAATTACAACTATTACTTATTAATTAATTTGAAACATTTCTGAATTAATATTTATTAATCAATTCTAATTAAAAAGGGAATTAGAAAAAGAAAAGATTAAACTTTATTAATTAATCACAATATACAAATTATTTACATCATTTGTCCAAACAGAAAATTACAGAGAAGTATTACAAAGGAATAAATGCAAACTTAAATTCCTAAACTAATTCCTACTAGCTAATTTAGTCTTCTAGTCTTCTTCTGAACCTGCAAAATAAACACAGAAGCAAACAGAGGGGTGAGTGGGGTATTAGTACCCTCAGATTGGCAGTGAAGTGCACCGCGAAACTCATCACACCATTAATTAAACCTTAAGTAGTATCTGTTCAAATCAGGTTTAGCCTCAGACCAGCATCATAGGCATATTCCAGGAAATACAAGTGGCAAGTGAACCCCTGGATAAGACCAACATTAGCACAAGCAAAAGATCTCAAGCCGCAGGTAGCAGGCACATAGCACACTCACAGGCCAGCCTCTGTGCTATCATCACAGTTGAATGGCGTTAAATAGCACAATAGCCGTGGGGTGAAAGAAGGCAACCCCACTTTCTCCTGTTTTAGCTCGAGCTGCACAGCTTCATCAAGAACAACTAGAACATCAAGCACATCTAGTACTCAGGAAATTCACCACAAATAATTAAATCACCAGAACTGTGAAATATTGTAGATCCAGCAAGGTAATACCAAGGCCAAGCTAGAGGTGTGGAGATCAAGATAGGAAGGTCTCCACAAGGCCAGTCTAAAGAGGAGGAGCTGAGAGTAAGAAGACCACAAGCAAGATCACAAGCACACAAATCCCAACAACCTCACCCAAGGTGAATCTCTACACACAATCTAGCAAGTTACTTGCTGGATTATGAACAAAGTGGTTGAGGGATGTTTTCCCTCAGTCCAGCATAGAGGTGCTATGCTATTCACATCTCAGGGACTAATAAAATCAAGTTAGTATTTGTTCTTATATAGAGAGAGGCAACTGGCTTTGCATCACTGGCCTGGGGAAAATCAATCAATAAAACATAGATCTGTTCTTATCAATTAAAGGCTCAGGGGACTAAGGATAGGTTCCCAGGTCACAAACACTTCCACAGCAGTTGCTGGGCACCAAAACCCTAAGATCTGGTACCTAAAAAACAACTAAATAAGAAGTACTTCATAGAAACACATAAGTGGCTTGGTGGCACATCCTCTGAACCATAAGGTTCAGAGTAGCACCCGCCAGCAAGCATACATAGATAGCCAATAATGATTTCCACATCTCAGCAGCACATACATGGTTGTGTTTTGCTATGAATCAAACAAAGAGGGGGCTAAAGCAACACAAGCACCTGGGAAAATCCCTAGTGAATTTTCACATATCACAGGAAGGGACAACCTTCTGGATCGAATAAGCTACACGTATAAAAATCCTATGGCTAGCAACCTCTACATAACCCACACACTGGAAGAATTCCTCCAGTTGCCAACAAGCAGCATCAATTGCATCACAAGCACCATAGACACCACAGATATAGCATCAATCATGGCATGAACACATGCTCGATGGCTTGGTTCCAGATCAAGCGGAGAAGTGAGAGAGAGAGGGCAGAGAGAGGAGAGGAAGAGAGAGGACGCAGAGAGGGCTTACAGGTGACCACCATTGTGGTGGCCACAGCCACGTGGCGGAGCGCAGTCATGGGCAGCGACATGGCCGTAGTTGCTCGCCGGGAGTCGTCCCAACGGCGGCTCGCCACCGCAGCGACAGCAACGGGAGAGCTCGAGGCTGGGGCGCCTCAAAGTAGCATTAGTGTGTCCTTCAGTAGCAAGAGTAGTTGGGAGTCGCCGGAGTAGAGGAGGGGGTCGCGGGTACCGAAACCCTAAACCTAGGGTTAGGGTGCGCACAGTCACCACCCCGAGGGAAAATCAAATCTAAGTGGAGGAGCTGAAGGAGTCAACGACGACACGTCTATTGCTCCCAAGCGCAGCGGCGGAGACTGTCGGAGTTGGCAAGGGTAATGCGGCGACGGCGGCGGTGTCACGGTCGCCTGAGAGTCGCGGGCTAGAGAACATAGAGGGAGAGTGAGGGGAGCGCGTGCGAGTGAGAGTGAGGGTCTGGCTCTGGTTGTCCTCGAACCGGTTGGGTTCAACCCACTGGTGGGCAGGCCCACCAGTTAGCCCTAGGGGCTAAGTGGTCTTTTGACCATTTCCAGTAAAGAAAAAATAAAAAATATAATATAATAATAAAAATTAGGAAAATTCATAATTAAATAAATAAAATCCTAAATACCAATAATCAATTACTCTAATATTTTAAATTAATTAAATAATATTTGTTACCTTAATTTTATAATTTTAAAATAATAATTTTAACAAAAAATAATAAAATTAACAAATAGTTAATAATAATATTATTCTTTGTTCCTTCTTCATAAATCTCAACTTATGTTATTTTTGATACTCAATTATTATTAAAATTATTATTCTCTGATTTATCAAAAATAATTAGAATAATTAAATTAAATAAAAAATAATAATAAATTCTAAAAATAAATAAATACCACATTTGCTTGGATAATCAAAATCAGTTAGAAGAAAAATCATGCATATCATTATTATGAATAATAGGATTATTTCCTTGTTTAATCATTGTCTTTACCAGAAAATGATGGTATTTTGTAGAACAAGGAAGCCAAGAGCTGCAACAAGCATCAAACTCCACTACCTATCCGTATTATCGGATATATACCGATTAGGGGTATATCAGATGGTGGTCTAAAGTGCCAGATTACCAGGGTGGTCTAAATGGTAATGGGCTACGGTCCATTGGGCGACCCAGTAAGTTGATGCACGGAAGCTGGATTCTAGAAGAACCCGGATCACGGCCCATGTGATCCGGCTTGGAGTAGAAGGCGGATTCCTTACTTTCCAAGTTAGCACGTACCGTAGTCTTCTAGGTTTCTTTCTCTGTATGCCCTAACCCGGCTATTATATAAAGCCGGACGGGAGATAAGATAGATAGACAAGAAGCGATAGGCTAATTCGACAAGAGGTGGATCCTTGTCGAATAGCTAAATCTAACCTCACATTGTACTCTGTGTTTTCCAGGCTTTAGTCCTGAATAGTGAGATTGCAGGAGTAGGAACGCCGCTTCACTGCGTCGTACTGAACCTGGGTAAAACCCTGTGTCATTGTTCATCATACGATCACGTCCCCCCACTTCTCTATCGGTAGTTCATGGCACCCCCTCTATGAAATCTACCACGATGTCTCGACAGTTGGCGCCCACCGTGGGGCCAGCGACGTCAGGCGTTATGTTCCGATCGGGAATACTTGGCGGAATCAGCAGTACCATAACTGTCGGAAGATTGGGATTCGACAACGATGTCGGG
The DNA here is from genome assembly GCA_028641055.1 of Alopecurus myosuroides. NCBI lineage: Eukaryota > Viridiplantae > Streptophyta > Magnoliopsida > Poales > Poaceae > Alopecurus > Alopecurus myosuroides. Next base: position 551,227,907 of record CM054058.1, read on the forward strand.
CGCTTCCTCGACAACGGATCATACATGCCAGCGCGGAATCATCTGGTAAGTGCCTCCGTTCTACCGATTGGATTTGCAAACATCTTTATCGGATTAACTGCAGAAGCAATGGGATTCTGCGGTGGGAGCAAATTTATCCCACTCGCCCTATACCCAGTCGAAGACGACTATGACGCCGAATTTTGCTCAGATCATCGATATACTGCTGAATCGCACTTTATCGGCATGGTGCAGTCCGAGATCGCCGAAAACACGGATGAAAGCAATCCCGTGCAAGAGGCAGAAAACAACAATCCCACAATAGAGGTGGAAGATCCGACATCCGTCAACATCACGACGCACTCGGAAGCTGACTCTGTACTAGCCGCCATCGAGGCAAGATTAGAGTCAGAACCCGGATCGGATCACTTCGATACCGAAGACGAAGATGAAGACGCTTTCGAAAGAAAGGTCAAATCCTTCCAAGAGGGATTCCACGAAGTACTGATGGCAAAATCGGCTGAAAACACGGATGCCGACAGCCAGGAAAGCCCTAGAACACCTCCGCCAGAGGAAGAGAGAGAAGAAGGAGAAACCTCTCCAAAATTCCCTGATGTCAAAGAATTGATAGAGGAAGAACCTGGTAAGAAACCTCCCTCTTCCAAGAAGAAACACAAAGCTGCTAAAAAACTCCAGTATAAGCTCCGGAAGAAGAAATCGGCTGATCCAGCCAATGAAGGCCCGGAAGTAGGAGATGCAAGCGAAGTGAAAGTGCGGAGAAGAAAACGAAGGAAATCCCTATTCCGCCAATGACAGAACAGGACGAATAGGAATTACTCCAAACACCAGTGGGACCACACGAGCCCCCTGAAGTGCTGGAAGCCCGGAGGCAAGCTCTCCAAAGGCAGTAGCAACATCTATTTCGAACTCGAGAACACCTCCAAAAAAACCAGGCTGACATCAAGCTCATGCAGGAAGAAATCGAGGAATACGAGAGAAAGAATAGATCTGGCATTAAACCTACGCGGTTACCCGGATCGCAAAACCGGAAGTACTGCCGCCAAAAGAAATGTTCCACAACCCATCTTGGCAAAAGCAGGTAAATGGCAAAGATGCCAGAGGCGAGCCAATATACAAAACTGCGGCAGAAAATGCGGAAGCAGCGTTCGCCATCCTCAGCAACGATATGTACTCCAACGGTGAAAAACTTCAAGGGGTGTATGCTTTCCTAGGAAAAGCGTTGCAACAACAACAGCGAGCGCAAGAGCGATCAGGGAAGTTACATGACGACTCCGCCCTATGCAAGACAGCTACATGCGCCGCTGGAGCACCTAGACCGGAAGAACCTGGAGATTCAAACAATTCGAAAGAGAAGAAATCAGATCCGAGAAAGGACAGGAAGAAACCAGACAATTAGGATGAAGCATCCGGAACCGGATCCCATCTCCCGAAAGAATGAATTAATCCCCGTGATCGGGAAGAGAAAAATCGGAAGGACGGAAAATCAATGCCGCCACCGAGACGCCTTGCAGAAAATGCTGGAAGACAGGATATACCTCACAGGCGTGAGAGATCCCGGACGCCCCCCAGGAATAAGAAAAGATACAGGAGTAGAACTCCACCTTATCCCAAAGGGCACGATCACGGAGTAAATAGAGATAATCCCGGAAAAGCGCGGCCTCGCCACAATGGAAAAGAAAGGAGTAGGTCCCCTTCTGTCCATTCAGCCGGCAGATACTCTGCACACATGGACAGAGCGGAAAGAGATGATCTATACTTTGGACCCAAGTGTTTCACTGATAGGATCCGAAGAATAACTCTGCATTCTGGCTTTGCCAAAGTTGGTCCAACATACCAAAAGTACACCGGTAGCACAAACCCGGATACCTGGCTCTTAGACTATTACACAACCGTTCAGATCAACAATAGGACAGACCTGGAGGCAGTAAAATTCCCCCCCTAATGTTACTGGATGGAGCCAGAGATTGGATCAATGAATTACCATCAAGAACTGTCGACAGCTGGGATGATATGGCTAGAGTATTTACTCAGCATTTCCGGGGAACCTACAAGCGCCCAAACAGCATCAACCAGATAAACCGCTGCACCCAGTTTGAGGATGAACCGTACGTTGATTTCATCTCAAGGTGCACGGCAATGAAGAATAGTTGTTCTGGACTAACTGACGTTCAAGCAATGCATGCTTTCGTCAATGGCTTAAAACCCGGACTCGTACCGCTCATGATCGGTTCCAAAAATCAGAAAGCTCTCGGATCTATGATTACAACCGCCAATGAGCATGCAACGGCCAAAGACGACATCAGAGCGAGAGGCGGCAATATCGACACTTTGATCCAAGCCAAAAAGACCCCTCTCACTGAGAAAAAAGCAACTCCCGAAGTAACGCAAAAGCCCAAAGAAGTTAACATAGCCTTTGGAAGAGAAAATGGAAGCAAGTGGAAAGGAAGAAGCACAGAGCCGATAAATTACACCAAAGAAGAGTGGGAAAAAATAAAGTCGGAAAACTGTGTCCACCACTCGCAATTTGGGAAACCCACCCATACTAATGCACAATGCCGGCTGAACAAGCATATGAAAGGCAGTGCAGGATCCGGAAACAAAGGGAAAAACTCCAAGAGGAAATTCTCCAAGCAAAAGCCAGAAGCTGAAAAAGAACATAGTGAAACGGACACTAACGAAAAAATCCAGCAACAGCAGCGAAAAGGCGAACCTAAGTTTCCGAGAGTTGAGGGAGAATGCAACCTAACTTTCCTGACAACTCCCTCAGCAAAGATGGCAAAGAGAACACTTCGAGAAATAAACGTGGTTGTCCCTGCAACGCCGGAATTCTTGAGGTACTCAAATACACCAATTACCTGCGATCAGTCGGATCATCCCGGAAATCTCCTAGAACCCGACACACAAGCTCTAATTTTAAGTCCTATTGTTCAAAACACTAGGCTAAAAAGAGTGCTGATGGATGGAGGATCCAGCATTAACATAATGTACCTGGATACACTGAAGCATCTGCGGATCTCTGAGACCCAGCTCAATCACAGCAATATAAGTTTTCACGGCATCGTCCCTGGAAGAAAAGCACGATCCCTAGGAGAAATTTCCCTAGATGTAACCTTCGGAGAGAAAGATCACTTCCGTCAGGAAAAAGTATCCTTCGAGGTTGTGTCGTTCGAAAGCGTGTATCACGCAATACTCGGACGTCCAGCTTTCGCCAAATTTATGGCAAGATCATGTTATATTTATAACAAGCTGAAGATGCCAGGGCCAAAAGGAGGAGTAATCACGATAAGTGGAGACTTCAAATTGGCAAACGAGCTGGAGAAAGAAAACGCCCTCTGCGCTGAAAAAGTGATAGCAAAGGAAGAACTGAAGGAGCTGGCAAAAGAAGTATCGCCGACAGAAATGCCGGCAGGAAAAGAGAGCCGGAAGCCGGCAGATAGCTTCAAAGCTTCCGAGAACACAAGACAGGTAATCCTAGATCCTAAAGATCCGACAAAGTTTGTCGTAATAGGAACTGGGATGACAGACAAATAGGAAAGCGAGCTCATCAAGTTCCTCCGTGAGAACTGGGACATTTTTGCATGGTGTCCAGCGGACATGCCAGGCGTACCTAGGGAACTTGCTGAGCATCAACTTAAGGTGATTCCAGGATCTAAACCCGTCAAACAAGGTATCCGTCGATTTGATGGAAGAAGACGGAAGGCTATTGGCAAAGAGATTATCTGGCTTTTGGCAGCAGATTTTATCCGGGAAGTTATACATACTGAATGGTCTGCAAACCCAGTATTAGTCCCGAAGAAAGATAGCACCGTCCTTAGGATGTGTATAGATTATACTAGCTTCAATAAATTGCGTCCAAAAGATACATTTGCGTTACCGGGAATCGATCAAATAATAGATGCCACTGCTGGCTCTGGCTTTTATGCTTTTTGGATGCATATTCCGGGTATCATCAAATACGCATGAAGGAAGAAGATCAAATCAAAACTTCCTTCATAACCCCATATGGGACGTACTATTACATAACAATGCCATTTGGCCTGAAGAACGCAGGTGCAACCTACCAGCGTTGCATGCAACGATATTTGCATAGTCAGATTGGCAAAAACGTCCATGTTTATGTGGACGACATTGCTGTCGTTTCCAAGGAAAAAGACACACTCCTTGAAGATTTGCGAGAAACCTTCGAAAATTTGCGCACTTATAAGATGAAGTTGAATCCATTAAAATGCGTATTCGGGGTGCCCTCAGGAAAACTTCTGGGTTTCATCGTTTCTCATAGAGGAATAGAAGTAAACCCGGAAAAGATCAAAGCAATCTTAAACATATCCAGGCCCACGTGCATAAAAGATGTACAAAGATTGACGGGTTCTACAGCAGCCGTTAGCAGGTTCATTAGCCCGCTAGGGGACAAAGCTCTGCCACTATACAAATTATTGAAGAAATCCGACAAGTTCGAGTGGACAGAAGAAGCAGATGCAGCATTAACCCAGCTGAAAGAAACTTTGATGAAAGCTCCGATTTTGGCGTCCCCAAAAGACGAAGAACCTATGTTATTGTACCTCACAGCTACAAACCGGGTTATTAGCGCAGTAATAGTTGTGGAAAGGAAGAAAGACGAACAAAGCATACCAGATCAGCATCCGGTATACTATGTAAGTGAAGTTTTCTCTTAATCTAAACAAAGGTACCCACACTATCAATAACTGGCATATGGCGTGTTTTTCGCATCTCGGAAAATTCGTCATTACTTCCAAGGACATTCCATAACGGTATGTAAAGAACCACTAGGGGATATAATAAACAATGCGGAAGCGACTGGCCGAGTAGCCAAATGGGGCATCGAGCTAGCAGCATTCGACATTAAGTACCAACCCAGGACTGCAATAAAATCCCAGGTGTTGGCAGATTTTGTCGCCGATTGGACAGAAGCAATGGAAAAAACACCAATGCCGGAGTCCGAATACTGGATCATGCACTTTGACGGATCCAAGATGAAGGAAGGCGCTGGAGCTGGAGTAGTCCCTAAAATCCCCTAAAGGAGACACAATGGAGTATGTATTACAAATACACTTCAATGCCAGTAATAATGTGGCAGAATACGAGGCTCTGCTTCATGGCTTGCATATTGCAAAGGAAATAGGTGTTAAACGCATCTTATGCTATGGCGACTCAGATTTGGTACAACACCAGCTCAACCAAACTTGGGATGCTAAAAGTCCCATCATGGCCGAATATCGGAGAACGGTGGACGAGTTTGCAATTTGCTTCCTAGGATTTGAAGTACTTCACATCAAAAGGGAAGAAAACTGGAACGCGGACGCATTAGCCCGCATGGGATCAGAAAGGCTGAAAACCCTACCACCAGGTGTGTTTGTCCAACACTTGTACGAACCATCAATAAAAGGTGGAGATGTCGACTATCCTCTGGTTTCCGAGTCAATTGAAGTCATGCTCGTTAACCCGGAATAGACAATTCCATATTTAAACTTCTTAGTTGATCAGAAGTACCCGGATGGAGCACACGAAGTCTTGCAAAGACAGATACAGTGTCGATGCAAAGGATACATGGTAATCAATGGTTGCCTATATAAACGCAGTACTATCGGAATTTTTCTGCGATGTATTTCGCCAGAAGAAGGACGAGAAATCCTGCAAGAAATCCATGCCGGAGATTGCGGACATCATGCTCAATCAAAAAGCATAGTCAAAAAAGCATTCCGCGCAGGGTTTTTCTGGCTAACAGCCAAGACAGATGCCGAGCACATAGTAAACACATGTGCTGGATGTTGGTATTACGCCAAGCAGAAAAATATGCCAGCCCAAGCACTCAAAACTATCCCTATTACATGGTCGTTCGTGGTCTGGGGGCTAGATATGATGGGACCATTCAAAACTGCAAGAGGCGGACTTACACATCTACTCGTTGCAGTGGATAAATATACCAAGTGGGTGGAGGCTAAGCCCATCAAAAAACTTGACGGTGTAACCGCTAGAAATTTCATTATTGACATAGTCATAAGATATGGCGTTCCACACAGCATTATAACCGACAATGGGACAAATTTCTCTATTGGAGAGTTGGCAAAATATTGCCGACAAACGGGAATTCGCCTAGATCTCGCATCTGTGGCACATCCGCAATCCAATGGACAGGTTGAAAGAATGAATAGCTCAATCCTGCAAGGAATACGCCCAAGACTCGAATCTCCTCCTCATAGAGCAGCTGGAGCATGGGTGGAAGAGTTACCCTCCGTGCTTTGGAGCATTCGAACTACACCAAATAGGTCAACAGGGCAAACCCCGTTTTTCCTAGTTTATGGTGCGGAAGCAATTCTCCCAACGGACATGATTCATGGCAGCCCGAGAGTGCAGGATTTCGATGAATCAAATGCCGAAAGCGCCCGGCAGGATGCCGTCGATCTTTTAGAAGAGGAACGAGAGCTTGTGCTTCAAAGATCCGCCATCTATCAGCAAGGTTTACGACGTTATCATAGTCGTAAAATCAGGCATCGTTCTTTTAAAGAAGGTGACCTAGTGCTAAGATTGGTACAGCAAAGAAAGCACAAATTGGCCCCAGTATGGGAAGGACCATTCGTCATCAGCAAAGCTATGAAAAATGGATCATACTATCTTGTAGACATTCGAGATACGGAAGATGATCCCGAGAAGCCGAATCGCAAAAGAAAGAGAAAGATAGATGATGAACTAGGAGAGACAAAGAGGTCCTGGAGTATCCAGCAGTTACGTCCCTTCTATACTTAGTTCAGTTTCTATGTAAACATCTTTGAGATCATGAAATAAAGTTGTCGGAATCCATACTTCTATGTTTTTACATGTTTATTATAGTATAAAGCATATCTTTCGCCTTTTCTATTTCCCAATGATCTTTCAAAATACTCAACGATTTTCAGCCTAAAAAAGGCTTAAGGAAACCTAGATTGTGCCTACGTGCCTGAGTTTCATATAAAAAAATTCCTTAATTATTCTCTAAATATTATCTGATTGTTTTTGTGTTGGGTCACTGGATCTAGTAAGCAAAAAATGCCTTTAGCATGATCCATGTTTCCGAGTTTTCCACTGATCGGTCATACCCAGTCACTCGGCATGAAGATTAAAACGCTATCGAGCCATTTTAAGCACTAAGCACAGTTAAAGCATACAAAACAAGAGAATTTAGAAGATAAAGGAATGATAACCCGAAAAAACTTGCAAAGTAGTTGTATAACATTAAACTGCAAAAGGCGGAGTGCATGTTCATTCAAAAGAATAGAAGCATTACAATAATGTTTACAACATAAGTTCAGTAATGCTCCTATTTTCTATCTACCGAGGACCCGGACTTCTCCTTCAAGCATCCGAGTCATCTTCGCTGGAGGATTCTTCTGGAGTGTCCGGAATTGCCTCCTTCGGGTAGGAGATCGTGACGTTGACCATGGAAGCAATCTTGGTTGCGTGACCTTTGATCTCGTCAAAGATGTTGGTCCGCTGGGCTTCCGTATATCCTTGCGGGATGCCGGACGCCACACGCCAAGATTTGGCAGTGGGGTAATGCACACGCATGAGACCTAAAGCCATGCGTGCACCACCCCGTGTCGTGGAGCGCAAGCTGGATTCCTTGGACACCGCCACCTCCAATATAGCCTCCAGAAGTTTCTCAACTTCCGAGAATTCCCCAGTCTTTGCGGGAAGGAATTTGTTGATCAGCTCCATACCCGCAGCCTTGAGCGCGGTAATGACCTTCTCGAAGGCTCGGATTTTTTCAATCCGAGTAAGAGCTGGGTCATCTCCTGTTTTCAGACAAATAACCAAAGGGTTATGAAGAAAGCAGGGAAAGATTGTAAAACTTTGAAAATCCAGTAAAAGTAGATAACTTACCGAGGATCCTATCCATCTCGGAGCCTTCCTCCAGGCGAAGATTCAAAGCGTTCTCCAGGTCCCGGATAGTTGCTTTGTCCTTCTCAGCTTGGTTGGAAGCATTGGATTGAGCAATGCCTACAGCCAGCTGGCTGGCCTCCAGTTCTTTCTGAACCCTCATAAGGTCCTTATGAAGGTCCAGGTTCTCCCGGTGGAGGTTCTCGGCATTGCCGGCATCTTCAGCAATTTGTTTGGCTTTCGCCAAAGCAGCTGAAAAGCAAGAAAAAATACTGAGTTAGAAAAACTCGGAAAAATACTTAGAGAAAAGGCATAAAAATGAAACCACGGGAAATAAAATACCTGTTGTTTCCTCCAGCTGATGCTGAGACGATGCCAGCTCCGCTTCCTTAACTTCAAGAATAGAAAGAAGGCTTCTAACCTCCTTATTCTTGACTGTTAGTTTGCCAAAAACTTCCAGGTTTATACTTTCAGCGGTTTGCTGCAACACGGAAATGAAACAAAATGCTTAAATTAGCGGCAAGCATAATAAGGTTGGAAGCATTAATTTAAAAGCATGCATTTGACTTATTGCTTGGGAGCTAGAGATATTACATGGCTCATCCGTTGTAAACCCGACAAAGTTTCCGTGAACTCTTTTGCAAACTCCGCAAACAAAGTCCCGACCCGACAGCGCTAAGGCCCTCGTTGATATTTTTGAAATCTTTATCGAAGGTGGGAATGGGTTCCTCCTCAGTTGCCCGAGAAGAACCTCCCACTTCCAGGACCGCCCTTTCCCCCGTGTCCGTTTCCGGCACAACAGGCTGGCTGGCCTGCAGGGTTTCGGCGTTGAGGGCAGCAGCATGCTCTTCTGTAACTGCTACTGGGGTATCTGGAGCAGTAGCAGGAGAAGGGTGTGGACCTCTGTTAGCCACAGATTTAACCCTTTTTAGCTTCTTAGGCTTCAGAGTTGTGGGGGCCAAGCTAAAAAAGAAGAATGTCAGAAAGTTAAACTTCTGAGAATACAGAAAAATGCTCCGATAAATCGAAAAAACCCAGACGAACAAACCTGGAAGTAGCAACGGGAACACCGTCAAGATCAATAATTTCCTGCGAGGAGGAAATCTTCTTGCGCTTGCGCCCACCAGCGAAGTTGGCGCGCAACATATCCAGCTCGGCGTCAGAAGCAAGATCTGACTCGGGAAGTTCAAAGATCTGTCAAAGAGGCAAAGGCCGGGTTAAAACAAAATCCGAGATAAATAGAAGGATACGAACTCAAGGGGCGAAAAGTGTACCTTGGGAGCCGGGTTAGACGTTGTATACATCGGCCGGCTTTCTTCATATTGATCGCGCGAGGCAACCAATTGGTTACGCGCTTTCGCAAATCTTTTGCCGACAAAGATTTGCTCGTCGTCCTCATAGCGTCAGCATCCCCCGTGTAATTACACAGAAGGCGAGGGCCGTGATCAGCCAAAGGATGAATCCGCCTATTTAACCAACATAGGAATGTGTCCATGCCGGTTAGAGGTGTATCGGAGGCGACGAGTTTCGCGATGCGCCGCTTGATCTTGAGAAGGTCTGACGGCAGAGATTGCACTGCTTCTGTTCCCCAGTTTTCTTCGGGCGTGGCAGCGGTATTGGCGAAAGGTGGAACCCCGGTGGTTTTTCCGGGAAAAGGAACGTCGGGATGGTAGAAGAAGGAACCCGTCCAGAATTTTACGGATTCCGAGGTTTTGATCTTGGGGAACCAATCCTCCCTGAGTCTGCGCAGGGTAAAGGATATGGTCCCGCAAGTCGGGAGTGCGCCCTCAGAAGGGTTCCGCTTAACCCCAAAATAATACTGCCAGAAGTCTAACCTAGGAGCTAAACCTAGATACCCTTCGAAAAGAGCTTGAAATCCGGCTAAGTAGAGGATGGAGTTGGGAGGCAGATTATGGGGTTGAATGTGGTAGTGGTCCAAGATTTGAAGGAAAAAGGCGGATGGCGGTAAGCCCATACCTCTCGCGATGTGGGAGGTGAGGAGAACGCGTTCCCCGTCTTTGGGCAGCGGCTCGGACTCGTCTTCCGGGCTCCGCCATTTGCCCTTCACCAAAAGCCCCTCCTTCTCCATTGTCGGAAGGAGGGAAGGAGGGATACTGCGCTGGCTCTAGTTGTCGGCAGTTTCTCCTTCGTCTTCCGCCCCGGCGCCGGCGGCCGCGGCCGCGAGTTCCTCCCCGACGAGGATTATCTTCTCCTCCCCTGTCTCGGGAGAGAGTGGCGGAGATGGTGTGGAGGAGGACCCGGCTAGATTGGTGGCGGCGAGAGGCGGTTCCTGGCCAGATTGGCCGTCAGTTGTTTTCTCCGGCTCGTTGCCGGTGGCGCGGAGAGGCGAATCCACCGTGCGATCGAGGGTGTTGATGATGTCGTCTATCTCCGCCGCGGTGGAGCGAGACGGGGAAGTCTCGGGGAAACCATTCTCGGGTGGCGCGATGGAAAGAACCGTGCGCTCCGGCGAGGTTGCGAACGGCGCTGTGCGAGTGTGCGTTCGGAACTTCCTCTGCTCACAGTGCTTGGGCGCTGTGTGAGGCGAGGAGAGCTAGGAGCGGAAGGTTTGCCGGAGAGGATGGAGACGGCTATTTATAGCCAGAAACCCGTCGCGATACGTGCTAACGACTCTTTTGACCGTTGGATGATCAACGCGTGTCACTCGCCGGAAATTCCGGGAAATGAAACGACGGGTGATTATTGCTATCTCCTCGTTTCCCGCGAGAATGTGTCAGAGATACGTTCCAGGGTTTCCCGCTCGAAACCCAAACGTCCCTGGCGTCAGCAAGATTAAAGCGCTGACGTAGGAAGTTCCTTCTCCACGAAGATTCGTGGAAGAAAAGCCGGACTTTCTGAAGTCTGAGTTTTGCGTTATGGCAATATTTTGATAAAAAGAAGAATCAAGACAGACAGCCCATATTTCTCGGAAAGAATGCACACTTGATGAAAGACGGCGAATCAGAGTCTTAATCCTTCTTGGGGGCTACTGTCGGATATATAACGATTAGGGGTATATCAGATGGTGGTCTAAAGTGCCAGATTACCAGGGTTGCCTAAATGGTAATGGGCTACGGTCCATTGGGCGGCCCAGTAAGTTGATGCACGGAAGCTGGATTCTAGAAGAACCCTGATCACGGCCCATGTGATCCGGCTTGGAATAGAAGGCGGATTCCTTACTTTCCAAGTTAGCACGTACCGTAGTCTTCTAGGTTTCTTTCTCTGTATGCCCTAACTCGGCTATTATATAAAGCCGTACGGGAGATAAGATAGATAGACAAGAAGCGATAGGCTAATTCGACGAGAGGTGGATCCTTGTCGAATAGCTAAATCTAACCTCACATTGTACTCTGTGTTTTCCAGGCTTGAGTCCTGAATAGTGAGATTGCAGGAGTAGGAACGCCGCATCACTGCGTCGTACCGAACCTGGGTAAAACCCTGTGTCATTGTTCATCATACGATCACGTCCCCCCACTTCTCTATCGGTAGTTCATGGCACCCCCGTCTATGAAATCTACCACGATGTCTCGACACGTATCATGGCAAGTTCATCACTTGCACATGACCTATGAAATATGTCCTAACAACTACTTTCAAAAACCCTATCGTAACACCACCTATGCTTAAAAGAATGCATGATCCTATTTTTGTAGTAATATGATTAATTGAATGACTACCCGAGTGATAGTATTCTGTTTGGTGGGAGGATGGAACCATGGTAAGATGAATAGGTCAAAGGAAGGTTCCATCTACATGGGAAGTATTACCTAGGAGTTAAAAAAAATGTCGTCAAGATTCTTGCACCGTAAATACGGCATTAACCATGGGTCTTGTATGGGGCGAGTAAGTCAGCTATGATCATTTCCCGTTCACATGTCAACGGACTTCTAGAGACGTACGCTGTAGATCTTGCGGGACTACATGCAAATGGGTGGGATCCCTTACGTCCCACGGACTATGGGATCTATGAGTGTCTGCCGGGGGCACCTAGATCTCTATCGTGAGGGTTAGAATCAGTGTTTCAACATGCTGGCATAAATGGGTGGGCATGCGTTGTGCGGAGAAGCATGGTTTGGCTTGGATAAACTATCGGGCCCCACACCTAAGTGGGTGTGGACAAGATCGCGCGCCTTGTTGTGCAACATGGTCTTGATCTCCTATGGGCAAAGTAACGCAGCTCTGCAGAGTATAAAAGGATGTGGCATGTTACCCCCTATTCCGGGAAGGAACTGCGAACACCGCAGGAAAGGCAATTCCATGAAGTTCTAGTCATGTGAACGCTTGTCGGGCATAGTTTTCACTATTAAAAGCAACCTCTTGAAGAAAGATTTACAAAAACTTGCATTAGTCTAGACTCTTTAGAGTTGAAGACTGTAGATAGTACATCATCTACCACATTACTTAATGAACTTGTTTAGTAACGCTCGTTACTCATTGGTTCCCGTTTGACCCCCTGCTTAGGCTATGAGAACCTCAAGGAGGCAGCCTTCAACATCATCGGAGGCCAAGAAGACATCTACTACGAGGATCCAGACCTCTTCGAGGGAGTTGAAGGGGTGGATTATACCTTCCAGTATGGAGCCAGCCCAGATGGGGCAGAGTCGGACTAGGTTTGGCCTAGTCTAGAAACCAATACCTAAGCACGGTTGAATCGAGCTACCTCAGACTTCTATATTGGGTTGTTGAGTTCCCGTGTATGCACCTACTTTGCATTTCAGTTGGTGCTACATATTCAATAATGAGATGACCTCATCATGCGATCCTTCTCTTGTCTGCACACTATGTTTTGTAATATAATTTTGTATGACAATCAATTCCCGCAATGTTTCTGTTGTACCACCCAGAGGGATGTAATATTTGCGGAAAAGTCTTTTGTGAGTGTTATATCAACGACTTGCGTACTACAACATGCAGTGGTATGCGGGGTCACCACAACCTTCTAGCCTATTGTTCGGAAAGTTCAAATGTCACAGATGACCCGATGTATGTTATCACAACAGAATTTAGATAGAACCCCTGATATGTTATGACCAAGGACAATGTCCATTGTATTACTGAACTTCGCCATCATTGATTTTAACCACCTTAACTATTTTGAACTCAAATTTCCCGAGAAGTAATTTTAGGCGAGATCAACGATTTGCAAGCTAGAGAATTACTCCCTGGATTGGTGATCCCTATCAAGGTGATCAGCTAAAGAACCATAGAAATGATTGGATCTCAAGACAAGAACACAGAGTTCCGGAAGCTCCCCCAACCAAGCTGGTAAAGTGTCTACAACTTGATTATTTCCCAAATCAAGGACTTCCAGGTTAGTACACTTATAGAGTTCTCTAGGAAGCCGACCTTCAGCCTTATTACCATTCAAATCTATTGTTTTTCAAGCACACTCATGTGTAATATTGGAAGGCAACGTCCCCTGTAACTTATTCTCCCTCAAATTTAATACAACCATATGACCTTCCAACAGACAATATGGTATTTGTCCTCTAAAATTGTTATATGATAGGTCAAGGATTTCCGGTGATCTTGAATCACAAAATGAATGAGGTATATGTCCATTCATACCATTGTTGGACATTATGATATATCTGGTACCACTGAGATACAAAGTTAAGTTTGGAAGGATCGAAGAGAAATTGTTGTCCGAGTAATCCAAAAAATGAGCTGATGAGTTCGATATGGGAATCTATCCCTAAAGCCTATTGGAACTAAAGATCAAGAACTTCCAAGGACCAACTGGAAGGAACAACTTGTGAAGTAAGTTGCATACCGGTGAATATGTTATGTGAAAGATTTAAATGCAAAAGTCTACTGCTCCATCTCTCCCATATCAACTTTGGTATATCCCCACCGATATGATTGCACGAAAGGTTTAAGTAATACATGTTGTTGAGACACACTTGTTGTTTGTGCAAACAAAGGAGAAAGGAGAATGTTATGATTCTCCTATAGAGCCGCTCTTGAAGCCATTAAATATGAAAAGATGATAAATCATTTGATAGGATTCGTTGACATAGACATACACCTCTCTCAAAATTTATTTTCAATACTTGTATTTTATTAAATAAAAAGCTCTAGCACATGCGTAATCCCTACTTCCCTCTGTGAAGGGTCTTTATTTATTTTGTTTGTTGAGTCTTCATATTCTTACTTTATGCACCAGTTAAGAGAGCATAGTTGTCATTTTGAGTATAATATCCATAGTCCCAAAATTTATTATTGATTGATTCATGATTATGGTATTGCTCGCTCTCAAATTATTTGTATCTAGACACCATTTAAATTTTGAAGGTGTCCTAACGTTTACGTTTTGCTACCACCCAAAGGATAAGCTAGATGCCACTTTATTACGTTTTTCTTTATGATTGAAACAAACGTATCACATTCAGTGCATTATTGCGTATTGTCAATTATTTGTGTTACTTTCAATGTGCAACATACTTGCTAAGTTTACATTAGTTCAAATAATATTTATCATGCCTTTGTTTAAGTGCTTTGATCACAGCTTGCAATGCTTTTACAGTATGATTGATCAAGTTTTTGTTGGCTTCATGTCACCTCAAAAATTATTTTGTTATCACTTACCTACTCGAGGATGAGCATGAGTTAAGCTTGGGGATGCTGATAGGTTGCCAACGTATCTATAATTTTTGATGCTACATGCTTGTTTTCTACATGTTTCCCTATGTTTTCTGACATTTATTGGACTAACCTATTAACAAGATGCCCAGTGCCAGTTTCTGGCTGTTTTGTCTGTGAGTTGCAGAAAAGGTCCAAAAATGAAAGTCCTCGGAATTGGCTGAAAATTTACAACGGTTTTTATTCTCCGGAAAACCCAGGGAGCCAGAAAGAGACCCGGAGGGGGGCCGTAGGGTCTCTAGGGGGCCACCGGCCGCGACCTCCCCTTGGCTGCGCCTGGGACCGACCTGTCTGCCATGGGCACCGCCCCGCGTCGCCCTTCTCCCATAAATTCCCTCTTGACCTAAAACAGAAGCCCCCCGGAGGATTTTTCTAGAAAAGCTTCCGAGCTCTGATGCCAATTCGGGGAACATAAGTCTCTGTTCAGACATGTTGTCGGGGTGGGAATGTGCCCCCGGTGCCATCTCCATGGACTGTTGTTCCTCCATGATGCTTCGTGAGTAGTTCCCGCATGGACTATGGGTTCATAGCAGTAGCTAGTTGGTACTCTCTCTCCCCCTTGCTGATCAATACCACGGTCTCATGTTATGCCTCACATGACTGAGATCCATCTGATGTAATTCTACGTGTTGTGTTTGCTGGGATCCGATGAATTGTGATTGTTTTGTTCATGTCATTATATGAGAATCTTCACTTATATCCTTAGAGTGATTTAATGTGTTCTTGCATGCTCTCCGATGTGTATGATTATCTTGATCACATAGCTGTATGCATCTTCAAGAGGGAGTATGTATGCTAGATAGTGGGTTCATGCTTCCCTTACATTTGTGCTCGAGTGACAGAAACATGACTGGTGGGGGATGTGTTGCTGCCACTAGGGAGAAAACAGTGTCAGTCTTGTCTACAGATGAGAACCATTGCTTACATTATGTATTTTTCTTAATGCAAATGTTTGTTGCACACAAAGCAATCACAACGTTGCAGCAAATTAATACTAGAGAGATTTGCTAGATAGCTTTCTTGAGGTGGACTATTAGATATAGATGCATGCTGGATAGCGTTCTATATTCCTTGACGTATTGCCTACCATGTTAGAACCCGTGAACTATATTCTGTCATAATAGCATTGTTATGCCCTTATGATTTTTGAATTTCCTAGCTGTAACTTTTTTACCCAACACTTGTTCTATTGTTTGGAGAGTTGTCACCTGTTCTACTGTTTTTACATGCTTTTACTACTTGTTTCCTTCCTGGTCCGTTTATTACAGATTACCAATATCAATTGTTTAACTCCGTATTCCACCATATTACTATCTTTTCGCTGAACCAATGCATCTATACAATTGCCATTGTATTAGGTGTGTTGAGCACGAAAGAGAAACATCACAACACCACTCGATCCACTGTTTTCTTGCACCTTGTTTTACTAACATATTTTGCTAAGTGCTTTTCAGGTATGGCTGAATTGACAACTCAACTGCTAAGGGTTATAGGTATTCTTTGGCTCCCCTTGTTTCGAATCAAGAAATTGGGTTACACTTACCCTCGAAGACTGTTGCGATCCCCTGCCCATGTGGGTCATCACACATCTTCCCCGCGGTGGACACCATGCACTCCCTCCGCGATACCACACCGCCAGAGTAGTAGTATTAGTCTCCATAGTGAGCTACCTCTAGGGCGCCTCTCCCTCTGATCGTTTCCCATATCTATGTAAGTAGGGCATCTCTCTTTATATGTAATTGTCGTTCGATCACTCGCTATAAAGGTCTATATAGGGTATATGCCCCTGGATGTAATGAATCGTGCTAGTTATTAATATATTGGTATTACATAGTATCTGCGCATTTTTTTTCCATGTCTATAACACACACGTCTCTACGCATATTTTGATCAAGTTGCGGGTAATCGCGGGCGCCAAACTCCTTTATTAATTTTATAATCAAATAATTTCAAACTCCTTTATTAATTGAACCATCTAATTTATTTATACATTAAAAATAACAAAGTAAACTGCTAACAACAATTTATTCCCCAACGACGACTTCTTTCCCAACCTCTCTCAGTTCTGTACTTAGCCCGAAAGACATAGGTCGGTGAAAAACTTGTCGTTGGTGAATATATTGTTGTTACAAGTTTTTTGTTAGTTTCACTCTCGGATTTATAAGTCGGTACCCATTGTGAACAATCGATGTGGGACTATACACTCAATTTGTTTATTAACAACCGTCAATTTTATTAAAAAAATAAAATAAAGTCCCAGGCTTAGACTCGTCTGATGGGGAGTTGAGCCTTGGACATTGATGTTTGCTTCACTTTCTGGTTTATAACTTGGTCGTACGCACTTCAAACTAGCAAAGTGGGACTAAACATCCACCTCATGTGACTAATTCAGTAGAGACAGAAACAATCGTGAGGTCCATATGCCTTGACATTATGCCTACAATGTTAGAACCCGTGAACTATATCTCATCATAATAGTTAGTTATACGTTCATAATTTTTTTAGTTGCCCAGCTGTAATTTGTTCACCCAGCATTTTTGTTTTCTTTAAAGAGAAACCAATAGTGAAACTATGGCCTCCGGTCATATTTTCCTCATATTTACAACATTCTTTAAAGCACTTTCACGATATTTTCTTGTTGTTTTTTTTACTTTTATTACTTCTCAAGACTATACGTTTAATTCTCTAGTTTTCAGCAAGATCGGTGTCGGGGGGCCACCCCCGAGTAGGGGTAAGACTGGTGGTGAAACAGAGATCAGAGTGATGTTAACCGAGTAGGCGGCTAACCGGGTACCCTTTATCCAGTAGTTGCTATTCGGCCATAAGTATTGAAGGCCAGGAGAAGATAAGGAGAAAGTTTGTGATCGTCCGAGTAGCGATCAAGTGGTCCGAGTAGATGGGCTGCAATCCTACTCGGGCAAGAAGTCAATGGAGCCGTTCTGACAAGATCTCGCGTATCCCGCAGCCGTACAGACGTGCGGTTCAACTTACAGAGTACATGATTATCCGCGCTACGCCATGGGAACAATGAGGGTAGGCGCCTGTCACGTCTTGTCACTGACAGAGGGGACAAGACGTGTCGGGGGGCCTACTCTGTGAGACTGACAGGGTGGACAGGTCCCATGCATCAGCCGAACGGCGCAGCGACTTCTTGCACTCGCGGCAGCGAGAAGCCGGAGGCGTGCTCTGCTTCACAGTAGAAACGTCCCATCGTTGTACCTTTTAATCTTTGTTTACTCGGCTGGGCACCAGTATATAAGGTGCCCAACCCCCTCCTGCGCGAGGGACGTTACGCGAGAGAGCATTTATTGCACAAGCAAGTGTTAGAGGGAGAGAGAGAAAAGAGTGGCTACTCGGCTGAAGGCCTGATTTGTACTGTGGCTACTCGGATATCCCATATACAGAGAGATAGGCAGGAGTAGGGGTGTTACCTCCATACGAGTGCCCCGAACCTGGGTAGATCGAGGTGTTTGCAGTGTTTCCTGAGCGCGTCTACTCGACATGCGATCCCTCCCCGAATACCTACAGCGTCCATTGGCCCTAACCTTAAGCCATCCCATGGCATCTGTCTTTACTCATCCACGACAGTTGGCGCCCACCGTGGTGCCAGCAGCGGCGCTGGCTGGGGTTCATATTCGTACGGGCCCCATTTCTGCATCGGGAGACCGCGTGGTCTGTGGCCTTGTCCACAGATTCGGCTCTTTCGACTTCGTCACCGACAACGCCGGCGATTTCGGCGGCAGGCCCGTGCCAGCAGGCGGCTCGGTCCTTTCCTTCGACGCGCATCTGATCTACGTCGCCACCACCGTCATCCGCGAGTTCCCGGAGGAGGTGCTCGTCGCGGATGATCCTCCTGCTGTACTAGCTGCTCGCGGGAAGCCTACTGGCTGCTCTGCGGACATCGTGGAGGTGATGATGACGGGCCCGGCTATCGATGCCGGGAAAGGCGCGGCCGCTTCCGCGGAAGTCATCGAGGAGCCGGCTGCTGCAAGGGTCCACAAGCCCTACGACATACCCCGGAACATTCCAGGCTACATGGCTCCTTCCACATCAACGGCTATACCGGCTGCTCGCGTTGGCGCCCCCGAGCAGCTGGGCATGCCGCCTCCCACCGACACCGAGCTCATGGCGTTGAAGGCGCAACTCGAGCAGCAGCGTCAAGCGCTACACGCGGAGGCCCAGGAGCTAGAGAAGGTTAGACTTGAGCTTAACCTAGATCAGAACAAGTACAAAAGAGCGCATGGCTTTACTCCCATTTCTAGGCTGCCTAGCAAGCTAGGCACTATCCGTCGCAACTTGGGCGCTGAGCTATCTAGAGATGGTAGGGCTGCTAGCCAATCTGCTAGTTTGAACACTGCCAATAGGCCCAAATATAGCTCCCCTGACAAAACTCTTAGGGCTGCAGAGGCAGTCGCTGCTGAGTTGCCGCATCTCACTGGCGACGCGCGCGCTAGGCAGCAGGATAGGCTTAATGAGCTAGTGCTAGAAGCTGGCAGGCAGAACGAGGAGTTCCGGAAAGCCAATCCGGGAGATGGTGCTTCTCAGGTTGTCCACTCGCATGCGGTTAGATCTATGGATCAGGCCTCATCGCCACTTCCCGGCAATGAGAGGGACCAGAGTGTGAACTCTGGAAAGAACAAACAGATGCAGGTGTACGACCCGGCTGTCACCGGAAAAAAGCACGCTGTAGCGCGGCAGACCGGCCAGAAACACAACTCTACAGGAGCAGGCTATCAAGCCACTAAAGCTCACAGCAAGGGGCAAGGAGGAAACCGTGCGGGAGCATCTCGGCATCAGGCTGCCGACCCGGTTCAGCAGAGGGTACAGCCGCCAGCAGCTGTGCAGCCGCAAGCAGTTGTGGCAGCGGCCAACCCGGTTGCTCAACCCGGTCCCGTGCCGCAAGACCGCTATGATGATGGGTACTCGGCAATGGAGATGGCCGGGTACACTTATCCAAGGGACGTCACTGATCGTTTGGGTGACCGGATGCTGGAGCCCAGCGATGCAAGATACAAGTTGGACCGGATTCACCGGTCCGAGCTGATTGAGAAGAGGGGGCCACCCGGCCCAAGTTGTTTTGGCCACAACATCATGGGAGAGCCTTCCGTGAACAAGTTCCAGTTGGCCAGGGGGACCAAGTCATATGATGGGAGCACCAAGCTGGAAAACTGGCTGAATGACTATGTCACCGCTGTGCATATTGCAGGCGGCAACCGGAGATGGGCCGTGAGATATGTTCTGCAGATGCTGGAGGGCCCTGCCTGGATCTGGTTGAACAACTTGCTCAAGGACAGTATCAACTGCTGGCTTGACTTCTCGGAAGCCTTCATCAGCAACTTCACCAGCACGTACAAGAGGCCGAATAGGCCGCAGCAGCTTTCAGCTTGCAAGCAGCGGGAAGAGGAGACCGACCGGGAGTACCTTACTCGGTGGAGCACATTGAGGAACACCTGCGAGGGTGTGAACGAGTCACAGGCGATCGCCTGGTTTGCTCAAGGCTGCAGGCATGGCAGCATGTTGTGGCAAAAGCTGCAGAGAGAGATGCCGAGTACGCTCGCCGAGACAATCAAGATAGCTGATATGTATGCACTCGGTGACCCTACTCAGGCTCTGCTCGATACTTTCGAGCCGAGAAGGGAACACCATGATGGCGGCAGACGCCAAGATTTCCGCAACAAGCGCAGAGATGACCGACCCGATACTCGGTATGGGTCTGAGAAAGTGAATGATGTGAACCAAGACACTGCGGCTGCTGGGAGTAGCCAAAGGCAAAAAACTGCTGGAGCCCAATACGGGCAGAACCAGAATCAGTGTCGTGGTGGTATCACGGCAGATGCCATAGGATGGCTAAAGTGTTGGGGCCGATGGACGCTGGAGGTATCCGGGGAGGGATCACACGGCGAGTAGCCGCGCGTAGGTATCTCTAGCACTGCAAACAACAAGATCTACCCAGGTTCAGGGCCCTCGTGAGGAGGTAACACCTACTCATGCCTACCTCTCTGTATGTATAATCTCCGAGTAGCCACAGTACAATGTTTGCCTCTTTGCCGAGTAGCCACTCGGCTGTTCTCTCTAGCTCTAGTGTTGGCTCTTGAAATAAATGCTAACTGAAGCAACGTCCCTCGCGCAGAAGGGAGCAGGACACCTTATATACTGGTGCCCAGCCGAATAAAGAAAGACTATAAGGTACAACTTGATGGGACATGCCCACTCCAGAACAGAGCACGCCTCCGGCTTCTCGCTGACGCGGGTGCGGGAAGTCGTTGCGCCGTTCGGGAGATGGGACCTGTCCATCCTGTCAGTGAGATAGAGTAGGCCCCTAGGCACGTCCTGTCCCCTCTGTCAGTGACAGGACTTGACAGACGCCTACCTCACTGTAGCCACGCCGTAGCGCGGATAATCACGCGCTCCGTAAGTTAAACCGCACGCCTGTACAGACATAGGATACGCGGGATCCTGTCAGAACGGCTCCATTGACTTCTTGCCCGAGTAGGAACGCAACCCATCTTCTCGGACCACTTGGTCTCTACCCGGTCAAATACAAACTTGCTCAATATCTCCTCTTGGTCTTCAATACTTATGACCGGATAAAGACTACCGGGTAGCCACCAACCCGGCCAACAGTACCCTAATCCTTGCCTTTTACCACTTGCCTTACCCCTACTCGGGGGTAACCCCCCGACAATCAAGGCCAAGGCATCAAGAAGCCATACAATGCTCCTCAGCAAGGTAACAGCAACCCGGACGCAGTAGATACTCACAGATTTGTCTTTGAGAACATGAAGGATGGGCCACGCAACTTCCATACTCGGCATCCGAGTAGGCCAGCCAACCACACTACCCGGCAGTGCAGCTGGTGGGATCACATCAAGGGTGAAGGGTTTGGTCAGTTGCCCCCTCCTCCCCCTCTGCCACTCTCGGGAGCCAACGTGGAGCCTATTCAGGCAGCTTCTCCTAGGCCAGCAGTGAATCCGAGAAGGGAGAATGTGAATCAAGTGGCTCAAGGAGCCAACCGCAACTACAACTACGACAACCGCAATGGCCGCAACCGCAACTACTACACCCGCAACAACAACAGGAACAACAACAACAACAACAACAACAACAACAACAACAACAACAACAACAACAACAACAACAACAACAACAACAACAACAACAACAACAAAGGCAACAATGGTGGTGGAGACCGCAACCAGTACCAGGAGCACAATGAGAGCTACATGGTGTTCACCACCGAGCCAGATGACAAGCAGTCGCAGCATAGGCGTGCGATGGAGGTAAATGCAGTGATCCCAGCTGTGCCTCAATATCTGCACTTGTGCGAGCAAGAGATTACCTGGTCCAGAGATGACCATCCCAAGGTGATGCCCAATCCGGGTACATATGCACTGGTGGTGGATCCCACCTTCCTGGGAACCAAGAAGAATGTCAGGTTCAACAAGGTGCTGATTGACAACGGCCGCAGCATCAACATCATGTACCGAGATACCCTGGAGAAACTCGGCCTTGCCGAGAACATGCTGCTACCCAGCAGGACCACTTTCCATGGCATTGTGCCGGGAGTGTCTTGCGCTCCAATCGGCCGCATCTAGATAGATGTGCTATTCGGTACCAGGGAGAACTGCCGCACCGAGTGCCTGCAGTTCGAAGTGGTTGATCTTCAGAGCCCCTACCATGCTCTACTCGGTAGGCCTGCGCTCACCAAGTTCATGGCCTCAACCCAAGCAGCCTACCTGAAGATGAAGCTACCTGGTCCCAATGGTGTCATCACCATCTCGGGTGATTACAAGCGCTCCTTGGAGTGCGCGTCTGCTGGTTCTCTGCTGGCAGAAACCATGGTTATTGCTGCTGAGAAGAAGAAGATACACGAGGTGGTAGCTATGGCCCAAAAGCGCAAGTCGGTATGCCTGGCATGCCTGGTACTCAATATGGAGCAGCTTTCCAGGCCTCCCAGGAAAGCAAGAAGGTGCAGGTGGACCCTGAGTTCCCAGACCATGTTGCCATCATTGGCGCCGGGTTGGGCGAGAAATAGGAAAGCGAGCTCATCCACTTCCTCCGTAGGAATCGGGATGTCTTTGCATGGTCCAATGAGGACTTGCCGGGTGTCCCGAGGGAGTTGGTTGAGCACTCGCTGCATGTGCGTCCTGACGCCAAACCATTTAAGCAGGCAATGTGCCGCTTTGGTGATGAGAGGAGGAAATCTATCGGTGATCAGATCACCAAGTTGCTGATAAGCGAATTCATCATGGAGGTACTGCATCCGGATTGGCTGGCCAACCCGGTTATGGTTGAGAAGAAGAAGGAGGACCCCAAGGCCAAGACTGCATGGCGCATGTGCGTGGACTACACCGACCTGAACAAGGCCTGCCCCAAGGATCCATTCCCGCTTCCCCGCATAGATCAGGTGATCGATTCCACTGCCGGTGTGAACTTTTGTCTTTCATTGATGCCTACTCTAGTTTTCACCAGATACCTCTTAATCCGGCTGATCAAATAAAGACTGCTTTCATTACCCCATACAGGGCTTATTGCTATCGTGTTATGGGCTTTGGGTTGCGGAATGCTGGGGCTACCTATCAGAGATGCATGCAGAAATGCTTGCATGATCAAATTGGGAAGAATGTGCAGGTGTACATAGATGACATTGTCATCAAAACAAAAGAAACACATACTCTGCTTAGTGATATTGAGGAAACATTTGCTAACATGCGCAAGTACAGGATGAAATTGAACCCAACTAAGTGCACTTTTGGCGTCCCGGCTGGAAAGCTACTCGGCTTTTTGGTATCCAGTCGGGGCATTGAAGCCAATCCTTCAAAGATAAAAGCTATAGAGAGCATGTCTTTGCCGAGATCACTGAAGGATGTGCAAAAATTTACCGGGTGCCTGGCTTCCCTTAGCCGCTTCCTGGGAAGAATGGGTGAGAAGGCCTTGCCTCTTTACCAGCTCATGAAGAAGAGTGATAAGTTTGTCTGGACGTCACAAGCTGATGTGGCATTCAGAGAACTCAAGACCATGCTGGGTAGCGCTCCCATCCTGGCAAGCCCGCTACCCAAAGAGCCAATGTTGCTGTACATTGCGGCAACCAACCGGGTAGTCAGCGTGGTGATAGTGGTGGAAAGAGAAGAGGAAGGCAAAAAGGTGCAGCATCCAGTGTATTATCTCAGCGAGGTGCTATCCAGATCCAAGCAAAACTACCCACACTACCATAAGATGACATATGGCGTATACCTGGGTGCCGAGAAGCTCAAGCACTATTTCCAAGAGCATCCCATCACAGTGGTGAGCACTGCTCCCATCTCGAAGATCATGGGCAACAAGGAAGCAAGCGGACGGGTAGCCAAGTGGGAAATTGAGCTAGCCGCGTACACCCCTCTATACGCGAGAAGACAAACTCTGGCAGATTTCTTGGTGGATTGGGACGAGATGAAGTATGATCCTCCCTTGCCAGAAACCAACTACTGGAAAATGCATTTTGATGGCTCCAAAGTGAAGGAAGGCCTTGGTGTTGGCGTAGTGCTTACGTCACCCAAGCGAGATCAACTCAAGTATGTGCTGCAGATCCATTTCAAAGCATCCAATAATGTGGCCGAGTATTAGGCATTGGTACATGGTCTGAGGTTAGCCAAGGAGATCGGAGTTCAGCGTATTGTCTGTTATGGCGACTCGGATTTGGTGGTGCAGCAGGTATCCGGCAATTGGGATGCTTTGGATGCCAACATGGCGTCCTACCGGTTTCTGGTGCAAACCATGATTGGGTTCTTTGAGGGGTGTGAATTTCATCACATACACCGAGCTGAGAATGATGCAGCTGATGAGCTGTCCAAGTTGGGGTCTTCTCGGCAGTTTATCCCAGCTGTGATTGCCTTGGAGCATTTGAGAAAGCCATCCATCAAGCCATCCCCCAACTCGGAGTCCATCTTCGTTCCATCTCTGCCAGGGTCAGAAGCAATTCCCATGGAGATTGATTGGGAGGCTGCAAAAGAGAACCCGGGGACTGTCGTCTCCAACCCGGGGACTGGCATCTGCAACCCGGGGCCTGCTCCACTCAACTCGGGGACTGTCGCATTCATTGAGGGGATCATTTCTCAGTACTCGGGGACTCGCCCCCAGCTCAGAAGAGATCTTGGTAGCTGATCCAATGGAAGTGGACGAACCAGTGTTTCCCATCCGAGAGACACCGAGTTGGGCTCTGCCCATATTATCCTTTTTAACGGATGTCACATTGCCGAGTGATGAGGTCATAGCCAGGCAAATACAGAGAAGATCCAAGGGCTACACAGTCATCAATAAGGTGCTGCACAGAAGGAGTCCTACTAGCGTGCTGCAACGCTCTGTTGAGCCCGAGGAAGGAGAAGAAATTCTTACAGAGATACACCAGGGAGAATGCGGGCATCACGCCTCTTCTCGGGCTCTGGTCAACAAGGCTTTTCGGCATGGCTTCTTTTGGCTCACAGCCTTGCGGCAAGCTGAAGATATAGTGAGAAAATGCAACGGGTGCTAGAGGTTTGCAAGCAAGATTCATATGCCAGCATCCGAGTTGAAGACCATTCCCATTACTTGGCCGTTTGTTGTCTGGTGTTTGGACATGGTGGGTCCTTTCAAGCCAGCTAGAGGCAACATGACTCACATGTTGGTCATGGTTGATAAATTCACCAAGTGGATTGAGGTCAAACCTATTCGGAAGTGTGATGGAGTCACAGCTGTGAGTTTCCTGAAGGATGTTATTCTGAGATACGGCTACCCGCACAGTATCATCACTGATAATGGCACAAACTTTGCTGAGGGTGCATTCGCAAGATTCTGCAGAGAGAAGCGGATCCGGCTAGATGTTGCATCAGTTGCGCATCCGGCCTCCAATAGGCAAGTTGAAAGAGCAAATGGCATGGTCCTACCTGGGATAAAGCCAAGGCTGATTGAGCCACTACAGCGAACCCCTGGTTGTTGGCTGGACGAGTTGCCGGTGGTGTTGTGGAGTCTAAGGACTACCCCTAACCGATCAACCGGATACACACCATTCTTCCTGGTATATGGAGCTGAGGCCGTGTTGCCCACTGACCTAGAGCATGACTCGCCCCGAGCAACCCTCTACACTGAGGCGGAGGCGAGAGAAGCTCGATAAAATGACGTTGACCTGGTAGAAGAAGCAAGAGAGTTAACTCTGTCATGTTCGACCATTTATCAGCAAAACCTGAGGCGTTATCACAGCCGGAAAGTAAACCCAAGGGTTTTCCGAGAAGGAGACATGGTCCTTAGGCTCGCGCAGCGCACGGCCGGGATGCACAAGCTATCTCCTCCGTGGGAAGGGCCCTTCATTGTGAGCAAGGCTCTACACAATGATGCCTACTATCTAGTTGACGCACAGGCACCCGAGAAGAATAGGCCGGATAAAGCTGGAGAGGAATCCAAGCGTCCCTGGAATGTAGCTCTACTCCGCCGTTTTCATTCATGAGCAAAAGTTGTATGTATCTCCTCAACCGAGTTAAAATTCTAGTCGGCACTCCGAATTCAAACTCGGGGACTGCCTGTGCAAAAATCTTGCCTTGTGATGTTTACGTTATTTCCTTTGTCTACTCGGTTGGTCTACTTAGAATTTCATGCGCATATCTAGTAGTGTGTTTAAACCCAAGGGCCAACTCTTCGACTCTGCTGTTGTCCGCAACCCGGCTTCATGGCAAGCAAGAGAACAATCCAAAGGTCAATGAGCACATGAAAAATTGCTAAGGAAAAGAGAGGGGTAGCAACCGAGTAGGGTGTTCTTTACTTTACTGTGTCTCTTTTCGGTTAAGTGGTGGGCAGCGTTACCATGTAGTTTTCTAAGTGACTAAGTATCTGAAACTTGAACTTTGAAATCTTGTGACTCGACTACCAAAAAGCCACAAGTAGCAGGTAAGAGCAAAGACAAAAAGAACGAGTGAATGAAAAATGCAACTCGGGGACTTGCATTGAAACGCAACCCGACATTGAGCCAGAGTTGCTAAACTGTTAACCAAATAAAATTGAGTAGCAAAGGACTTAAAACATAAGCTTGTTCGATACATATGCACCCGACATCCCGGGGATCTGATAAGATTGTTTAGAGATAAAGTGTGCAGGAGTTAAACAGCAGTGGAGGCAGTATCCGTGTTGGTGTTGGTAGGCGTTTCCAGCTCGGAGGCTGCGGCTGTAGAGGTTGGCTCGGCTGAAGGAGGAGTTGGAGTAGTGGAGATTGGCTCTGATGCAGAGTTGGAGGCTTGAGTGGCTTGAGAGCTGGGGAGAGAATAGAGCTCGGCAGTCGCAGTCCCAGTCGCGCCCAACTCGGGAGCAAGGTCATCAATCACCATCTCGGTGGTAATGGTCGCATCCTGCGCAGCGGATTGCGGCTGCTCTGTCTCTGGGTTGGCTCCCGTCCCGGAGTCCCTCTGTCTCGGGGACTGCCTGTGCAAAAATCTTGCCTTGTGATGTTTACGTTATTTCCTTTGTCTACTCGGTTGGTCTACTTAGAATTTCATGCGCATATCTAGTAGTGTGTTTAAACCCAAGGGCCAACTCTTCGACTCTGCTGCTGTCCGCAACCCGGCTTCATGGCAATCAAGAGAACAATCCAAAAGGTCAATGAGCACATGAAAAATTGCTAAGGAAAAGAGAGGGGTAGCAACCGAGTAGGGTGTTCTTTACTTTACTGTGTGTCTTTTCGGTTAAGTGGTGGGCAGCGTTACCATGTAGTTTTCTAAGTGACTAAGTATCTGAAACTTGAACTTTGAAATCTTGTGACTCGACTACCAAAAAGCCACAAGTGGTAGGTAAGAGCAAAGACAAAAAGAACGAGTGAATGAAAAATGCAACTCGGGGACTTGCATTGAAACGCAACCCGGCATTGAGCCAGAGTTGCTAAACTGTTAACCAAATAAAATTGAGTAGCAAAGGACTTAAAACATAAGCTTGTTCGATACATATGCACCCGACATCCCGGGGATCTGATGAGATTGTTTAGAGATAAAGTGTGCAGGAGTTAAACAGCAGTGGAGGCAGTATCCGTGTTGGTGTTGGTAGGCGTTTCCAGCTTGGAGGTTGCGGCTGTAGAGGTTGGCTCGGCTGAAGGAGGAGTTGGAGTAGTGGAGATTGGCTCTGATGCAGAGTTGGAGGCTTGAGTGGCTTGAGAGCTGGGGAGAGAATAGAGCTCGGCAGTCGCAGTCCCAGTCGCGCCCAACTCGGGAGCAAGGTCATCAATCACCATCTCGGTGGTAATGGTCGCATCCTGCGCAGCGGATTGCGGCTGCTCTGTCTCTGGGTTGGCTCCCGTCCCGGAGTCCTCCGCAGTGCCGCGCTGCTCGCTCTCCTCCTACTCGGCCTCTTCATGCTCGGACCCTTCCTGCTCCTCATCATCCTGGCCTTGGTCTTCGCCGGCATCGTCTTCAAATTCGGCCTCTCCTTCATCCTCCTCATCTTCAGCATCTATATCCAGCTCGGTGGGGCCGTCAATATATAAGATGGTGTCAGCGTAGGAGGCAAGCTCATAGGCCACTTCTTTCCGGCGGGAGACGCACTCGGGACGCTTAGTCCACTTGGATCCATTGCGGCGAGTGCCAATCTTGTCGAGATCTAAGTTCTCGTACCAGGACAGAATAAAGTGAAGGAGCTCGTCAGCGCCTGCCTGAGCTGTGGAAGCACGCCACTTCTTCAACTCCACCTTGACGTGGTCCAGATTCTCGGCAATGCCACGGAAGGTCTCCGGAACGTCCTTATCGGGCCAGAACAGCTTGTGCAGTTTGATTGCAGTAGACACCATGGAGGTGCCCAAGCCTTTGAGGGAGCGTATTTGGGTCTTGAGGTTGACTAGATGATCGTTGATGCTGGAGGTATTGTCAACGCTCAGACCAGATGCGGCCCTGGCCTGCCTTGCCTTGTCCACGACAGTTTCACCAGCGGAACGAAGTTCCGGGAAGATATCTGAATCAGGAGGTGCAGAGTTGGATCAGAAAGAATGACCGAGAAGAAATAAGAGACTGAGTAGAAGAGGGTAGAGAAGAAGAAAGCCAAGCAAAGTAAAGAGTAGCGGCAACTCACATTCCATCTCTACCACCAGGGCTCCCAGCTTGATTTTCCAGTCTTCTGATTCTTGGATTTGCTTGTCCCGGAGGCGGCGCGAGTCGCTGATTTGAGCCTCGAGAGCCTGGTGCCGTTCCTTCAGGATTTGAATTTCCATCTCGAGTGCCCACTTCTCGGCGGCAGCTGTTTTCTCAATGTCTTGCTTCTCACGGACATGGTTGATGGCAGTTTGGAGTGCATCTGCAAGATCAATTTGAAGTTTCTCGAACTCCGCCCTCTCGTCCGCGCGCTCTTTCTCTATCTCGACCTCTCGGACCTGCGCTTGCTGGTGTGCCTCAGCAGGAGTGAGGCATTGCAAATGATGTTCCCGGAAGTTCTTATATTCTTCTGCGAGTAGCACAGCACTGATTAGCATAGTAGCCAAAGGATAAAGGGCAAATACAGAGAAGAAAGAAAAGTACTCACCTTCTAGAGAAGAGATTTTACTCTGCACTGAGGCAGCGAAAACCTCGCAATCCTGGTGTCTCTCCACCAGGGCCTTGAGCTCGCCTGCAGAGAAGATAGCAGTTGAGCAAAAAGTAAAAAACGGGCGTAAGTACAGAACGCACAAACCGAGATGCTAAAAGCTTACCCTCAATTTCAGAAAGCTTGAGAGTGCAGTCCACGGCGTTCTTCTCCAGGGCATCCATGTCGCTCTTGTCAGCTTCCAGAGCTCGGTTCCGATCTCTGACTTGGCGGTGATTCCAGAGAAGCTGGCGGAAGATCTTTGTCCTTTCCTGGACGCTATCCTGCATGGAAAAAGGAAGGAGTTTAAGTTTTGGGAGTTTTGGAAGATTTGGCCCGAGTAGATATCAACTCGGTTGAGTTTTGATCTACTCGGCCCGAATATCGGGGACTGGGGTAGTGGCTAAGAAAAGAGAAGGAGAAAAAGGAAACTGGAAATTCGGAAGATTTAGAAAAAGAAAAAAATACTTACCACATAGCTTTGCTCGATCTCCTCAATGGACTTGCGCAAGACGAACATCTTGCTGGCTAGAGTGCTGCAAGGACTGGCTACCGCCATGCCAACAGGACCGATGTCGGCCTTGTTCTAGTCTGTCCGATAGTGGTCGAGTTTTCCCAACTCGGTACCATCCCAGGCAGCGTTGCCGAACACCTTTCTATCCCAAGCCTTCTCGATGTGGCCTACCCGGTCCAAGATGGCTGCGATGCCTGCTTCGGGAAGCTCCTCATCATTCTCGCCGCGGGAAGAAATTTCCTTAATAATCAAGGAGTCCTTTTTTCCCTTGGACCTGGAGCGGCTCATGGCCTTGCGCTCTTTAAGAGTATCGATCCGCTCCTCTTCCTGGGTCATGTGAATCTTGTGGCGCTCCTAAAGCTCTCTCCAGTAATCAGGAAGCTTGGAGCCAACCTCCTTCTCGCTGGCACCAGCGCCAGCACCCTGCTCCTCTGCAAGGCCAAAGGTGGCAGTAGTTGGCACCATGCTAACATTTGGATTGGGCAGCTTCTTCTTCTGTCTGGGCACCAGCTTGGTGTTCTGGGCCGACTGCGCGGCCTGCTTGTCTTGCGGCTTGAAGGGGCAGCAACGGCTGCCTAGCCTGTGCGACGCCACGCTTTGGCTAATGCCGGGTTGGCTCAGCAGCTGTCTTGGTAGTTTTCTTGGTGTTGGGCAGAGGTACTTGCGGAGAAGGTGGAATTGGTTGGCGAACTGGCGGAGAGGCTAGCTGAGAAGGAGGTGGCACTTGTTTGACAGGTGGAGGTGCTTGGCGAGTTGGAGGCGCCTGCGGTTGATTGACAGCAGCGGCATCCGGCTGCACTGCGTACTCGCGTGAGGGCTCCTCCACGGGGTCTTCTGTGCGCTGCGCGGCAGCAGGGTCTTCTACCCGCTGCTCGGCAGCGGGGTTGGGCTGCTCTGCAGCGTTGTTCTCTGGCTGCTGCTCGGCGGCAGCATCTGGCCGCTCTACGGCTATAGTGTCCTGCTGCTGCTCGGCAGCATGCTCAGTATCCTCCTCAGCTGATGCAGCTGGAGGAGTTGGCAGCCTTTCGGTGTTGTCGGTATCCTGAGCAGCTGGCTGCACTTCAGGCTGCAGCTGCTTGGAGGCGTGTTCAGTCTCATTTCCGGCGCCGGTGTTCTCGGCGCCAAGGTCTAGGTCTTCTCGGGGAGGAGAGGGAGCATGCGTCCTATCCTCTGGCACCCGGTCCTCCTCATCATCGGAGAGCTCCACAAGGTCTCGTGGTGGATTTCTCTTCTTCTTGGGAGCTGGTGCGGCGGTGGCATCCTCATCAAGTGCCTCACTGAAAATAAATGTGCAAAGGAAGAGCGAAGTTAAAAGCAGCGGCAGAGAAGGGAACAAGGAAGGAAAGCGGCAATGAATCAAAAGTTTAATCGGAAAGCACTTACTCGTCCATGGTGGGGACGCGTCTCTTGCGGGAGGCGGTGGTTTTGACTGCCGGCTTCTTCTTAGACCTCTTGGCAGGTGGATCCTGTTCCCCGCTACCCACTCTCTTTCTAGTGGTGGTGGGGCAGCCACGGATATTGGAACCACATCCACGGGTTCCTCCATCTCGTCCAACTCAGGCTCCTCTGCAACGGAAAGAAGGAGAAGTTCGGAATAGCATAAAGGAAGTCATGAACTGCGGAAGCAAGTAAAGAGGTGAACCCGGTCACCTTCTTCATCCTCAGACCAGTCCCGGATAGAACCCGTGACTCGGGACTTACCGTCCTGGCCGGCACGCGGGACGCACAGAGTGGCTTAGATGTCGTATGCAGTTGCATCATCCTTTGTTCTGTCCGCTTCCCAGTTGGCTTCAAAGATGGGTGTGTCCTCGTCCTTCTGGCGATTGATGTGCTATTGGTGCAAGCATAAAGCACATTGAGTTGAGTTTTCGGATAGAGGTTCTACTCGGAACAAGCGTGCAAACATAAAGCATATTAAGCTAAGAGGTTCTACTCGGAACAAGCATGCAAACATAAAGCATATTAAGCTAAGAGGTTCTACTCGGAAGAAGCATGCAAACACAAAGCATATAAAGCTAAGAGGAGTTCTA
Organism: Alopecurus myosuroides; assembly: GCA_028641055.1. NCBI lineage: Eukaryota > Viridiplantae > Streptophyta > Magnoliopsida > Poales > Poaceae > Alopecurus > Alopecurus myosuroides. The sequence continues at coordinate 551,259,500 of CM054058.1, forward strand.
TTCGGTATCAAGCACAATTATTGAGTGTGCAGAGAAGAACACTAACCTGGGTAATCTGCTTGGTGCGGCTATACGGCACGAAGTCGTAAGCCCAGTTCTCGGTAAGGGTAGTCCGCATGATGGACTTGGCCCAGATGGCCACCTCTTCCTTGGTGAGATCGAATGTTGTAATCCGAGTACAGTCCCGAGGGCCTCCCATATAGCACATCTTGTGTGCTCGTTCCTGGAGCGAGAGCACTCGGTGCGAGATCCAGCAGGCGATTGGGTCATCCTGCAGGAGCCCTTCCTTCGCAAGCTGCGTCAGACGCTTCTCTACCTGAACGATGTCAGGCACCATGTTCTTTGGATGGTACCCCTAGTTCTGTCCGGTGGGCAGCGCATTCACGAACTTTGGGAGCCCAATCCGGTCTTCAGCGGGCTTTCCCTTCTCGGGAGCGACATTCTTCACGTATAAGAAACCGCGCTGCCACTTGCGCACGGTTTCCAGACCGAGAACCCGCGGGTGGTGCCCGGTGCTGCGCTGCAGCATCATCGCGCTACCCGTCTGGGTCATCACGCGGGGAACAAGAGGATTGCCAGGGTTTGGAACGCTTTGCTGGCGGAGGAAGAAGTAGCGGGCCCAAGTTTGGACAGTTGGGTAGACACCCAGAAAGGCCTCACAAACGGTGGCGTGAATGGATAGCATCACCATGGCATTGGGAGGAATATGGTGTGGTTGGAGGCCGAAGTGGCGGAGGAAATCAGCGAAGAATTTGGAGATGGGAAGGCCTAGGCCGCGCTTGAAGTGTGACAGGAAGACGACATACTCACCGTCTTGTGGTGCCGGGACGAGTTCGTCGCCGGGAGGGCGACAGACTACGCCTGGAGGGACTCGGCGGGTGTTCACCAGCCACTGGCAATCAGCAGCGGTGACATCCGAGCCCTCCCAGCCGGCTCGGGCTGGCGCCATGTCCTCCTCGTGCTCGTCCACGGCGACATGCTCGAGATCCATGACGGCGCGGTTGCTGGTGGAGGCACGAGTGCTCGTCGAGATGGAGGTTGACGGAGGAGTAGGCGGCGAGCGAGGTGTGTTTCTCTCTCTCTGTGCGGAGCGGTGGCGCGTTGCGTACTCGCGGCGACGCTGTGCTCGACGGCGATGACGGAGGCAGAGAGAGAGCGAGATTGGGAAAGTGAGCAGGAAAGAGAAGAGGTAGGCAGCGCGGGGGTATTTATCTCTCCGCGGGCTGCAGTTACTATTGGGATCGATCGTGTCCTGAGATCATGCGGCGTGGGTTAACTGCCCGTTGGAAACGCACACAACGCAATCCGTGCGCGTAACGGGCGCAGTTAATCCCACGACGTGGGTCGTGGGCTCTCGAGTACCCGCTCGATGTGACCTAACGGGCTGTGGGCCCCGGGTGCAGTGATAGACGCGTGGCCTGCTGTAGCGATGGCACCGAGGCGTCGGGGGTATGTGGGCGTGACACGTGCCCTGCAGCGACACGAGAAGCTGGATTTGGCCTGATCGAGCGGGATCGAGTGGAAATTTCGCTAAGTGTTGGGTTCTCGGCAGAGCTCTGCGTTGCGTGCTCTACTCAGCACTTGGCGGATTTCTTTCAAGGTATTATTCAGAAAAGTGAGAGCAGGAGTTCTGAGCATCCGGGTTGAGGAGGAACTCGGACAGAGTGCTTCAAGGAGACAATTTGGTTTAAGCTGGCAGGGCCCAACGAACAAGTTCACTGCACTCTACCAGTTTCGGGGACTAATATCGGGGGGCTACCCCAGAGTCGGAGTAAGACAGGTGGTGAAACAGAGATCAGAGTGCTGTTAACCGAGTAGGCGGCTACCCGGGTAACCTTTATCCAGTAGTTGCTATTCGGTCATAAGTATTGAAGGCCAGGAGAAGATAAGGAGAAAGTTTGTGATCGTCCGAGTAGCGATCAAGTGGTCCGAGTAGATGGACTGCAATTCTACTCGGGCAAGAAGTCAATGGAGCCGTTCTGACAAGATCTCGCGTATCCCGCAACCGTACAGGCGTGCGGTTCAACTTACGGAGTACATGATTATCCGCGCTATGGCGTGGGAACAGTGAGGGTAGGCGCCTGTCACGTCTTGTCACTGACAGAGGGTACAGGACGTGTCGGGGGGCCTACTCTGTAAGACTGACAGGGTGGACAGGTCCCATCAGCCGAACGGCGCGGCGACTTTCGCACCCGCGTCAGCGAGAAGCCGGAGGCGTGCCCTGCTTCATAGTAGAGACGTCTCATCGTTGTACCTTTTAATCTTTGTTTACTCGGCTGGGCACCAGTATATAAGGTGCCCAACCCTCTCCTGCGCGAGGGACGTTACGCGAGAGAGAATTTATTGCACGAGCAAGTGTTAGAGGGAGAGAGAGAAAAGAGTGGCTACTCGGCTGAAGGCCTGATTTGTACTGTGGCTACTCGGATATCCCATATACAGAGAGAGAGGCAGGAGTAGGGGTGTTACCTCCACACAAGGGCCCCGAACCTGGGTAGATCGAAGTGTTTGCAGTGTTTCCTGAGCGCGTCTACTCGACGTGCGGTCCCTCCCCGAATACCTACAGCGTCCATCGGCCCCAACCTTAAGCCATCCCATGGCATCTGTCTTTACTCATCCACGACAATCGGAAGATTGACAACCTTCTCGGAAATTTGGGACAAGAGGGAGTTTGTCCTTTGTGTGCAGGTCCACGTTTGCTGATCCCGCGTGCAACAAGCAACCTTATTCAAGACTACGAAGTTCTACTGGTTCGATAACCCTGGTTCCTTAATTGGGAGAAAATTTCAGCCAACGAGTGTGTGATCATGTCGTCCTGACTTATGCGTGGGTAGCTGATAATCACTGCACTTTTCGGTTTATAAGTTGGTCGCACTCAATACAAACTAGCGAGGTGGGACTAAACATGCCCTCCACCTCGTGTGACTATTTTATCAGTGACTGGGAGAGAAATCACCCAAGACCCATTTTCACGTCACTTCCGGGCCCGTCCCGACAAAGAAATCGACATCTCCGCCCCAATTGGCCCGACAATTCCCGCACTCTCTCGCCGCCGGCGACGAAATCGATGGAGCGTGTGAAGGCGATGCGTTCAATCAGGCCCACAATCGCGGTCGTCAGTCTCCCCCCGTGAATGGAAGTTGTACCCATGACGGCGAGGCGGGAGGGTCTCGCGGCGCAGTCTGTGTGTGGTCGCCTTCATTACTGCTGGATTCAGAGGAGTAAGAAATCGGCAGCGAGTCGTCGGATGATGACTTGTTCGGTGTTAAGAATCAGGATGATCTTCTCGCGATCGTAAGCGCAAAGTCCATTCAATCCAAAGAGCGTCGGGCGAAGAAGATGCACATTTACGATGCAGTTATGGAGGGGTTCAACACCGATCAGCTGGAGAGCTGCCACCACACGAAGAAGGAGTGGGAGGCCAAGAAGAGGGAGTGGAAGCTGGAGGCCCGCCTCATCCGCGAGCTTCACCATTCATGCTGGCCTCAGTGTCTCATGCGGAAGCTCAACGAAGACTGCTCATTGCGGCGCCGCTGGAATTGAAGACCCAGGGGACATGTCTCCGGAGCCCCTTTTGCGTAGATCTAGGTTTGGGCGAGGTAATCAACTCTCTGTATGTTCGATAGATGTATGCTCAAATTTCTCAAGAATGATGAACGAGTTTGCTTCTTTGAACTTCCACGTGAAGCAAAATTTCACAACGGCTCTATCTCAGAACGGGGACATCTCTCGCACGTCGGCAATGCCGAGCTTCGTCGCCGGAATCGAGGAAGAAGAAAAAATGGCGGGCCCGGGCGCCGGCTCACATATGTTACATGGAAAACGCTGAGGTGGGTAAGGTTTCGTGGGTCCCGATTCGAGGATATTTTGTGGGTCCCGTGCTGAGATTGATGAGTGGTTGGCCCAGCGCCGGGATGGATGAGTGGTGGGTCCAACGCTTGGTTGGATAAGTGGCGGGTCCAGCTCAGAAAACGGTCGACCTCGACCTACATAATGCAAAACTAAAACGCCCAATGTTGACTTGTGTCTTCGTTTTAAGCGCTAAAAAGGGGTGGGTCGTGTGTTAGCTATTTGTGCGCACAGAAACGTCGCATGAGAGCTATTCAGGCCAACTACGCCGCTTTCTTTCAATACACATGAAAGACGTCACATAGGAGCTATTGGCCCAATGTGAGATTGTGCTGGTGTAAACAGCTGATTCAATCAAACCCGAAAATAGAGAATGGCAACATATAAAGTGAACTATATAGTTTGTAAATCCCAAATTTTATATTTAAAAGCGTTTTTGGTCGTTTGCGGAGGCACTCGGCGTACAAATAAAATCTGGTAGTGTGACAAGCAGTGGCGGAGCCACCGCAAGCTAGTCGGGTGCACAGGACACATACTACAAACTGTTTTCTCTTTAAAATCATACTTTTTCATCACGTATGCACCCCCTAAAATAAATCTTTTATGTGTTGCGGCACCCTTTGTGACCCTTGGTTACAGATGTTGTAGCTCCGCCACTGGCGACAAGGCATGGAAGCAATGAAAGATTTATGCTTAGAGTTCGCGGACCCAAAATCCTCAAGCCACGGACTTTGTCCCCACAGATTTACTCACATATATGGAAAGTATTTGTGTATTATGTGGTAGAAGAAATCCAAAGAATTTTGGGATAAAAAAGTCAGGCTGCCACAACGTGAGAGTGGTGTGATGGAACCCAAGTGAAAGGAGGACGAGGAAAGAAAGTGGAGCTAGGATCCAAGAAATTAAGCGTTGTTGTTGCCTTGACTGTTTCAAACTAATAACGGTACGTGCTTGTTGACCACTGAGAACTGAAAGCAACAGATTTGACCGAAGACACAGAAATTATCTGAAAAAGGGTTCCATATTTATTGTGTTTTTTTCCACGTGGCCGATGACCCACCTTTCAAGCAGTGAAACAGAAGTAGTGGCCTACGGCTAGTCCCAATGGGAGTAACATCAGTAGTAACATCAACGCCACATAGGCAAAAAAGATGACGTGTCACGTATTAAATGAGGAGAGAGATGGGTGTGGTAACTAGCTATGTTACCATAACATCACACATTACAATGCAATATGAGTCTATAAGATAATAAATGCAGCTTTGCATGACACCACTTCTATGTTACTCTCCACTATGGAGGTAGTAACATAGTATCGAAAAACGTGTATGTTACTATGCTATGTTACTCCCCATTGTGACTAGCCTACTGGGCTTGACCTTCTCAAAGTAATAATGCAGTCGTAGAGAAATTCATTTTTGGCACCCGCCGGGTGCATATGCACCCGATTTTTAAAATCTGAAGCAAAAGTTCATGGATACACTCCATATTTTATATCTGCACAAAGCGTTTCGTGAAAAGTTGACATTTATTTGTCTTGTATAAAAACGATAAAAATGGCCTCGTGAAGAAAACTATTGTTCCGTTCGTAAAACGACATCTGGAACACATAGGATGTTAACATTTTTTTCAATTTTTTGACATCTCAAATTTTGTTAAAATTCGATTTTAAATGCCGGGAGTATTTGCACCCGGGAGATAAAATGCCACCCCGTCGTCGTACTTTTATTGACTAGCAGGGAGTTCCGAAAGGAAACAGATCTGGCGTAGCTGAAAAGAAAAAAAAAAACAGATATGGCGTATGAGCTAAAAAAAAAGTTCGAGTGGTTCTTTTTTCCAAGTGACCATCTGTGATTTTGATGGTACATAAGCGCACTTTGTTGGTCTTCTGGCAGAAGAAAAACAAGAACCTGCTGTAGTCTTGTGTTAGCTTGGCATGGCGGCCATGGGCGTCATCATGCTGCTCCTCCTACTTACACCGTCTCTGGTATACTCCGACGAGTTCTGCGAGAACGTCAAGGCCGTCGCAGACACTCTCTCCAAGAACGCCTCCGCCTCCCCAGTACACTTCGCCACCGCCACCTACGGCAAAGCCCCCAGCGTCGTCTACGCGCTCGCGCTCTGCCACGGCGACGACTGTGGCGGGTGCATCGCCAACTGGTTCAGCCTGGCGCTAAACCAGACGCGGTGCGCCAGCGTCGGCTACACCTACCGGGATTGCATCGTCGTCTACGGAGGCGCCGGCAACAACATCCTAGCAGCACCTTCGAACTCCACGGGAGGGTACGGCGACAACACGCCGCCATATGAAGACTGGAACATCAAGAATATCTCCGGCGACGTCCCCCTCATCGTCGGACTCAAAAGCGAGCTGCTGGTAGCGACTGCAGAGAAGGCGGCCAGCATGGTTCCGAGCCGGTATGCCACTGGGGTCATGAACTTGGAGAGAGTGACGACGTTCCCGAACGTGTACTCCGAGGCGCAGTGCACCCCGGACCTGTCCGCCGACGACTGTTCGGCGTGCCTTCGCCGTCTCCTCGGCATGGTCAACTCCACCATGGCCCTGCGTATGGGTGGACAGATGGGTGTCACGCGGTGCTATTTTAGGTACGAGACGTACAACTTCTACAATGCCCAGCCCCTGCTAAGCCTGCCATCCTCGCCGGCGCCGGCGGCAGCTCCGACTCTATCCAAACACAGGAGTAAGTCGGAGTATGTAGCGAATAGAACACCGTGTACTACTTATGATCATCGCCGTTAATTAACATTATTGTTTACATGTGTGATATTAGGGAGCATGTTATGGGTAATTCCCGTAGTTGTAGTTCCTCTGACCGCAGCAGCATTTATCCTCTTCATTTGTTACTCTCGTCGTCTTAAAAGGCAAAGAAAAGGTATGCTAATTATACTCATACTGTATTCTTTACAGTTTGTGGTAATTCTTGTTTGCGAATTAATGCTACAAGTATGCGATTTCTTCCACGCAAAAAAAAGTACGATTTTTTTTGCTGATAATGTTACAGGATCAAGGAGACAAGGAAAAAATTCGGAGTTCTCTTTGTTTGACTTTGAAGAGCTACTGGAGGCCACAAGTAATTTTGCTGAAGAAAACATACTTGGACAAGGTGGCTTTGGGACTGTCTACAAGGTAAACTAGTAGGCTCGTGAGGCTTTCATCTTTTATTGTGGCCTATTTAGCAGACTAATTCGACCTCTTCTAGTATAAAACCTAGCTGATGACATTTTGTATGTACCCCTGCAAAAAAGGATGACATTTATAAGAGTGGGGAATTAGTTACCGCGTAGAAGAGCCTAACTTTTGAATAAATCCCAGGGCCAGCTTCCAGAGGGTTGGAGATAGGGGTTAAGAGACTTGCTTCACATTCAGGACAGGGTGTCGTAGAGTTTCAAAATGAACTCCAGCTCATAGCCAAACTCCAACACACGAATTTGGTTAGGCTCTTGGGAGGTTGCTCTCAAGAAGAGGAGAAACTATTGGTCTATGAATACTTGCCAAACAAAAGCCTGGATTTCTTTATCTTTGGTATGCATTTTCCTTTCTTAATTTACATTAATTATTGCACTGCCTTCCTTAGTTGATTAAATTTTACAAAAAAAAAATTGCATTTGTCTAGGTGTTTTTTCTCCCATTGCATTTAATATCTAATTAATTGTTGCGTAGATGAGAATAGAAGACCTTTGCTGGATTGGCCAAAACTTGTAGCAATAATTGAGGGGGTAGCACATGGACTTCTCTACCTACATAAGCACTCTCGGTTGCTTGTCGTACATCGAGATCTTAAACCGAGCAACATTCTCTTGGACAGCGAGATGAATCCCAAAATTTCAGATTTTGGGTTAGCAAAAATTTTTAGCTCAAATGACGCCGAAGGAAACACTACAAGAAGAGTAGTTGGCACATAGTAAGTTTCATAGAAAAAAAAAACCCAGTTGCAGTTTTACATGTTATAGTTCAATAGTGAAAAGTAATCTTGACATGTATCATATACCATTTTAGTGGCTACATGGCCCCTGAGTACGCTTCAAAGGGCATCTTCTCTGTTAAATCCGATGTCTTCAGCTTTGGTGTTGTCATCATGGAGATCCTCAGTGGAAAACGGAATTCTGGTCACCAACAATGTGGAGATTTCATTAATCTGCTTGCACATGTGAGCATATACACACAAACTCAAGCATGTTAAATTTTACTGACATTTTCTACACAACCTAATTTGTGTAATGGAATTCTTAACAGGCATGGAAATTATGGCAAGATGGAAAGTGGATCGATCTCGTTGATGCATCTTTGGTTCCCCATATTCACTCGACAAAGATGATGAGGTGCTTTAACATAGCATTGTTGTGTGTACAAGCCAATGCAGCCGATCGACCAACCATGGGAGATGTTGTTTCAATGCTAAGCAGTGAGACTATGATGTTGGATGAGCCTAAGGAGCCAGCATATATAAATGTAAGAGTGGGAAATGAAGAGGCGTCCACTGCTCCCGAGTCATACAGTATTAATGATCTAACCATATCTGTCACAATTCCTAGATAGTGTTCTTCGACGTGTTATGTGTTTCAGATGTGAGATTGTTGACCCTAAATGTAAGAGTAGGAAATGAAAAGAATATTAAAAAAATCTTCCAAACTAGTTGGAGTACATAATTAGCTGCTTTTTACATACTCCTACCTTTTATTCTCTTTTCTTTTAAATTTCCAAAAAAAAATGGGATCTAACGTTAATAATGAGCATTTTATTTTTTTTACCTTTTCTGTCCTACAAAACTCAAACACATTTTGGTAGGCAGCGTACAATAAAACACAATTCTGGATGGTGCCAAATGCGTTTTGATTCTGTTAAACTGTTTTAAAAATAATGGTTGGATGCGTGCGGAAAATTTACAACTACTATATCTAGAGTGTTTCTACGAAAAAAAATTATAAACACCAATGTCTAGAGTGGATAGTGCCAAGGATAGCAGGTGTACCTCCCCAGGGCATTGGAGCTAGCTTGAAGAGTCCCCAACACGTCACTTGTGGGGTCCCGACGTGGTACAATTGGTGAAAAAGGGTGTCTATTGATCTCACGAACGGAGCTAATTACCGGAGGAAACCGAGTCCCCCCCCCCCCCGCCCCCCGCTACAGTATCCCGTTGAGAGTCCACCGCCGTCTTCGTCTAGTTCCGGCCATCCCCGGCGCTAGCGCTCGCGCTGGCTGCTGCGGCGATGAGGTAGGGTGCCGCCCCCCTGTACAGCAGTAGTCTAGGTTTCCTTCTCAATAGTTTGTTTCGTTCTTCGAGTGTTGGCGGCATGACGTCTGGGATTTCTGCGCAGGTGAGTCCGATCCTCGTCGGTGTGGTGTTGCTGCTGCTGCTCTCCGGTCTCAAGCTCTCGCGGTGGGAGTGGGACTGATCCCATTTCTCGCATAAGATCGATGGAGAGCCTTTGGATCTGGAGCGCTCTTGGTTCCTCTCCGAGAAAAGCGAAGAAGCAGTCGCTGATTATCCGCTGGCCGGCCGTGGAGGCGAGGAGCGGACTGAGGATGCTGCTGCTTCCTCCTCTTTCTTCGATTGGATCCTGGTTACTCGCTGCATCGACGAGCTAATCACGCGAAGCATCTTCTGCTTCCGCGTCTCAAGGCCAGGAGGGTGGCCTATCTTCAACCTCCGTAATGGAGGCCTGCCGGAGAAGCCGCCAGGGCTCGACGCCGTTCAAAGCGCAAGTGGTTCGTCCCCGCGCTTCGAGCGACTGCTGGCGGTTGCGCTCCATCGTCGCCCTGGGAGAGCTTCGAGCACCCTGTGCTCCGTCCTCGGCGCATCTGGCCTGGAGGACGCCGGCGATTCGGTGGTGGAGAGGATGCTGGACCTGATTGAGTTTTACTTTTCGTTCCAGGGTCCTCAATGTAACTTTCCGGTCCTTTTTTCGAAATCCAAGGTCTATAGGGCAAGTATTGTTAGGGGCCTGGATGAAAATTGTACCCACCACGTGTAACGATCTTGCAGCTTCTGGGGTCTTCGACCCCCTATCTGTTCAAAAAAAAAAGATCTCACGAACGTAAGAGTACCCTAGAGACCCTGTAGCTGTGCACTATAATCCCAACCCGAATAACCAGCTTCGGGAAGACCCCTAAAACTATTTTTAGTGTTTGGAAAATCGTTGGGCGAAATAGATACAACAAAACGAACAAAAAATTCAGAAAAGTACTTCACGCTAATTCTTATCCACAAGCATAGTTCAACAATATCAAAAGTAGATCAAACTATAAATAACATAGTTCAACATATTTTTTTAACTAAACCTAGATCTACTTGTGTCGTGGGAATATTCGGAGTACTCTGGCATCCCCCAGAAGAGGTGCATCGTGGCGAAGGGACGGGGGGAGGAGGGGAGGGGGTGAGGAAACCCTAAATGACCATGGTACACATCATATGGTGGTGGAGCGGCCACGTATCCGGTGCCCCGGAAACATTTATCCGGGTCGGGCCGATATGTGGTGCATGTAGAAGGCTCCTAAGGCATCATATGGTGCTAAAGTTTCCGTGTACAGTGGTTATACACTACTACTCATCGCCAAAAATATCCCTAATAAGTTGTTGATTGTTCTTTTCTCCGATGCGCGACGCTGCTCTGTTTGTAAAGATGAAAATACATAACGTGAGCCGTGACCGTGACCGTGACAGGAGAGAAACGGCGTAAGAAAGGGAGTCATCAGGTGGGGGCGTGTTACTTCCATCAATGTGGAAATTTTGGACGTGTGATTTGTTCCTTTCACAAGGGAACGGCCAGTCATCCTAGAAGTTCGGTACCCTTTCACACACGTCTAGTTCTTGTGGAAATTTTGGACGTGTGATTTGTTCCGGTCTTATTCTAGAGAGAGTGTTAGCCAAGTGAACAAATTTTGCCAAAAAAGAATGATCTGTTATTCCTGCTGGCCAGGAGCTAGCTGGTAGACCGAGTGTGAGTCAAGTGAATAAGTTAATAGTTGGAAAGCAACACCAACAGACTGGCCGGCCACTGCATAGAATTTCTTCACGTTCTTCCAAGTCATCCACTGCATTTTCCATTTTCCATGGTGACCGAGCGGCGTGGAAATAGTGCATATGGACCGAGTGAATAATTATTGACTCTCCGACAAAAACTGGCACATTTCTTTGCATTTTCCATTTGAAAGCAACTACACTTCTACATACAAAGACAATTTGGGCAGATGATGGACACAGCTCCTCCCATCACTTCGCCTCCACGTGTCAGCGACCACACATCTGGCTACCAGTCAGAGAATCCAAGTCCAGCAGAAGATATAACACCAGGAAAATATCTAGTCACGGTGCAAATTTTAGTTCGATCTATATTTATATTAAAATGAGTGAATCTAGACACTAAATATGTCTACATACACATTTTTTTTTTCATATGAATGAAGACCAAATTAATGTATATACACTACTAGAGAATGACCTACTCCAACACAAAATACCCCCGACGAATAGAATAGGCCGTGCGCCTACGTTACTTAGCCCTGGGGAACAAAGATCTAATGCGCCGGTGTAACCTAGTTTACCACCAGCGAATAAAACTAGTAAGCGCCGGTGCTAAGTGCACGGCCACCCCAGGAATTTTTTCAAATACCCCTGGCGAATTCTTGTGAAGTGCGTCGGCGGTACAAAAAATACCCCCGGCGAATTCTTGTGAAGGGCGCCAGCGCTACCCGAAACAGAAATTTCACACCCCCCCCCCCTAACAAAAAAACAACCACCCCCCCTGCCAATCGCCTTTCCGGTTTTCTTTTTTAAAAAGCGAAAAATGATAAAAACTTCAAAAAAATAAACTCCTTTGAGATCTAGGTAGGGCTTAAGGTCTAGTTTTTGGGAAAAAATAGAAACATGAATTTTGACTTTTTATGCAAAAGTAGGTGAAAAAGGTAAAATGGGCATAAATTTTGCATATGATGTCGAAAAATAAGTTTAATACCTTAAAAAAAAACTAGAGCAAATTTCCAACACCAAGGAAATTTGAGGTAAACCCAGGTGAGGTTTTCTCAGATTCGTCAAATTCAAAAAGGGGGGAAATTTATTTCAACAAGATGATTTTTTCCTACAAAATTAAAAGAAAAATGAAAAAATACCCCTGACGAAATATTGTCATTTGTGCACCGGTGTTAAGCGAAGGAGAAATTTGAACTCGAATCTCGGCCCCGCTCTCTCTTACCTCCATATATTCACCCCCTTCGTTCTCCTTCCTCGCTACTTATTTCTCTTTCTCTTCCTCTCAATTCTCCTTCCTCGGTCTCCTCACCGACCATGGCCACCTCCTCCCCGTCGAGCACGGCGGCCACCTCCTCACCAACCACGGCGGCTACCTCCACTCCGTCAAGCACAGCAGCCACCTCCTCACCGACGACAACCGCGGCCACCTCCTCCCCAACGACCACCACAGACACCTCCTCACCCCCACGACGGCCACCTCCTCACCGACCACGGCGGCCACCTCCTCTCCGACGACAACCACGGCCACCTCCTCCCCGACGACCACCGCATCCACCTGCTCACCAACCATCGCGGACACCTCCTCACCGTGGCAACCCCCTCTACTGCTCCTTGTGTCGCCACCATGCCCCGCCGACGGTGATCCCCGCGGAGGCCAGATCGAGATCCAGATCTCGCCGCTTTTTTTTGGCCCCCGCAGAAATTAGCGCTGGCGCACTATAACAGATACCCCCCGTGAATAGTTACGGCCGACACATATGTATTATTCGCCAGCGCTACTTCCAGATACCACGGGCGAACATGACTTATGCGTTGCGCCGACAGTAAGGGCGTTACCACCGGCGTGTAGGTCACTGGTGAACCGATGTTCGCCTGCGGTAAGCCTATTTTGTACGCAGGCGGTAAGGTTTTCTCCAATAGTGGTACCGTGACTTATAAAAATGAACGGAGGAAGTAGTAAATTTGGCAACTTTGTGGCTCGCAAACACATCTTGTGATTAGGGCTGAAATTAAATTTTGAACTCAGCGAGTTAAACGAGTAGCTCATAACTCTACTTGGTTTGGGTCAAACTCATTATCAACGAGGCGAGCTGAGTTTTCCGTTTCGATAGTAAACGAGTTCAATCTAAACGGACTGAGTTTATCGAGTACTCATTTAGCTCGCTTAACTCTGTAAAAAGAATGGCTACATGATATTCTTGTTTATGTGAACAATTTTTCTTGATTATTGTAGTTTATGGATTATAAGTTATTTGATGGTGACATATTTTTATTGAATATCGTAATGATTGCATTATACATGCTTAAATAATTAAAAATAATTGTATATAAAACATATTATGTCGACTTTCACCGTTTTACAAAATTAAACGAGTTAAATATTAAAGATGTACATACAATATATGATGTTGACTTTTCACAATTTTAAAAATTTAAACGAGCAGCTCACGAGCTACTCACGAGTTCATCAAGCCGAGCCTGGCTCAACTCGGCTCAAAATCCAGGCCTACTTCTGATCACCCACATATTTATTTCAGATTTTTGTGACACTTATAAATTTGAATTTTGATGAATGGTAATATCTAGCGATGCCACAAATTTAGGTGATACCATGATACCACTCATCAAAATTCAAATTTACAATTGTTAAAAAATTCCGAACAAAATTTATGGGTGTTCACAAGATATATGTTTACATTTTCTGAAATTTTCACAACCAAATTCAAAATACTCGCGAAGAAAAAAAAAAGGGACAAATTGCTATGTGAATAATATCATTTTGTCTTATTGTGGCACTATTCATGTTGGATTTGTATTTTTCTTGTTTCTCTACATATATTTAGAATTGGGCTATGCAAATTTTAGGGCTTATATAAACACGCATATTGTGATCGCCCACATATTTATTTCGGAGTATTTGGACACTTATAAATTTGTCGATGGATGGTATCATCGTATCACTGGATATTTTAAAATGTGGTATAGCTGGATATTTTCCCTGGTACATTCTGCCGGCCGGCGGCAGCCGGTGGACCGAGTGCGAGTCAAGTGAATAATTCTAAGTCATCAAACCTAGTTGCTTTCTATAAAGCAGGACGATCTTGCCTTTTCTCTACAAATTAATTCTAAGTCAAGAGACTGGACGGCCATTGCATAAACTTTATTTGCAGTTTTCCATGTGAAACCAACGACAATCAAAAACATCTAGGGCAGGCAGAAACCCTTTGTGTAGTACTAGTAGTCAGGAAGCATTGGCGTCAGTCCCAGGCACACGGTTAGCTAGCATGGTTAGCGTGCTGGTGCTCCTTCTCCTCATGCCGGCGTCGGCAACGGCAATCGGGATCGTCTGCGGTGGCAACCACACCGCCAACAGCACTTACGAGTCCAGCCTCGCCGTACTCGCTGCCACCCTCCCTGGCAACGCCTCCTCCTCTTCGCAGCTCTTCGCCACCGCCACCATCGGCGCGGTGCACGCGCTTGCGCTCTGCCGCCGCGACACCGTCAATACCACCGCGTGCAGAGACTGCGTCGCCTCCTCTTTCAAGTACGCGCAGAAGATGTGCCCGGGAGGCAAGACGGCCACTGTCTACTACGATTACGACGAGGTGGACGCCCTGCAACCCGGGTGCATCCTTGGCTTCTCCAGTGACGCCGGCTACCTCAGTCCGGCATCAAGTATCACCGGAAATATCACTGGAAACGGTACGTTCTTCCAGTACTGGAACACGGTGAGCATCCCTGGCAGCGCCAGCGTCGTCGCCGCTGCCGTCCAGGAGCTCCTCAACAAGACGGCACAGGACGCAGCCGCCGCAGTGAGGGGGTTCGCCACAGCGTTCATGGACTCCATCGGCGGCGGCGCCCCAACGCTCTACTCCCTGGCGCAATGCACGCCGGACCTGTCCAAAGGCGACTGCCTGGCGTGCCTCCAGCGGCTCGTCCACACTGTCAACGCCACCAACTCTGTGCGGAAAGGAGGACGGATCTTCGTGCTCCGCTGCAACATCAGATTCGAGGCCTTTATGTTCTACACCGACAAGAACCTACGGCGGATTCCATTTCCACCTCTAGCATCCATTGCTCCGGCACCGGCGCCGGCTCAAGCTCCGACAGGCAAGGATACATATTAATGTATATATGTGATGAACAATCCGCTCGTGCAAAACAATTCAAATATGACGATGGTGTCCAGAAGACTCTTGATTAATTTGTCGGCATATTTTCATGGCTTATACTAATTGGTGCATGCTTTGATGTTTAATTTTGTAGGACATGGAACCAAACCTTGGGTAATAGCCTTATCAGTAGCAGCTCCGGTAGCACTGCTGGTTGCTTTCTGCTTCATCGTTTACTGTTGTCGCCTGAGAAGAAGGCACACAAAAGGTGGCCAAATTAGTTACTGAAATGCTCAACAGAAATATAAAGAGTCATAATTACATAGATCGATATTGATAGTGCAAGTTCATAATTTTCAGGTAAAGTGGCCTTACAGGAAAAACGAACTCACGAGTTTCAAGGAGATGAACTAATTTGGGAAATGGAAGGAGAGTTGTCTGAGTTTTCAGTATTTGAGTTTAATCAGATATTAGAGGCTACAAGTAACTTTTCTGAGGAAAACAAACTTGGCGAAGGTGGATTTGGCCCTGTTTATAAGGTAAACATGTAACACCATTTTATACTCTGTGTTTTCTAGGCAATACAAAATGCTCCCAAGCCTCCTTGGAGTATAGAAACAATGATTAAGAGAAAAAAACTTGATCCGTGGAAGTGTGTAAATGTGCTTTTACTCAGCATGAGGGAACCGTGAATTAATTTTTCCATCATAAAGCAACCCGGATTGTTGCATGCATATTGATAAAAAAATGTTTATTTTTCCTAGGGCCAATTTCCTGAGGGAATAGAGATAGCAGTTAAGAGACTTGATTCAGATTCAGATCAAGGTTTCATAGAGTTCAAAAATGAAGTTGAGCTCATAGCCAAACTTCAACACAGAAATTTGGTTAGGCTCATGGGATGTTGCTCTCAAGGAAAGGAGAAAGTACTGGTCTATGAATACTTGCCAAACAAAAGCTTGGACTTCTTCATCTTTGGTACAGATTTGCATTTTCAGATTCATATACTTAATATTATCTGTCATAATGGAACACTAAGATTTTGTTCAAATGATGCTTTAGATGTTTTTTCCTCTGTTATAATAACATATAATTTACATGCAGATGAAGATAGAAAAGTTCTGCTAGACTGGGACAAACGTTTGACAATAATTGTAGGAATAGCAGAAGGACTTCTTTACCTACATAAGCACTCTAGGTTGCGTGTTATACATCGGGATCTTAAACCAAGCAACATTCTCTTGGATAGCGAAATGATTGCTAAGATTTCAGATTTTGGACTAGCAAAAATATTTAGCTCAAATAACAATGAAGAAAATACTACGAGAAAGGTGGTTGGTACATAGTAAGTCTCCTCTGAATTACTCCATATATGAACATTTCAATTACAACTCAACCATTTTTTTTTTGAAAGCACTCAACCATATATATAGTAACTGGACACATATTGTTACATTATTTTAGTGGCTACATGGCACCCGAGTACGCTTCCCATGGACTCTTCTCTATCAAATCGGATGTATTCAGCTTTGGTGTTTTAGTTCTCGAGATCCTTAGCGGGAAAAGGAATTCCCATGAGTGTGGAGCTTTCATCAACCTTATTGGACATGTGAGTGCATGTTTACACATCCATATAATAAGAAAAACATGATTTATTTATTGTGTGTCCTGCCTTATTATTTGATGAAATATTAAATAGGCTTGGCAATTATTTGAAGAGGAAAGATGGATCGAAATCATTGATGAGGCACTGCCTCCGAACGGTCATTCGGCAGAAATGATGAGGTTCATTAACATTGCGTTGTTGTGTGTACAAGAGAATGCAATTGATCGACCGACCATGCTGGATGTTGTTGCAATGCTGAGCAGCAAGACTATGAACTTATATAAGCCTAAACATCCGGCATATTTCAGTTTAAGTGTAGGCGACAAAGAAGCATCCACTGCTACTCAGCCTTGTAGTGTTAATGATGTGACTATGTCTACGATAACAGCTAGATAGTTTATCTTTGTATCAATGTTGGTTTTTTACTTCGATGTCGTGTAGTGCATAAGTGTTTTAAGTATGTAGTGCATAAGTTCATATCTTTCTCTTAACTGTACTGTATTTTGGTGGCTAGCCAAAACCATGTGTATTTTACCGATTTTGAAATAAAAATATGTACATTTTGGTGGTCATGCATGTTTTAGTGGTTAAAAAGTTTTCCAAACAATGTCGCTAATGATCCATGGAGGTATGAATATGATATTAAGAAGTTATCAATATGTAATGCCAAAGTGCTTAGAAAATTCAGCTATTATGGATGGTCAGCAATACAGCGCCATGGGTGCGCCAATGTGCATGAAATAAAAATGTTTGACGAAATATAATAATGTATGGCCTCTGTCCACTAAGCTAACTTATATCGGTAGGCTTGCCTCACAGGAGGTTTCGTTCGTGGGACATATCATTATTTGGATAAGTTGAGAGAAGAGTAGATGACTACATAAAACTTGTAGCAAATCCGTCAAGCAAGAAAAATGGATCCTGGAGTGACACACAGAAAGCAAAGATCCAGCAAGCAAGAATCGGCACGGTTTAGGCATGCCATGGCGGCATGGCCCATGGATTACACAGGAACACTAGTATCTGTTCAGCGGGTTGGATTTGTCTTAGGCTGAGATAACATCCAATCTAGTGAGGTTGGTGTTTATCCTTAACCTGAGCTACCAAATCACAGAGATTGAATTGAATTGTAGTACCTGCGACGAAGGAGAACGAGGAGGAAGTTGCAAACGACTTACCCGACCCATCATGCGCACCGACGGGTGCTAACAGCAGAATCAGCCCTGCTGGCGACCTGCTCGGAGACGGGAGTGAGAGAGAAGGAGGCAAAAAAAGTGGTAACAACTCAAGAGTCACATCACGGGCCGAGGGAGACGCGGCATTCTGGGCATCGATACTGGGAACAGGGCTTTTCAGTTTCTACACCTGAAGCAAAGCCACTGCCTGGCACATGCAGTTCAGGTGCGGACTCAGCCATCCGTCCGGCCAGCATACAGTTCACAACTCTGTATGAACAAAAGCAACGAATTAGAGTTATACAACCAAGACCACAATATGAACTTCCGAAATCATTGCTTTGTAGGAGTAGTTGCAAGCAATCTCCAGTCAAATCTAGAAGGTTTCAGTAGAGTGCGTTACAATTATGGAAGGCCATGCAAATCCACTAATCATACTCACCCATACAAATACAGGAAGGGTACAGAAACATCATAGGCCAGGAAATACCATAGCATACCTAGCACGTTGACACGAGGCTAGTCCATCTTGGCCAAAACAATCTCAGAATACGAAGTACATAACAAAGACGTAGCTGTTGATACATGAGAGCACTGCATACATCAGTGCTAATCGTTGATTCACACTTGCAATACTTTAGTCGCAAAGGCTACATAAGACGTACAGATGTATATATGTGAAGCCACAGTACACTTCAATACCCTCGCGTATATATAGCTCCTTCAAGCAATATGCATGCTTGCACTTTGAAGCATTCTCCAGAATTCAGATCAGGTCCGCAAAACTCTTGCGGTTTTGACAGTCCACTACCGACCTGGCCCAATCTCACCAGAATTGCCGCTGTGAATCCAACGCCAAAGCCGAGCCCAACAAAGAGAAACAAAACCACATCGACATGATACAAATCATCCACATTCCATGAACTTGGAGGGGCAGGTGAAATGCCACAGGGGTCGGACAGTGGTGGTCCACACAAACCCATATTGTCTTTGAATGAGCTATTCTCAAAAGTCGAGGATTGACGTGATGGTGGTATCTTCCCTTCGGACTGGTTTTTGGACAAGTTCCATGTGCCCAGAAAGGTGAGATCTGTCAGTTCTTGTGGAATCACCCCTGAGAGTTGGTTGCAGGAAAGGTCTAGTGACACCAGATCAGTCATGCCGCCATTCTCCTCGTGAAGGCATTGTGCGACATGTTCAGTACAAGTAGTCCAACTGATTCAGGAATAGTACCTTCCAACTTATTATAATTGGTCTCCAACAGAATTCTAGTGTACTGCAAAATCTTAGAGGAGGACAACTATTTGTTAGTATAGTAAGGTTAAAAGTTACAAACCCCACGTTCAATCATGGGACATCATAATAGACAATCCACAAAAATAAGCCACTCGGTTGTGGTTGATATATATAAATTACTCCCTTTGTTTCACTCTATATGTGCTTAACCTTGGGATACTCCAGCTAAATATAATCACCATTGAAGAAATCAACAATATTGTAGTATATCCACTCTACACTCTTATTAAAAATTGGGAGTGATTAAAGGGTCAAATTATGTTATTTAGTAGGTTATTGTTTCCATATTAGAGACAACAATAGAGTAAGGGCATGGATGGTTGTTGGTTCGACACTATGTTAACGGGCCGTGTGAAGGTAGCCATACACAACTTGGTGGGAGCTCTTAGGTTTCCGTCGATAACGTCTTCCATAAACACTAAGGACCCAACTAGAGCTTCCCGTCGGTGACTTGTAGCTCTATCCCTCGCCTCAAGTGAGTTCTTATTCCAATGGGAGACGTGTGGCTACACGCTCCATAGGGGTGAGGGTTGTGTTACAGGGTATGGGTCCTTGAAAATTAACCAGCGCAACCCATGAGGGGAGATAAAAGTAGAGGTAATTGAGCAACTTTTGGTCCATGCTTTTGGTGGACAAGAATGGTGGGATTTACTCCTCACCTTGGCAGTGTTTTTCATGTAAATGAGGATATGTAACACCTATCTGAAATAACAACACAACAAACTGGCCTTGAATCTTACCAGTGAGAAAATTCATTGAGAGATCCAAATATATTAGGCGAGTCAAATTGCCGCCCCCAGAAAATTTGATTCCTACAAGCACCAGCATTGTCAACTCTTTGAGTTGCCCAACTACATACAGTATTGGACCATGAATCTCAGACTCGTATATGTCCATGAATTTTAAGTTACTGAGATTATGGCATTGGCCCAGCAAACTTGCATCCATAGATTTCCAACCTTTCCAACTTTCTTAAAAAGCCAATTGAAGATGGTATCGGCCCAGAAAAGTTACAGGAAGCTGTACTCAAATTTCTCAAATTCACGAGATTGCCAATTGAAGATGGCATTGGCCCTAGAAACCCGCGATCATTAATATCCAATCTTCTTAAACTTGTGAGATTGCCAAGTGCAGATGGCATTGCACCATTTAGTCTGCAGTAATTGATTTCCAAGCTTCGCATGTCCTTGAGATTAGCAATTGCAGAAAGTACCGATATACTGAGGTTGCAGTCAACAATAGTTAATCTTCTCAAGCTCTTTAGATTGCTGATGGAGGAAGTATTCATGCTCAACAGGTCACAACTGATGAGTTCCAAGCTTGTCAAGCTCTTGAGGTATCCAATCCATGAAAATAATGTTCCTAAATCTCTTAGGAAGCCTAGCCTAGTGAGCAGAAATTGGCTTAAAGACCCAAGCATATTGAATGAAGAGAGAAATTTCATGGAAATAAATTCCCCATCAAGAATCAACTCTTGCAATGACATGAAATTTCTGGAAGAGCTCAATTTAGCATAGGAAAAGTTAGTCCCATCCAAATTCAGAGTCTCCAAAGAACTTGCATCCGAAAAGTTAGGAAAATTCCCATATAGATTTAGATTCCCAGAAAAATCAAGGACCCTTAAAGTTTTGGATTGGAAAATATTATGAGGGAACCATCCCTCAAGATTGATATAAGAAAGTTGAAGCACACGTCTTAGATTGACAAAATCCATGAAGAACTCTGGAAATGGACCAGCCGAGATATCACTATTGCTTCCGAGGTTGATCACAGCTAGAGAGCTGAGGTTTGAAAGGGATGGTGAAGCGTACCATAGCAAAGACACCCCTCCAATATAAGAACTTCAAGACGAGGAATAGACTTAGCTACAACTTGGCAGCACTCTACCCCGCTACTATTTATGTTCACAGAATCAAGGTAGAGCTCTCTCAGATTGGTGAGGTTTCCCACTAAGTTTCGAAAACTAGATACCGAGAGAGCATTAAAGTGGTAGTCACCAAATAAATTGACCTCATCATCTCTGATATCATCGCGATTATAAAGATCCAGGGAGATAAGATTCTTGAGTTTGCTGATGCCAATATGTATCTGGTCCTGCAAGCCTGCTTTGAAGATGCTGAGGTGGATAAGCAAAGAAAGCCTCTCAAATCCAACAGAAGGCATACTATACCCGCCGAAGTCATTCATACTAAGGTCAAGAACTTGAAGGGAGGTGAGATTAAAGATCACAGGGTCAAGTCCAAGGTTTTTTTCGCGAAAACGTAAAAACCTTCCGTTTCGATGCATTGATAGAAAAAAGAATTTTAATGTACAAGCCTGTCGCCAGGCGTACCCACCACTTACAACTCAACCCAAGGACCTACAATAGGGGAGTACCTACAACTCAACCCAAGAACGTACTCTAGGGGAGTACCAAGGTGAGGCCCCGGGCCCCCGCGCTCACCCAGGAACGAGCCTAACCGAGGGTCGTGCGTTGTCGAAGACGATTGCGTTTCGGTGCTTCCAAATCCACCAAGCTGTTAGCATAATGGCCGAAGAGGTTCCCTTACGCAGCAAACGGGGGGTATTCTTTAGCGTCCGCTTCCACCATTATATCTTTACTGAATGCATGTTTCTTATTGCTTCCTTAAATTTATTTGTCTCCTAAAACAGTGACCAGTAGTCGTAGCGAACACAGTAAAATCCACAAAATAGACATATATTTACTAAGGAATATGCCATGTCATTAAGTATTACTCTTGTAATATGGAAAGATAGGTGTATATTTTGATGCAAGAAGATGTACAAAAATATTTGTAGAAGAAAATAACAAAGCTCACTCTCAAAAAACTATTATAAGAATATACAACTAATAGTCTTACCATTGAGAGGATTAAATGAAAGATCTAACTCCAGTAGGCGAGTCAAATTAGATACTGAATTTGGTATGCTTCCAGAAAAGCTACACTCTCGAAGCCGTAGTGATGTCAATTGCTTGAGTAGCCCAACTGCAATGGGTATTGGCCCAGAAAACCCAGAAGAGTATATTTCCAAAGTCTCCAAATTACTAAGATTGCATATTGCAGCTGGCAATAGCCCAGAAAACTCACAATAATAAATTTCCATGCTTATCAAGCTACTAAGGTTGCCAACTGAAGATGGTAGTGGCCCTTGGAAATCATAATCTTTAATTTTCAAGCTTTTCAAGCTTCTGAGATTGCCGATTGCAGATGGTATTGGCCCTAAGAAATCACAAGCAATGATTTTTAAGCTTTTCAAGTTCGTGAGGTTGCCAATTGCAGGTGGTATTGGACCATCAGGTTCACAGCCAAGGATCTCCAAGCTTCTCAAGTTCCCAAGAGTACCAATTGCTGATAGCGCTGACCTAGAGAAGCTGCAGTGTTCGATTATCAGGCTTCTCAAGCCATTGAATTTGGCAACTGAAGAAAAATATGTCCGGTTAAAGTCCCATCCAAAGAGTTCTAAGCTTGGCAAAAGTTCTGCAGGTCACCTATCCGTGATAAAATTGTTCCTAAACCTCTTGTCGGGTCCATCTGAGTGAGTTTCAAATGTTGTAAAGACATGTGAATACCGAATGAAGATTGAGGCTCCCCGGAAGCAAAATTCACATCAAGGCTTAATATTTTCAGAGACTTGAAATTGCTAAATGAGGCTGGTTTTGCGAAGGAGAAATTGGTCCCGTCTAGCATCAGTGTCTCTAAAGAACTTGTGTTGGAGAAGTTGGGCACATGTCCTGAGATATCCTAATTCCTGGATAAATCAAGAACTCGTAGATTTTTTGATTGAAAGGTTCTACGAGGGAACCACCCTTGGAGATTTGTGATAGCGAGGTTGAGAACACTTAAATTGAGAAAATCCATGAACAACTCTGGAGAAGGAGTGGCATCAAAGTTGCCTTCGAGGTTGATCACCGATAGAGAATGGAGGTTTGAGAGGGCTGGACAAATAGGACCAACGAGGTTACAGTAGCTCAAGCTAAGAACTCGGAGATCAGGAAGAGATTTAGCAAGAGTATGGAACCAATCTCTGCTGCTAGACATATCCATGAAATCAAGGTAGAGCTCTTTGAGATTGTTGAGGTTGCCAACTAAGATCTCGAAGTTGGGTTCCTGCACCAAGGGTGAAACAATATCAAAGAAGCTGGTATCAAGTCCATAAACAGAACCATCAGGAGTATCGTCATGGCCAGTGGAAAGATCCAAGGAGATAAGGTTGCCAAGTTTGTCGATGCTAGAAGGTATCCGGCCACGAAGGACTGAATTTGAGAGGTCGAGGTGGGTGAGCGAGGAGAGCCTCTGAAATCCATTTGCCAGAAAGCTGTAGTAGCCAAAACTATTCATGCTAAGGTCGAGTCTTTGGAGCGAGGTGAGGTTGAAGATCGCGGGGTCAAGGCCCTCGATGTGCAAGCCACACCCACTGAGTTCCAAAGCAGTGACATAGCCCGAGGAGTTGCTGCAGCGACACCTTTCCAAAGGCAACAGTCAGTGCCCTCCTGCCATGACTCAAGGGCGTTGGGATAATGGAAGAAGGATTTTTTAAGCTGTAGAAGGACAGCAGCCTGGTCAGGATGGCATCGGAGAGTGAGGTTACCGTCACCATGGACGCCGGAGGTGGCTAGCGAGAGAAAAACTGCAAGAGAGAGTAGCAGTACCCAACTGATTGGAGCCGTTGGCCTTAGTCCAAACATGGAAGTGTGCTAGTTTTCTTTCTTTTGGAGAGAACGAGCAGGAGCGTTCCCACTTCCCAGGCTTTATGGAGAGAAGAAGCAAGGCAAAATAGAAATGTGCAAACATTGGTAGGCTGAGACAGTGCACTATTACTGTACATTGGAAGGAAAAGCTCCAGTGAAGCTTGCAGACTTTTCCACCGGATTAGGCGGAGTTGTGACCACTGGTAGCAGATTTTTTCCATTGGACAGAGACAGTACACTATTCTGTTCGATGGGTTGGACTTTTCTTCATATTCTCTAGATAAAATGTACTATCACTAGCGAGATAGTATCCGAGTAGTGAGGCTGCTATTTATCCTTAAATTGAGCTACCGAATCAAGCAGGCAACATGCGTACAAACAATCGGACGACGGTGTAACTGGATAATAATATTTCTACGGATCGGACGAGCAGTACCTGCAGCTCGAGCAGCCGAGTTCCCCCCACCGGACCTGCGCACTGACGGCGACGGGGGCTAACAGCAGAACGAAACCCAAGGGCGACCTGGTGCGGGGCGGCGACTCGATCTGTGGCTGGGCTCCCCGAGGAAGCAGGCAGATTCGCCTGCTGCTGCCTCTGGACGCTGCGCGCCATGC
This sequence comes from Alopecurus myosuroides, assembly GCA_028641055.1. NCBI lineage: Eukaryota > Viridiplantae > Streptophyta > Magnoliopsida > Poales > Poaceae > Alopecurus > Alopecurus myosuroides. The sequence continues at coordinate 551,283,826 of CM054058.1, forward strand.
CGAAGCAGCGGCTCGCCTAAAACCGATGGCCGAGAAAGTGCGGCGAGCGGTGGCCGGTGAAAGAACCAGGGGCGCGGGCGCCGGGCGGAGGGCGGAGGAAACGGGAGAAAGGGGCCAAAAAATATGCTGACCACCCGTGAGTGGCATCGCGGGCCAAAGTGGTGGAGCATGGGCCCAAGGGGGACGTGACCTTCTTGGACTCATTCCTTGGGGCTGTGCTTTTCCAGTTTCGACGCCTCAGATGACTGCCCCTAAACATTTTTTTTAGAACAGGCCGAAATAAAATGGTACTGCCTCCGATCTGAAAAAATTGTCGTTGAAAACAAACTAGCCACGTACAAATTTAATACTACACCTCCGACACTTTTTAAGGAGTGGAGTGAGTACCTATTTGTCGCGTTTGGTAGACTGCATATCTTCTAACCAGGCCCACAACCTCCGAGGGCGGGTGATTGGACGCTCGTATGAGGTATTAGGCCAGCCCAGCACGTCCATCAAAACACCATTGGGACAGGCCTAGTAGGAACCTACGCGCGGGAAACGTCGGGACATGTGCCATTTATTTCTCTCACCGCTCACTCTCCTTTATTTCCAATCACTCCACTCGCTTCTCTCCTCTCTCTCTGTTGGCGTTTACCCTTCCATCGGCACATCAAGAGCACCACGGTGACCACCAATGATGGGAGACGAAAGCCGGACATCTCCTCTCCCTCCTTCGACAACAGGATCTTCATCAGCACATCGAGCACCACATCGTCCCCTCGTCCTCGAGAGCTAATTGATGAAGCTCTATAGGTCCTCGAGAGCTTCATCAATCTATAGGTCCTCGAGAGCTTCATCGAGTAATTTGCAATGTAACCCTTCTATGTGTCTTATGCATTGTAGAGCTATAGATTGAGCTCGATTTACGTGTGTACTAAGTATATCTACGTGTTTCTAGAGTTTAATTTGCGTCTATGACAGGATTTTTTTGCCATAGCCGTCGATTTGGTGTATGGATTCTATTTGGGGTATTTTGGTAGGCTAGTTAATGAATGTTCACGATGATTTTTATCGATTAGGGTTTGATACCATACCCGATATGGGTGTTGCTTGATCTAGGGATTAGATTTGGGGATTTGCTTAGTTTAGGGCTTAGGTTTGGGTTTTTTTCTAGCTTAGAGCATTTATGGAAAATGGTGAACAATTTTGTTATTTTAGGGCTAAGGGTTATTGTACCGAAGATGTATGTACATTTTGTGTGTGCATTGTCTTTGTTATAGTTGCCACAGCTGTACGAACATGTGAGCATTAAGCCAATGTCGAGACATCGTAGTAAGGGTCATGGAGGGGGTGCCATAAGCCTACTGGTAGAACCGCGGGGAGACGTGGAAAAGGAAACGAGAACACAACTTTTACCCATGTTCGGTACGTCGCAACTAGGTGGCGTTCCTACTCCTGCAGTCTCGCTAAAATCAGGACTGAAGACTAAAGTATGGTTTCGCTAACTCCACGAGGATGAACTTTCCGACGAGTTGGCTTCTAGCTAACTTGTTGACTTGTCCTTTTCCTTACTCCCGTCCGGCTTTATATAGATAGCCGGACTAGGGCTTACAAGAAGGAAACTTAGAAGACTACGGAAAGTATCTAACTTAGAAATTAAGAAATCCGGCTTCTCCTCCAAGTCGTACTACGTTGGGTCGTGGTCCGGGTTCTTCTAGAATCCGTCGTCTTGCGTGTCAGCTTACTGGGCCGCCCAATGGACTTCGTTCCATTACCTGTGGGCTAACCCTGGTAATCCGGCCATAGGACCACAGTGCAGGTTGTGACTTCTACAACATGTTGCGTACTGAAATTCAGAAATTGGTGCAGCAGTCAGTTGAGACAGTTGAATCTCATTGTCTCTATGAAGGTTGCAAGTTGGTTGATGATACCAGCGCTGAGAAGCTAATCTGTTTCGTCTGCTGCGAGAACAGGCTGGACAGGGCGATGAAAGATTAAAAAATGCTAGCACTTGAGTTGGAATTGCGGGAACAAAAGAGAAGCTATATGATCATGCACAGCTTGGTTACTAAGCTTGATTCTGAATTGAAGTGTGCGGAGAAAACTCTGAAAGTAGCCGAAGAGAAGTGCGACATGCTCCAGAGGGGAAAAGACACTCTGTTGGAGAGTGTGAAGGACACGAATATGAAGTTGAGATACATTCTAAGTGTCTTGCAAGATTATGGAATGAGGTAAAACTACCTTGCTCTTTAATTCGATTATGTCAACCTACAATGCTTGCCAATGAGTCTAGTTGTTATTCATTTCTCTGTTTTGTTGCATTTGCCGATGATTAAACTGTGCAATGCTAAAATGCAAAGGATTACTCCCCGGTACCTAGTAGCGTTTATAAGGACATTGTTTGTTCATGCTCCTTGGTCCTGTGGAGTTTAACCCTTTGTACTTTCTTTGCAATGTATGTATGAGGCTTTTTTATTTTATCTTCATTCTCTGTTCTGTGTGTTGATGATTAAACTCCACACCTTTTCTTGTTGAGATAATTGGCACTTACCTAGTGTTGTGTACAACTACATTTGTTCTGTATCTTCCTTGGTAAGTGTTCGATGATCTCATTGATTTCTGTGTGCTTCTTTACTATGAGGCCCCAATTATGATTTTATCTATAATGCATGAGTCATATTGGTTCTGCATATTCCTTAGCAAGTGTTCGATGATTTCATTGATTTGTGTGTGCTTCTTTACTATGAGGCCCCTATCTAGGCTTGGTTCTCTGCCGATAATTAATATGCAGCAATGTCTCCAACAGTTGGCGTACCATAGCAAAAAGAGTGCCATATTTGTGTTTGATCAGAGTGTCGATGATTAAACTGTGCAATGTTAAAATGCAGAGGGAGACTCATCTAGACCTAGTAGCGTTTACAAGGACCCAGTAGCTTGTTTATGCCACCGAGTCTAGTGGTTTATCACCTCTGTACTTGTGTCATTTGTACATATGAGGCAGTTTTGTCACTCATCTTTGTATGTATGGTGCTTCCTTTTTGTAGATGTGCTAAACATGTATGATGTTTTTTTACTAGTGTTTCTGTGGACGCCGTTTCAGAAAGTTTCGGTGGATAATGTGAACCTCTGGATGTGGCTTCGGAATGCATGCTGGCATAGGAAAATATCCGGTGGATGATGTGAACCTATGGATGTGGCTTCGGAGTGGATGTTGGCATAAAAAAAAGTTCTCGTTAACCCGTGGACCTGTTGTTGAACCTTTTGTGATGCTAATTTCAGTTATTATAAATATTCTATGCTTCGAAGTGCATGTAACCGCGATGGTGGCATGGAACGGACATCGAAGAGGGCGATGAGGCAGTATATTAGTATTAGTATTACGGTATCCATTGTTGCAAATGTAAAACCGTGTCAATTCATTTCCATTTCGGAATGCCTATAATGATTTAGATCTCCTATTCGGTAATTTGGTTGACACTCTCGCCACGTGGGATGCCCAGCCAGCTCTCCTCTCCACTCCCAAATTGTGGATAATACAGCGACTCCCCATGCGTGCGCAGAACGCTCTCCTCTCTACTCCTAAACTGTCCGTCTGTGCCCGTACCTCTCTACTCCCAAACTTCGATGTGCGCAGATCCACTGGTACCATGTATGGCCGTCGCGAGGAGGACCGCCAGGAGCAGATCCATAGGTACATTCCCCGGCGCAGTGTGCAAGGCGCGGAGCGTGCGCTTTCCCGCGAGGTGCATCAGGCCAACTCGTCTCGCGCACCACCACCTCCAGCTCCACCCATCGCACATTCGGACGTTGAGGAGGAAGAAGAGGAAGAGCAACTCGCCATGGAGTTCCACAACGAGGTTCTGCAGTGGCCCCACATGCAGACGAGGATTTTAGCGTCCCTAGAGAGTTTCGCGGCAGAAGAGCTCCAACAAGCGAGGCTCGCCCGACTTTTCACTGTCAAGCTAGATGCTGACACCGCGGAAGCGATCCGCCATTCGATGCAGAATGAAGATGCGATGGCGCTGGCGGAGGCGCAGCGGCGCACACCCTTGGCTAGGACGCTAGGTCCGGTGTCTATCCTTTTATTTTTGTGATTTGTTTCAGAAACGGCTTGTTCACTGTAATGTTAACTTTGATGATTTCGAAGATTATGTGCATGCTTAATTTCGAAGATTATGTGCATGCTTATTTAACATGGATGACAAGTGGGGTCCAGGCATCAACTGGTCGATCGTAGCCAGTCAAAGGAGTCAAACAGGACAGAATGTTTGGTCCGACGAAAATTCGCGACGTTTTGCGTGACCAGGCCAGTTTCGTTGAAGGCAACTGGGCTCTAAGTGGGCTACTGGGCGGAGACAAAAATCCGCGACGTAATTTAGCGAAAAGTCGCGCAAAACCAGTCTGTGATGGACCAAACCAAAAGAGCAAAATCCACTTCTCAGTCGTCCGCGATGGAAACACACGACGTTATCGAAACGTCGCGCTCAAAAACGTCCCTGATCGCACGGAATTTGGTAGTGCCCATGGTATGCAGGTAATACCCGCGGATCAGTTCCAACGGCCCGAGAGATGCACCACTGCTGCACTTCCTGCTACTTTCTGACTCGTGGGTAAAAGTACTGACAACTGGAGTTCGACTCGGTAAGGCCTCAGCGACGCGAGTCGAATTACCCCCGGTTTTTCTATGATCGAGTCTGAGTACTTGAACCCTGAGTAGGGGACGGTGTGTTCTCTTGAGTGATATTAAATGACCTGGATCAGTCGAATAGATCGAACCTGTCCAGCCATATCCTTCCAGGAAAACTGCTTCAGGAAGAAAAATCAATATAATTTGTCTTGTAGGTTTGAATCTCTAGATCGAGTCTTTGACTCCATTAGACACTCAGGGGCTACTGATGTGGGGGTACCCGAAAGACCCCTCACCGGCGGCCTACCCGATACAGCCCATGGAGGAGTATCTTCATAAGGCCCGCAAAAGACTGCTTGAAGGCCTACAATAGGAGCCCACGCAAAAGCAGAATAAGGAAGTATTTGGACAATAAGATTAGGAAAAATAGAAACCGACTCAAGAACGAGTCCTATTCATGTACGACCCCCAGGACTCGGCTATCTATATAAAGCACATGAGGGGTCACGAACGGACAGACAACCCCAGACTCAGCGCTGCGCCAGATTCAATCTGTGAACAATACCCTGTAATTGACACATTTGTCACCCCATCGAAATAAATCCCGATGGCAGTAACCCGTCGAGTCGAGTAATCCACCAACGCCTTTTTTATCTTACGAAACCCCAGGTCCCTCACCATGGGGATTGTTAAGGTCACCCCCTCGACATGCGTAGTTTAACATACAACAACAACACAAAAGCATCTACCTAGTACATCTAAATACAACATCTGTTGCAATTAATATCGCGACTAAGATAACAATTGAACCAATTCATCTTGACCGCTGACCTCTCGTCCCATCGTGCGCCTAGTGGGGATTTGTTTACATTGAATGATTCTGACTTCAACACCATCTTGTCTTCTTCAAGTTTCTTCACAAATTCTTTCAATATCCGGTTTTATTTTTCAACTAGATCTATCTTCTCGACGCATATTCATAAATCAGTTTTCACATCCGGTTCACATATGGAATCCAAATAAGAGTATCTATGTCATATTGTGTCATGATAATTTGCACTAAACATTATACTAATTAAAAGACAAGTATTTAAAGATAATATTACGAATCAGAATCATTCAATGTAGGGTTGCCCACTGATATCAAAACCATCGTGTATCACACTACATATCCAAGAACACAAAATCAATATACGAGATCTATACTACTATTCCTATACCAAAATCAAAGTAGTTCCAATAAAATGTAGTTTTCCTAGGCTAGTATTCCTACACCAAGTTCTGTAAGTATTCCTCCACCAAAATCGACCTAGTTTCGGGACAGAGGCTTGTACAAATCGAAGAGGGGGGAGAGAAGAGGACGCACATGTACCTCGTTCCGACGATGAGAGGTTGCTCTCCACCGTTGGTTGGCCTAGTGGTGGTCGCCTCGTCGAGGCTTGACCTCGTCGTCCCCTCCACCTCGGGGTGTTAAAGATATTCCTATGTCTTACAAACCTAAGGTGTTGGTATGTAACGTGCCTGGCCTTAATGACCTCACGTGTCGTATGAGGTGCTAGGAGTGTAGCTACTACTACGGGTGCGCCTATTGTATGTTTGCAAGAGACAAAACATGCGATTGTAACCCCCTCGTAATGGAGACCCTAGGCGTGGATTTTCACGCTTACTTCTCCTTGCCGGCGATTGGTATGATATAGTAGCTTGGGTTACCTGTCTCGTGAAGCTAGACATCACCCACATTGACCTTAACAGCGTCACGACCAAGGTGACACCCCCCCTATGGGGCACCGGGATGGTGGCTTACATGTGCTTATGGCCCCCAGGAGGAAGCCGATAAAGTGGCCTTTCAAGCGGAGCTGCGCTTGGTGCACTCCAACCATCTTGGTCCTTGGGCCCTTTGCAGGGACTTTAACATGATCTACCGTGATGAGGATAAAAACAATGACAAATTAAACAGATGGATGATGGGGCGCTTTAGACGCTTCCTGAAAGACATCGAGCTCAAGGAGATCTATCTCCACAGCGGACGCTACACTTGGTCTAACAAGAGGACGACCCCGACCCTCGTGAGGCTTGAAAGGGTATTCGTCACGACAGGGTGGGAGGAATTGCACAACAATTTTTCCCTGCGATGTCTAGCAACGATTGTTGCGGATCATTGCCCCCTCCTCCTCGACTGCACTACACAATCGATGAGTCTGAAGTGTTTCCTGTGCGAATGCTTCTGGCTGAAGCTAGAGGGATTCAGTGAGATGGTAGAATCCACATGGGGTGAGGTGGACGAGGACTGTGATCCCTTCCACCGACTCACGGCTAAGATGAAGCGCACAATGCACAAGCTCATGACATGGAGTGATAAAAAGATAGGGTGTATCCGACTGCAGCTGATGGCAACAAGGGAAGTTATTCTCTGGCTAGATGTCGCCATGGAGCCCCGTCAGCTTTCCGCCGACGAATACTTGCTCCGGGCCACACGGAAACCGACTTACCTGGGATTAGCCTCCCTGGAACGCACGGTGGCTCGCCGGCGGGCCAAGATCACCTGGATTAGGGAAGGAGATGTGAATACAACTTTCTTCTACCAGGACGCAACTTATTGTCGGCAGAAGAATGTGATCCACAGTCTCCAGCCCTGGTGGAGCGTCTGGTTGGCCATACTGGCCGTGGCCCATCCTTCTATCCAACATTCCTTTAGGATTTTGTATTAATTCGGCCCACCAACTACAAATAGCACACTTACGGCACACTCTCCACCAAATTTTTTTGAATCAACCCCTCCATTGTTTGGCATCACGCTCCACCACTAGTCTCCAGGTCGATGGTATGACGGTTTCAGACCATACCGCCATGGCCGAGGCCTCCTTCATCTACTTCGAGAGCCTGCTCGGCTCCTTGACTGACCTTGAGTTTTCTCTAGACCTGGACTTCCTAGGCAGACATGCCAAAGATCTCTCAGAGCTGGAGGTTGCCTTCACGAAGGAGGAGGTCCGGGAGGTCGTTAGGCGACTCCCGATCGGGAAGGCGCCCGACGGAGTCAACGCCGAGTTACTGCAAAGCTGCTAGGGGACGGTGAAGGGGGACTTCATGGCAGCCTTCAATAAACTCATCACGATGTGCGGGCGTGGATTCCAGGGTTTGAAGCAATACGTGCTGATCCTGCTGCCCAAGCGCCTAGATGCGGCTGCGCTGGGGGAAACTATCGTCCTATTAGCCTGATACACATCTTCGCCAAACTGGTGGCTAAGACGTAGGAGCTGAGGCTTGCACCTCGGGTGGGGTTGCTGGTTGATAGAAACCAATGGGCCTTCATGAAGAAATGGCGCATCCATGATAACTTCATTTTGGTGCAGCAAACAACCAGGCTTCTAAACAGACTCTAGGAGCCATAGGTGATGCTCAAGCTTAACATGCCCTGGGTTTTCGACTCGGTCTCCTAGGGTTTCCTCTTTGAGATCCTGCTAAAGATAGGTTTTGGGCCTAGGTTCCGCAAGATGATCGTGATACTATTGTCCACTGCTAGCACTAGGGTCTTGCTCAATGGCAAGCCAGGCCCACCCATTTGGCATAGACAGGTATTCGATAGGGTGACCCTCTGTCGCCCACCCTGTTCGTGTTAGTGATGAACATGATTAACAGGGTGCTGGCAAAAGCCCATGGGTGAGTGTGTTCTCCGACGCCTCGCACGCCAGGAGATGGTGATGTCAACGTCACTCTACGCGGATGATGAGGTAATCTTTTGCCACCTAGATGAGACGGAGTTATGAGCCATCCGCATGATCCTGGAGCTCTTTGGGCAGGCATCAGGGCTGCATACCAACTTTGCGAATTACTCGGTCTCTCCGATCACTTTCTCTAATGAGGAGGCCAATAGGGGGCCGCGACTATAGAGTGCCCGCTGGCACCCTTCCCTGTCAAGTACTTTGCCATCCCCCTCTCTATTGGGAGGCTCACAGGTGAGGCTCTTCATCCTTTGGTGAATAGGCTAGCCGACAAGCTGCAACCTAGAAGACATCCATGATGCCGAGAGCAGGGCGCTTAGCGCTCATCCGCTTGGTTCTTGCGCGATGGTACCGCTACAATAGCTGATAGTACTAAGTGTGAACAAGAAGGTGTTGAAACAAGTGAATAAGATCCTGCGTGGGTTCCTGTGGGCAGGCATGTTGGATACCAATGGAGGCCACTGCCATGTCAACTAGGCTAGAGTATGCCGCCCGCTGCGTTGGGTGGGCTGGGGGTGCAAAACCTGGCCCACACCTCCATTAGCCTGAGGATGAGATGGTTGTGGAGGAATCACACCGACCCCTTGCGACCCTGGCGTGGGCTTGACATGCAATTCTCTAAAGAGGAGAAAACCATCTTTGACGCTTCCACATACATGGTTGCCGGGGACGGGAACTCGACTCTTTGCTAGGAGGATAGATGGCTGGACGGAAAGAAGGTAAGGGAGATAGCTCCAGACCTCTTCGCGCTAATCCCTAGACGTCGCACGAAGAGCCGCACTGTACAGCAGGCGCTAGTGAGCGCAGTCGGATCACTGACATCACGGGCGCCATGATCCCACTGGCCCACTGGCAGTACCTACATCTCTGGATCAGGCCGCGGGACGCTTGACTTTCGGGGGATCCAGATGAGCTCGTCTGGCGCGGGACGACGGATGCCCAGTACTTCTCCCGTTCCTGCTACAACGCCCTCTTCGAGGTTCTGTTGTACCAGGATTGTGGAAGCTAAACTTGAAGACCTGAGTGCCTGCTAGGGTGAAGTTCTTCGTATGGCTTGCCTGCTAGGACAGATGTTGGACTGGTGAGAGACTCGCACGTCACGGCCTTCCCCATGCGGCACATTTCTCGTTGTACGACCAATCGGAAGAGACTATGGCACACATCCTCACCGACTGCCCTTCTCGAGGATGAACTAGCACGAGGTTTTATCGTGGATCCGATCCACCGGGAACTCTCCTGTGAAAGAAGGTGTATTCGCAGACTGGTGGACATAGGCGCTAGACGGCACTCCTCACGCCTTGCGCGGGAGCACATTGTTGCTAATCATGCTGACGGCGTGGTGGATCTGGAACCACCGGAACCCCATGATCTTCGACAACACTCAACCCTCGATTGCCTCCCTGCTCGGCAAGATCAAGACTGAGGCGCGCGATTGGGCGAAGGCGGGAACTGGAGGACTACGTTAACTTCTCCCCTAGTTAGGCTGGGTCGAGTTGTATGGTATGTGGTTGGCCCTTTGTTGGGCTTGTACATATGAACTCCCTTTTCTAGTGCATCGAAAACGCAAAATTCACGAAAGAAAAGAGAAGTAGCAAGTTATTTTCCTTTTTTTTTTGGACCCAACAAACTTGCAGCCTAAAACTCTGTTTCGTGCGAGGCACGGGGACACGCTGCAAAGCTACGGCCTACGGGAGCTCAGCGCAGGGAAATCCGGCCGGGGACCCGGAGTCCCCATGCAGACACGCACCCCATCCACTCCATGGACACCTTTGGTGGATGGTCGATGATCTTGCACGATCGATCATGCAAGAGCGCGCCCTCCCGGTCCTCACGAAACACATGCACGACCCTTTCACCCCCATCTACCCATGCTTCTCCACTAACTAAGCAACAACAGGACCAAAAGATCCTCCCATGCATGCACAAAACAATACTCGATCGATCAATCGATCACAATTCACATGAAACTTAAAATTTTCCATCTTACTTACAAGTTACTACAAGCAATTAAGCAAGCTAGCATGATGACCCAAATCGAATCACTAACAACTGCTTAATTAGCTTCTGCTAGTAGTACAGCACTACTGCTAGCTACCTGGTTACCCAGCAGTTCACTCCGAACCCTCTGCTCTTGCCGCCCTTCATCTCGCCGCAGTCGCAGAGCAGGTAGCTCAGCATGTTCACCACGCTCGTGCCGATGGATGTCACGTTCAGCACCGGGCTCACCCTCCACCGCTGGCCCTACCATTTCTGCTACCCCCATACGCATATAGTAGTAACCGATCTCGCACCACCACCAACGCCGCCGCTGCTGTGGAGGACACTAGCCGCGGCAGGCGCCGTCGTCGCTGCGGGAGAGACTTTCTTGCAATGCGGGCGGTGGCCGGCGGACTGGCTCCGCTTGAGCGGGAACGCCGGGCAGGTGAACCTACCCCCGGGCACTGACGCCGCCGCGGAGTTGACGCTGCTGCTGCGCGCGAACGGGGATGCCCACGAGCGTGGGGGCGGCCTCGTCGTCGTGGTTTTCTGCCACGACGCCGCCTGGGATTGCTTGGCGCGTGTATGCGGAGCGGTGGGCGGCAGCGGCGGCAGGGGCAGCAGCTTGCCGTCGGCGAAGAGGCGGTCGGCCGGCGCGACGTCGTCGGCCGCGGAGTTGGCGAAGTCGAATTCCGGCTCGGTAGGGACCCGTCGCCGCCGCCTGGACAAGAGGAAAAACGACGTGTCTGGCCGGCTGGGCGTGGAAGTTTGCGTGGTGGCCGGGCATGTGTCGAAGGTGACGAGGTCGTGGGAGAAGGAGATCCTGGGGCTGATCAGCTCTGCCGACGCCTCCTCCTCCATTGGACGGATCGATCGATCAGGGGAAGTTGTCAGCAGTCTGTCAGAGAGAATGTGAGAGCTCGTAGTACTAGAAGAGGAGCAAGAGGATATAAATAGGAGGCGTGGTGTGCCGGGACCGCGCGTGCTGTACAAATCTCGCATCGGAATTTGCTGAGTGAGAGTGAGGTTGATTTGGTCTCACTCGCACGTATCCTGGTCCCTTGGTCGGTTACCTACCTACTGTACGTGAATTCTTGGCAACCCAACAACCTGGGCCAAGTCTGATCCTAGTAGTTCACTTTTCACCGTACTGTAAATTAATTCCTTGGATGATTCTCTCATGATATTTGATCATTATAATTGATGGCTTGCATAATGATCATTTTCTCCGAAGTTTTTTTTTGCATCCGAAATAAATACCCCAAATTAATTTTGTACGGATACAAATCGCGGTGCAAGATTGCTACAGCACTCTTGGGTATGGCTCGACATGCACGGACAAAGAAAGAAACCCGAGCGAAGCAAGCAAGAACAGAATATGATGGGGGGGGGTAGTGGCCTATCTACTCTAGTCTAGTCCCTGTCTCCATGAATGAATTGAATTGAATCATCAGCGCAAACATTGCGGCATGGGCTTGTTTCCATTTCCATCGATCAAAACCTTCCAAACCATGCACATTCCCTCCGGACAGTAGAGACATCAACATTGCAGCAATCAGAGCAGAAAAAGGAAGCTTCGAACCTCTCCGTTTATGGATCACAACAGTAAATGCTACAGCGAGTAGGCCTCGCTAGCTAGATGGTAGAAAACGTTGGGATCTTGCTGGACGGGTGAAACATAACGTCTAGAATCCACCAAATCCAAACAATGCCACAATGTAAATTCTACCCGATGCGTGGCGTGTGGGTGCTTGCACGCATGAGTCGGAGTTTAACGGAGTTGCATTGCAAGCCATGCATATGTGGAGCACGCCAATCGAATGGTTCCTGTTGGACAGTGGGCACGCCCACGGACACGCACTCACGCCTTCGCTCTTTACGCTGGCTGGACCAGAATGCATTTGATTGGGAAGAGTTATTGTGCAGCAGCAGCGTCATGCATCTGTATTATTGATCTAGCTTCAACAAGAAGTTTCACCAACTTCTTCAACCAGCAAGTTAAGTTAAGCAAGTATGTCGATCGATTTGACCTCACTGATTAAGGGCATCTCCAGCCGTCCCCCCAGAGCCCCCCAGGGGTCTTTTTTCGCGGCGGAAGCGGCGAATAGCGCCGCTTCTTCACCACTCGCCCCCCCCCAGAGGCCCAAATAGCACCGTTTCGGCGCTATTTCGCGCCGCGGCACCCAGGCCAAACTCAGCCCGCTGGGTTCGGCCTGAGGGCGAAACTGCGCGGCCGCGCGCGTGGGCCAGCGCAGTCAGCGACGCGACGAGAAAGCGCGGGAACAGAACCGCCCCGTGATCGTCTTCTCGGCTTCCGCGCGGTTAAAGGCTGCCGCCGTTTATGGCGTGGCGGCCGCCCAGTGCATGCGCCCCACCCAAAGGCTGCCGGCGTAATGGCGTGGCGGGCGGCAGCGAGGGGACGCGCGCGCGCAGTAAATGCCCGGCCGCTCGCCGCACTATAACCCCCCCCCCCCGCCGCGCGCCGCGCCCCGCCATTCTTCCACCGGCGAGCTCTCTCCTCTCTTCTTCCTCTCGACGCTCTCCTCCCCTCTTCTCTCCACGAAAATGGCCACCTACACGGACGGGGCTGCGGCCAACGGGTTCCCGCGCCATAACCTACGGCGGTGCGAGGCGATGGCGCTCTACCGCGCGGGCTACCCTTGCCCGCCGGACGTGCGCCTCCCTAGCTCCGCCGCGGGGGCGAGCCACTGGGTGCTCAGCGCCGGCGGGGCTCCCGTCCCTCCCCTGCCCAACTCTGACCCCGAATTCCGGCGCGCCATCCGCGAGATGCGCGCCGGAATGGAGAACCCCGAGAACTTCCCCGAGCTGGGGGTGGACCAGTTCTGGTGGGGGCAGCTCGCCGCTCGCCGCGACCAGGAGATCGCCTCCAACAACGACAATGGAGCGGTCGACGGGCGCTTCAACGCCAACGGGCGGCGCCGCTGGTGGAGCGCCCCCAACAGGACCCTGGAGGCGGTCCTCGACCACATCCAGGCCGGCGACCAGCCGCGTCTGGAGATGCCGCCACGGCAGGCCCAGCCATGGGCGGCACGGCGGACCGGCGCCTCCTCGTCGCCGACGTCCAGCTCCTCCGCTGGGCAGTCCATCTCCATCTCCCCCACCTTTCTGAACGCCGGCGCGCCTGCCCGCAGGCGCAGCGGCGGCGCGCTCCGCATCGGCGAGCCACGCTTCGAACGCGTGGTTCGCCCGAAGACGGAGGACGGCGGCGACGAGGAGGACGAGTGGCCCGACCAGAAGGTCGTGGAGCAGCTGTCCTTGGACACGCTGCAGCCACTCGACGACGACACCGCCTCGACGTGGAGTCTGCGAGACACCACCGAGGCGGAGCTCGAGCTCCAGCGCCGCCTGCTGGCGGAGGCCGAGCAGCGCAAGGCGGCGCGCGACCGTAAGGCCGCCGCCAACGTGGCCCGCCTCCGTCCCTCCCCCGTCGCCGCAGAAGGAGAACGTCTACATCGTCCTCGACCCGGACTCCGACGACGAGGGCGTGATCCAGCAAGCCCTCGATGTGAGCAGGTGGGAAGGCGACGGCGACCAGGGACAGGGGCCGAGCACGCGCCCCGGCGACGGCCCCGGCGACGACGACGACGACGACGGCGACTACAGCCAGGCTATCGCCGCCAGCCTCGGCCTTAAGTAGTTTAGTTTAGATTTCTACTTAAATTTGCAGTTCTAGTTTAAATTCGCGCCCAATATGTACGCACTTCGCAAATTTCAATAAAAATCGAGTAGTTTTCAAATTGCGTTTGTTTTGGGCCGATTCTTGGGCTCGGGGAGCGACTGGGAACGATGACCCCCAGGTTCCAGAATAGCGCCCTTTAGCGCCGCGGCGGCCCCAAAACGACGACGTTTTGGTCCCTGGGGACGCAACGACTCGAGATGCCCTAACAAGTTACACTCCCACCGAACGACAAAAAAAAAATGCCGTGAGCTGGTGGTGAAGAAGACGAGCCAGCCGCGGCCTAGGGTGGTGGAGGTCAAAGCGTAGGGGGCCTCTCCGCCTCTGGAACAGGAGCGCCCATGTATTCTGGGAAGCATGTATGCATGCAGATGCAGTAGAACAAATGTTTGGACGTGTGTATAGTTGTTCTAGGGGAGCTAGGGACTGTTCCTTGTCGGCGCCCACTGTGCTCATGTCTTTGACTGCCATCGATCTTGCGCCCTGCTTGCCTGGTTAGGGGTTACAGTCTCTCTGACAGTGTTTGGCTGCAAGGGGTCCCAGCTCCTGGATCTATGGTGGTGGATCTTGGCATCTTGTAGCCACCCTCCACTGTTTATAAACTCGGGAACCAGGAAAGGAAATGTAGACATGCTGGAGGAGGAAAGTGTAGAGACTTGTCTAACGGTACTATTGCCTGACGAGAACACGGCAATCTTCCTAACCTGAACATCCATGTGGAAAAAAGCTGGCGTTTCAGGTTGGTGATTCGATTTATTTTCTAGACATCTTTTGCATGAAATTTCTTTTTGATAGATGGGTTGGTCGTTTCTGAGTGCTAACGAGCACCGGCCATATTGCAGTTAGTTTTCCCTGTTGGGCTAAGGTATGTATCCTATTAATTGATTTTTAACATGGTTGCTTTCATAGCTCAGTTGGTTAGAGCACCCGTTTAGTAAGCGGGAGGTCTTGAGTTCAACTCTCAATGAAAGCATTTCTTCTGCTTATGTTTTTGCGTCCCGTGACATTATTATTTTCAGATGAAAAAGGAAAAATGCAAACAGCACCGATTTAAACAATTATTTTCGGATGAGGATAAACGAGGGCAATAGCACTGATTGAAAACTTAACTTAAGTTTTGTTCAGTTCAACTCAGATTGTCCACTCACGTGAGGGAAAATAAAGCCACTTCAGAACGACAATGATTCTAGAAAGAGTGGTAGCTGAAATCACAACCACATATAATGAGATGCTTGAGACTAAAATTTATTTCAGGAGCCTAGAGAACTCATTTTGAATGTCACACCGCATATATAATACCGGTGTGCTCAAGTACAACTACCAATGATGTGATCTACTCATTTCCTTCATAATTGTAAGATGTTTTAACCTTTTTTCACATTCAAGTTTGTCTATATGTATATAGACAACTTTTAATGTATATGTTCACTCACATTGGTCTGTATCTACTTAATTTGAAAAATAGGTAGAACATAGGAGTGAGTAACAAACAATATGAGCTAATAATATCCTGAACTGAATGTGAAGCAAGTCTCTCAACCGCTATCTAAGGGATTGAAAGAACATCATGTGGCCAATAATGAAGTTTGGGCTAAAATAGAAACAGATGTCGAGTGCCAACTTATTACCCTTGGTACTACTAAATAATTTGGATGCTCGTACTTGCGCAACATCAAGAAAATCACACATTATAACAATGAGGTACTTGTGTAGCGATGCACGACCATATAACTAGTCTATAAAGAAGGGGACAATTATCATTGGCATGGTGGCTAAATATGGTACATAATCTCGCATGCTGAAACATAAGGGTTCCATTGATTTAAAGGAATTGCATAGGGTTTTTGGAGCATTTAATCCTATAGGAAATTTTCCTATCTTGGTCATTTGATTTGTAGGATTGGAATATATATGTATTTTTTTCTAAGGAATCATGTCTATTACTACTCATATGAAATCTAGCATTCACTCCAACTTCTTTCCGCAATTCGCTTAATGGAATCAAACAAATTTTTATGCATACAAAATTATATAGGATTGAAGTGGCCATGACATTGCAATACTATGTTTTCCTATTCGTAAGTTTTTTCCTAACCTATGAATCAAAGAGACCCTAAATCTGCTACGTACCCTACTGGTTGTTGTAGATTTGGTAGTGTAAAACAAGACTTCGCTGCAGCGAAGTCTCATAGGCACGAGAAAGGCACACCCCAAAGACCACCTTAGTTTCTTTTTTATGGTTTTTGTTATTAGTGATTTACCTGTGTGCATCGTTGTTACAGGGTGTAACACTTTTGTATCAGATGGATGTTATGAGTAATAAAATGCCTAAATAATCCACAAATATTTCATATTCCACAAGTTAGTGCCTGGTATGCCTAAAACATAATTTCTTGATCCGCAAATATTTGCTTTCCTTAAATAATCCAATCATCATGAAGTTGTTTTTCATTCTCCCTGGCTGTGATTATAATATTTTGCTCTCCTAAGATTTATTTTTTCTTAACAACTCCAATCATTGATAACCATCCACTGGTGTTTGAAAAATTATGACTAAGTACAAGCCCTTAGATAAATTACATATCTCCTAACTATATCCATAATGTTCCTAAAATATCGTGTATTATCTTCCCTTAGATATATGTTCTGAACTAAATCCGGGTTATGATTGACTTAGAATCTCCTGATTCATAATATGCCACCAAAATATGGTACAACTCATAGTAGGTTTAGACAATGTTAAACGGACTAACTTGTCAATAATCATATTTTTTGACAGACAGAGCACATAATCTATAACCTCTTATAGTGAAACACGGTGCGGTTTGATTAGGGAAATATTTCAAAACCACAATACATGCTTACTCAATAGCTCTACTACAAGATGAACAAACGAGAATAAATGAGAACATCAATTACAGGTAAGAAGGCAATGCGATAGATTCCTTTGGAGTACTCGTCGTGAGATTAAGCCGAACCTTTGTAGGCACTAGAACTCGCTGCCCCGTCCGATAAGAAAGCTCCCATTGAAGTATGGTCTGGAACACCTGCTGATAATTCACAGCTGAGAGTTTTCGGTTGCACCGCTTATGCTCATGTTTATTGGATATGGTTCTGGTTTTAAAGGATATAAGTTGTGGAATTTCTAGACTAAGAAGTCTTTTATGAGGAGGGGCGCTTTTTAATGAATCTATTATATACACTAACATTTTACCCACATATACTTCTCTTGTTAGTTCTGATGATGAGCAGGAAATTAGCGTGCAGGTGAATCACTGAGACGTCCATTTTTCATCACTGTTTTATATCGTTATTTTCTGTTATTCATCGATATATTTCCTGTTATGATGCATCACTTATGTTATTTTATCTTATTTTGCATGTTCATAATTTTTGGAGAATAAACACCGGAACCAGAAATCTGATGGAAAAAGCATCGTCAAGATACCCTATTTCAGAAGATCAGAAGAAGAGGGGGGATACCAGAGGAGTATTAGAAATTCCGAGGAGGAAGTGAGCCAGAAGGGAACACGAAGGGGGGCCACCTGAGGCCCACACCACCAGGCGGCAAGCCCCCCCTCTGGTTGCGCTTGGGGGTGGTCTGCCCCCCTGGCACACTCCTGGGTGCCCCCTTTCGCGTACTTGACCCCTAGGGAACCCTAAGCCCCAATACATTGTCGAAGAATTATTCCGCCGCCTCCTCGGGGCGGAAAACACCAGAGAGAGAAAAGCTCTCCGGCAGGAAGAAATCTGCCGGGGAAATTCCTCCCGGAGAGGGGAAATTGTCGCCATCGTCACCGTCATCACTCCGGGCTTCATCGAGACCATCATCATCATCATAATCATCATCCTCATCACCAACACTATCACCGTCACCGTCCATCTTCATCCCGCTTTAACAATTCGGGGTCTTCATCGTTGTTTACCACTAGATCTCTCTCCCGGTGTGGATTACTTGTTAGTAGTTGATGCTTGTGAGACTTATCGGTGTTCGCACTTTATGACCAGATTGTTATTATCCATTATATCACCTATGATTATGATCCATATGATGTCTCGTGAGTAGTTCGTTTAGTTCTTGAGGACATGGGAGAAGTCATGATGTTAGTAGTGAAGTTATGTTGAAGTAATATCTTGTGGTTTGGTATTTAAGTTGTGGTGGTATTCTTCTAGTGGTGTCATGTGAACGTTGACTATATGACATTTAACCTTTATGGTCCTAGGAGGATGCATTGTGTATTTTTGCTACTAATTGTGGGGTTTCCGGAGCGACAGAAACCTAAACCCCCGTTAGGAAACCGATGCACGAGGGAGTGTAGAATCCCGGAGTTTTAAGGCTGTGGTTAGATTTATCTTAATTAGTTTCTTGTATTTGCGGATACTTATGAGGGGTATAATCACAATTTTTATTAGTCCTAGTTGGGCGGTTCACTAGCATAGGTTCACCCACACAACACTTCACGAACCAATTAATATTAATCAACCGTAATGAAGCGAAAGCACTTGACGAAATTCCCATGTGTCCTCGAGAACGTTTGGTAATCATAAGTAGAACAACCGGCTTGTCCTTTGCTCACAAAAGAATTGGGCCACTCGCTGCAATATTATTTACTTTATTTTATTTACTCGCACTTTATTTATCTGCTATATAAAAAACCACAAAAAAACTCGTTTGCTACTATTTACAGTGAATCCTCTATCCAACCTGCTTGTCGACACCTTCTGCTCCTCGTTGGGTTCGACACTCTTATTTATCGAAAGTACTATGACCCCCTATACTTGTGGGCCATCAATACTATTTTCTGGCGTCGTTGCTGGGGAGTGAAGTTCTATTGGTAAGTGGAATTGGTAAGAGAAAGTTTTACTGTGAGTTTTTTTTTAATTTCTGCCTGCTGTTTTATTTCATTATGGAGAATACCTTTGGTTCTCTGTTTAGGGGTACTAATACTGTCATTGCTAGGGTAGTAAGTGACCCGTTATCTACTGAATTAGATCCTTATAAAATACCTATGAAAATTGTTGGACTTGTTATGGATAACTGCTATTATGGAGATGGAACTGTACACCCCGGTGATCATTTGCTCTTTATACAAGAATTACGCGAGTTATTCAGGTGTGCATGTATTACAATGGATCAAGTTAAAAGGAAATTATTTTCTTTATCGCTAAAAGGAAGAGCCGCTGATTGGTTCAAATTACTGAAGAATGGTGAATCTATTGGATGGAAGGAAATTGTTCCTCCTTTTATTCTAAATTTTCAATCCTCCTAGTGAGATTCATAAAGATCGGAATATATAAAATTCTGGCCCCATGATGGAGAGAGTATTGCCCAAGAGTAAGGGAGAATGAAGTATTAATGCTCAAATGTCCCGTTCATGAACTCCCAAGTAATATTGTTATCATAATTTTTATGCAAGGGTTTCTCTTCATGATAAGGATTTATTGGATGCTTCTTGTTTGGATCATTCACACGTATGAAGGAAGAAGCTAAATGGGATTTTCTTGACCGTATTCAAGAAAACACTGAAGGATGGGAGAATGACAAAGGTAGAAAGTCAGGTATAAATTATGATTATGAATGCATTAAATCTTTTATGGGAACCGATGATTTCTATAATGTTAGTGCTGTTTGTGGTCTTGATTCTCAAATCTTTACAAAACTGTCTTAAAGCTTTTGCGTCCTATCTTGATATTCCTAAAATGGAATTGAGCAAGTACCATGCACCTTATAAAGATATTGTTCCTGCTAGTAATGTAGAAATGCATGTTGTTAATCCTGCTGTTCCTGAGCCTTATATTGAGAAAATGCCTTTCCCTGCTAAGGTGAAAGAATACTCTATTGTAGCTAGTGTGGTTTAATAAGACCGTTAATAAATTTATTGAACCGAAAACAAATAACCGTTGAACTGTTGTAGCAATAGTAAATGATCTTGTTTGTAGAAATGTAGAGGATGAACACATTTTCTTTTGTGAGGATGCTTCTAATATTGTTTCCCATCCTCATAGACCTAATATATTGATGTGGTTATTCAGCTTTCTAATAGCGAAATTGTCTTTCCGATGGGTATTGTTAGAGATGTGGAAGTTTTATGTGGTAAGACTAAATATCCCACTGATTTTCTAGTACTTGGTAAGGCTGCTAGTAAAACTTGTCCTATTATTTTTGGTAGACCTTTATTGAACACTTGTGGTTCTATTTTAGATTGTAACAGGGAGAAGATATTGACTAAATTTGATGGAAAATCTTATGAGTTTAATTTATCCAAATTTGCTAGAGCACCTTATGAATCTAAATTGCCTGATGAGAATTTTAAAGTTGAAAAACTTGATTCTATTGCTCTTGCTCCTAACAATGCTTTGCAGCAATATATGGAGGACCGTGAAAGTGAGGTCTTTGTGGAAGAAATAAATGATGTTGATGATATTCTTCTTCGTCAACCGTGATACTGAAGCATAATTTACCTGTGGAGGACTTGGGTACCACATTACCACCCAAGGAGGATCCGTCTTTGATTTAAAATCTTTGCCTAATGATCTTAAATATGCTTATATTGATGATAAGAAAATATATCATGTTATTATATGTGCTAAACTTTCAGGTGAAGAAGATGAAAGATTATTGGGAATTCTGAAAAACACCATGGAGCTATTGGATATAATCTTGATGATTTGAAAGGGATCTCTCCCTCTATGTCAGGATGTTATTAATATTGAACCTGATGCAAAGCCAGTAGTTGAACATCAACGCCGTTTAATTCCTAGATGAAGGAAGTGGTAAGAAATGATATATTAAAACTCTTTGATGCTGGTATTATTTTTCCTATTGATGGTAGTAGATGGGTAAGCCCTGTACACTGTGTCCCTAAGAAGGGGGAATGACTGTTGTGCGTAATGAAAATAATGAGCTTATTCTGCAAAGAGTAGTAGTTGGTTATAGAATGTGCATTGATTTTAGAAAGGTTAATAAAGTTACTGAGAAAGATCATTATCCTTTACCCTTTATTGATCAAATGCTAGAGAGGTTGTCTAAGTAACTCATTTTTGCTTTCTTGATGGTTATTCAGGGTTTTCTCAAATTGCTGTTAGGGCAAAAGATCAAGAGAAAACAACCTTTACTTGTGTTTATGGTACTTATGCTTATAGACATATGTCTTTTGGTTTGTGCAATGTTCCTGCTACTTTTCAAAGATGCATGTCCGCTATTTTTCATGGTTTTGGTGAAGAGATTGTGGAAGTATTCATGGACGATTTCTTCGTCTACGGAACTTCTTTTGATAATTGCTTGCACAATCTTGATAAAGTTTTTGCAGAGATGTGAGTAAACTAATCTTGTTCTTAATTGGCAGAAATGCCACTTTATGGTTAAGGAAGGAATTGTTCTTGCACATAAATTTTTTGAAAGAGGTATTGAAGTTGACAGAGCTAAAGTGGAAGCAATAGAGAAAATGCCCTGTCCCAGGGATGTTAAAGGTATTCGTAGTATTCTTGGTCATTCTGGTTTTTATAGGAGGTTTATTAAAGATTTCTCTAAAATATCAAAGCCTCTTACTAATATTCTTCAAAAAAATGTGCCATTTGTTTTTGATGATGATTGCAAGGAAGCTTTTGATACTTTAAAGAAGGATTTAACTACTGATCCTTTTGTTCAACCACCTGATTGGAATTTCCCTTTTAAAATTATGTGTGATGCTAGTGATTTTGTTGTAGGTGTTGTTCTTGGACAGCGAGTAGATAAGAAGTTGAATGGTATTCATTATGCTAGTAAGACTCTTGATGCTGCTCAAAAGAATTATACTACTACTGAAAAAGAGTTCTTAGCTGTAGTTTTTGCATGTGATAAGTTTAGGCCTTATATTGTTGATTCAAAGGTTACTATTCATACTGATCATGCTGCTATTAGATACCTCGTGGAAAAGAAAGATGCTAAGCCTAGGCTTATTAGGTGGGTGTTGCTTCTACAAAAGTTTGGT